>JAANYP010006349.1:0-54246 GCA_020465985.1 Centrapalus pauciflorus | reverse complement strand
AAGACAAGAATTCCTCCTATCTTCTTCCTCTCCCCGCTCCGTCTTCTTCCTTCCCTGCTTCTCCCGTCCCCTGTGCCCTCTTCCTTTTTAGCCCAGGCTCATGGAGCTTCTCTTCAACCGTTCCTCTTTCTCTCTCCATCCCCCACCTCACCCGACACTCACCTCCATCTTCTTCCTCTCCCCATCCAACAGTCCACCCATACACCCATCTCGCGTCCAAAGACCTCGCCTTTAAGGACAGCTTTCTTGGGCTGACCAACAAAGTTGGTTCTTTGAAAACTCATGCACTCCCTACCTCCTCTCATCTCAGACTCTGTGTCTGACAGCTAAAGGTTCTTTATATGTTATAAAGTCCTTCCGTCCTCCTACAAACTGACAATCTCCACACCGCTGTGCACTCACGGCAACACGCAAATGGTTGTCACCTCCTCGCCTCTACTCTCTTACAAACAGACTCTGTGTCCTCATGCAAGCATTTCCAACAGCTGTCATCTTCCTCATTCTTGCAATCTACCACTTCCTGCCACTCTGGCCAGCTTGAAACTCACTATTGGTTTCCATCCAATCTTGTATCATCAACCTTGCTGATGTGCAGATTCTCTGAACTCATCTTGCACGCTCAAAGTTGCGTTCACACGCTTCAATAGGGAAAACTTTAAGTTGACGCACTCTTGCTGATATCCCAATCTTCTCGTTCAAACCTGTCTTCCCAACTTAGTGAGGTGAAGGAAACTTGGTTTTAGTGAACTAACGGTTGGCCATCCTCGAAACCTCTGGCAGGGCCTGTGACTTTGTTCTCAGGAGACCAGGTTGTTGAAGTGCTGTCACTCCTTCAAAGGGGAGAAGTCACTGCCTCGAAGACGAAGTCTAAGGGGGAGAAAACTTCTGTACTCTAAGATATCAGTGTACATGCAATACACCATTGGTCAGACCAGTCAGATTCTCTGAAAAGGTAGCAGGCAATGTGTGGCGTCTCACTACTAGCTGCAGGCTGTCGTCTCTCAACTCCAAACCCTGCCGTCCTAGAGGGGAGAATATTCCTGAAGGACAGGCCTAGACAGCAAAGGAGGCACATATTCTATCAGAAGAGAAGAAGAAGAAGAAATTCCTGAAGCTGCGTCACTAAAGCAGCAGCTAAGGAAAGAACGGTAGCTAAGGATCCTATGGAGCAGAACAGCAGGAAATGCAATTTCAAAGACCAGACAAAGAGATGGCCTCCCTATGCACAAATACTTGAGTTTAGGATGAACAGCTTCAAGCTCTGGAGGAACTAAGAAAAGAAGAAGAATCTGCCAAAGCTGCTAAGGGTCTTTGCCCTCCAAGAAGCAAGAAAATTAAAATGTCTACCTTGGAGGTGCAAAGAAATAATGGAAGCTGCCCAGGAAATCAGCAGGAGAAAAAGAGAAGGAAGTAGAGAAAGGTACTCAGGTCTCTGTGACCAAGTCAACAGTACCCTCTGCCAGAGCCAAATTCCACTTTGACAACTTGGCTAGAAAGAAATTTCATGATGTTGCTACTAGAAGACTTGCCAAGGAAGCGATTGTCAAAGCTGTTCCCATTTCAAGAAAAGGCGCACAGTGGAAACTTCAGATCACCAGGATGGGTGCAACAGGCCCTGAAATGGAATCCTACGATCACACTGATGTTGCACAGATGGGATACAGGGAATGGGTGGAACTGGCAGTTGCCCTGATCTAGTCTAAGTCAGAAACGGCTAAGACTATCAGGGCATACATCAAGAAGCTGATGGAAAGAGTAAGTGAGCTGGGCCTGATTCCAAAAGAAGTAAAAGAGGGTGTCTCTGTGACATACCCCAAAATAAAGGCCAGAAGGACAAAGAAGGATACAGAGATGGAGCTACTCCTTACGCTGATTGAACAGTGCGACTATGCCTTTGAAATAAAAGGAGTTGATCATAGTCTGCCTAAAGGAATAGAGTTTGAGGATGGCAAGATTATTGAAGAACCTGAGCTGGGGGCAT
The DNA here is from genome assembly GCA_020465985.1 of Centrapalus pauciflorus. NCBI lineage: Eukaryota > Viridiplantae > Streptophyta > Magnoliopsida > Asterales > Asteraceae > Centrapalus > Centrapalus pauciflorus. The sequence goes on along the minus strand of JAANYP010006349.1, from coordinate 52,265 downwards.
TTTTTGTAGATCCCCTAACTCAGAAAAAGTGCTTCCAAAGGGCCTCAGAACTATACAAGGTTGATCTGAGACAACTTGCCGCCTTCAGACTTGCAGTTTCTTTCAGGCAGTCTAGCAAATGGAGAGCAGCCATCTGGGATCAGCTCAGAGGCTTCTATGAAAGAGGAGAACTCAATTATCCCAAGTTCATGATCATCAGGAGTGAAGTTGAGGACCTTGCGGATTACAAGGGAAGAATTGGAAAGGATGGTTCAGGATACCTTCTCAGTGATATGCGTCCATCACCGTCTAGGTAGGTGAAGAATGGGAGCTGTCCTCAGTTGAACAGGCTTACCGTTTTCTGCCTCAAACTCAACAGTCAAAATTTGCTACATAGTTGTACATCCTGTACATTAGTTGTTACATAATTACATAGTTGTAAGGTTTGCTTTTACATTAGTTGTAAAATACATTAGTACATTAGTTGTACTCTTGTAAGAACATGTGTTGTTCTAGAATAGTCAAGAATCAGTGTATATATAAACTGATCTTTTACTTTACTGTAATGTTGTAATTTTATTTCAGCAAATGTACTGTAAAAATATATAGTGTTTTTTGACAAGACCAGCTTGAACTGGTTATTGCAAATAGGGGGAGATTGTTAGGCACAAAAAGGCCTCAGTCAAACCTGTTCTACATCTGAGGGGGAGATTTTATAATCAAACCTGTTGATGCATTTGAAGGTTGAATTTAAGGCCTGTTATATGCCTTATTGAAACCTGAAAATGATTTGCAATATTAGTCTAAAGCTGTTCTATATGTTGCATGTGTTGCAACTAAGACAGTTTGTCCAAGCTGCTCTGTCTGCTGAACAGGCTGGACATAAACTGTCTGCGCTGCTCTACACTGTTGAGCAGCTTGGGCATTTTTAAAGTGTTCTGTTCTTTGTGTTCTTTGTGAACAGGCTAAACACTTTATGGAATTTGTTTCCAAGTCATCATGTATTGTTTTTGACTACAAGATCAGTTTACAAAGTCGAAGACAAAGTGGAAAACAGAACTGCTCAGCCTGCCCACGCTGTTCTGTAACATGAAGACAAAAGGATATTTGAAAAAGGGTGACAGACCTTTTTCTTATATCAAAATAGGCCTTTACAGGGAAGAAAGACGCAAAGTTGACATTCCTAAATTAGTTAAAGGCAATGCAACAGTAGACAAAGTAAAAAGACAAAAGTTCTACACATATGAAGACAAGTCTGCTTTTCAGAAAAGTGCAGAAAAGGTTATGTTGTCTTTTCAACAAGACTTTTTCTTTTCATTCTGTCCAATGAAGATGTTTCTCTGAGATCCTCTAAGTGAGTATAAAAGGAAGCTTCTAAGGTCAGAAAGAAATGTGAAGAAAGCTAAGTGCTTAAACCAAGAGTGAACGTGCAAGTGTGATCTTCATGCATGCAAGTCTTCTGTAAACCAGCATCTGTGTGATTAAGCTGTTTTACCTAAGTTGTTCCTTAAGTCTTGTAAACACAGTGAGTGCTTCTTAGTGAGTGTATTCATTGTATACTAGTTCGAGTCTGTCTTAGACTAGTAAGCATACTGTTGTATCTGTCATCTCAGCTTGAACTCTTCCGCATTCAAGCTTGTTTGTAATTAACAAATTGTTGATAATACATACAAACATTGAGAAAAGAGTGTGTAGTTTTTAAATTGCTGTATTCACCCCCCCCCCCCCTACAGCTTATAACTATATACTTTGGGAACCTCTCGGGACCTACAAGCTTCTTCATTGGACGGAATGAAAAAGGTAAAGTCTTGTTGAAAAGACAACATAACCTATTCTGCACATTCTGAAAAGTAGACTTGTCTTCATGTGGGCAGAACTTTTGTCTTTTCACTTTGTCTACTGCTGCATTGCCTTTAACTAAATAAGGAGTGTCAACTTTGTGTTTTTCTTCCTTTGTAAAGGCCTATTTTGATATAAGAAAAAGGTCTGTCACCCTTTTTCAAATAACCTTTTGTCTTCATGTAACAGAACAACTTGGGCAGGCTGAGCAGTTCTGTTTTCCACTTTGTCTTCGACTTTGTAAACTGATCTTCTAGCCAAACACAATACATGAGGACTTGGAAACATATTCCATAAAGTGTTTAGCCTGTTCACTTAGAACATGTTGTGTTCACAAAGAACAGAACACTTGTAAACCGCCCAAGCTGCTCACTAGTGTAGAGCAGCGTAGACAGTTTTTGTCCAGCCTGTTCAGCAGACTGAACAGCTTGGGCAAAACTGCCTTTGTTGCAGCACATGCAACACATAGAACAGCTTCAGGCTGATATTGCAAATCATTTTCAGGTTTCAGTAAGACATATAACAGGCCTTAAATTCAAACTTCAAAAGCATCAACAGGTTTGATTACTAATCTCCCCCTCAGATGCAGACCAGGTTTGACTGAGGCCTTTTTGTGCCTAACAATCTCCCCCTATTTACAATAACCAGTCTAAGCTGGCCTTATCAGAAATCACTATATTTTTACAGTACATTCATTGAAATAAAGATTACAACATCAACATAAAGTAAAAGATCAGTTTATATATATACTGATTTTTTATTACATTAGAACAACACATGTTCTTACAAAAGTACAACTGATGTACTGATGTATATTACAACTAATGCAAAAGAGAAAATTACAACTTATGTAAATAAAGTACAACTAATGTACATCAGATTTTGGACTGTTTTTGTTGGGAGCAGATAATGGTAATCCTGTCCAACTGATGGACAGCTTCCATTCTTCACCTACCCTGATGGTAGATGGACTTCATTACAATGGAGGGGGACCTTCAAACATCTTCTGAAGTTCCTCTCTAGTATCCTCAATTTCTTCAATTTCACTCCTGATGATCATAAACTTGGGATATTCAAATTCACCTCTCTCATAAACAGCCTCTAAGCTGATCCCAGATAGCTGCTCTCCACTTGCTTGACTGCCTGAATGAAACTGCAAGTCTGAAGGCTACAAGCTATCTCAGATCCCACCTTGTATAGATCTGATGCTCTCTGAAAGCATTTCTTCTGAGTTAGGGGATCCACAAAGAACGCTCCCAGCTCAGGCTCTTCAATGATCTTGCCATCTTCAAACTCTATTCCACTAGGCAGGCTGTGATCAACTCCCTTCATCTCAATAGCATAGTCACCTTGTTCTATCAGGATGAGGAGTTGTTCCATCTCAGTGTCCTTCCTTGTCCTCCTGGCCTTTATTTTTTGTTGTGTCACATAGACACCTTCACTAACTTCTTTGGAGATCAGGCCAAGATTCTTCACTCTCTCCATCAGCTTTTTGATATATGCTCTGACAGTCTTAGCAGTTTCTGATTTAGACTCACTCAGAGCAACTGTCAGCTCAATCCATTCTCTGTACCCAATTTGTGCAACGTCAGTGTAGTCATTTGTTTCTAGTTCTGGGCCTGCTGCACCCATTCTGGTTATTTTTAACTTCCACTAACTGCCTTTTCTTGATATGGGCACAGCTTTGACAATTGCTTCCTTGGCAAGCCTTCTATCAGCAACATCTTGAAATTTTCTTCTTGCCAGGTTGTCAAAGTGAAACTGAGCTCTTGCAGAGGGCACTGAAGTTTTGGCCACTGAGACCAGAGAACCCTTTTCTTTTTTTGCTTCCTTCTCTTCTGCTGATCCCTTAGCAGCTTCCAATATTTTCTTTTGCACAACCAGAGAGGACATTTTGACTTTCCTTGCCTCTTGAAGTGCAAAAGATTTAGCAGCTTTGGCAGATTCTTCTTCTTTCCTTAAAGCTTCCAGGGCTTGAAACTGTTCTTCTCTAAACTCAAAATATTTGTGCATAGGAAGACCCATTTCTTTGGCCCTGGCTTTGTGAAATTGAATCTCTGCTGCTTTCGGTTGTTGGGGATCAGTTGCTGCTTTTTCTTTTCCTTTAGCTGCTATAGTGACAGCAGCTTCAGGACTTTCCTCCTCCTCCTCCTCTTCTTCTTCTAAAATTAGATGCCTCCTTCTGCTGCTTGGCCTGTCCTCAGGAATAAATTCCTCCCCCTTAGACTGAGCAGGGTTTGGAGTTTCAGCCTGAGCAGTTTGGGAAGCACCTTCCATTGTACCTGTTGCAGATGGACCTGCTGGTTGACCAATGAGTATTGCAGGTACTGATTTCTCTTAGGAGAAGAAGTTTTCTCCCCCTTAGACTTCGTCTTCGAGGCAGATGACTTCTCCCCCTTTGAAGGAGATGTACCAGCACCTTCAACACCTGGTCTACCTGAAGACACAAAGTCATCAGGCTTGCTAGCAGTTTTGGCAGCAGGCCTGGGGCCAACGAGGCTATTCACTAACAAAGCCAAGTTGTCCTTCACCTCTGCAAGTTGGGAAAGACAGGTTTGAAGAGAAGGGGATTGGGTATCAGCAAGGGAGGTCAGCTTAACAATGTTTTCCCTATCAGAAGCTGTGAACGGCAAACTTTGAAGCTGTGCAAGATGGAGTTCAAGAGAATCTTGCACATCAGCAAGGTTTGATGACACAGAATTGGATAGGAAGCCAATAAGTGTGTTCAAGCTGGCCAGAGTGGCAGGAAGTGTAGAATTGCAAGAAGTGAGGAGAGATGACAGCTGTTGAGAAATAGCTGTCATTGAGGACATAGAGTCCTGTTGTAGTGAAAGAATTGAGGAGAGGGAGGTAGACACAGTTTGCGGTTGTGCAGTGAGTGCAAGCAGCTGTGGAGAATTATCAGTTTGTGGAGGGGCAGGGAAGGAAACTTTGAACAAATCAAAGAACCCCTTAAGCTGTTCAGACACAGAGTCTGAGATAAGAGAGGGTAGAGAAGACATAGAGGTTTCTAAAGAACCAACTTTGTTGGTCAGCAGAGAAAGCTGATCCTTTAAAGGCAGGTCTTTAGGAGATGAAGGTGTATGAGTGGACTGTTTAGATTGGGTTGATGGAGAAGAAGATGATGAGGCTGGTGTATGAGGATGTGATGGAGAAGGAAGAGGAACATTTGAGAGAAGCTCCATAGCCTGGGCAAAAGTAATGTGGCCCAGCTTGGAGGGGTCAAAGGGTCCCTCAGCAGTGGCTGTAGCTGCATCATCAGGAGAGGGGGTTGATGTTGGGGGGCCTTTCAGATGCTGCTTGTGTTGCAACACCTTCATGAAGGCCAGTGGGTATTCCCTCTGCAGTGCCTTGGTGTAAAAGCACCTCATCATGGGAAGATGGGATATGCATTTCAACAGTGGTGAAACCTGCTGATGGAGTTTGCGTAGGAGCAGCCTCACCAAAGGGATGGTATGTTCCCTGAGGTTCATCAGCTTGGGTTTTTGGTCCCTCCGCAGCTGTTTGGTGTAGAACAGCTGTATCATGGGGAGCAGAAGTTTGAGGTTGAGCTGCTGATTGGTCTATATCAGCAGTGTGGACACCTCGTGCAGACTCAGGGTGTAAAGAAGTTTGGAGTGTGGACACAGTGTGGAGTGGAGAGGACTCCTGTCTTTCAATATCCTCAGCCTGTTGGGAGGCTGGAGTAGTTGAGGTGGTTATCTCCTTTTGTACAACTGGTTCCTGTTGGGAGGAACCAGAGGGTTTAGGCTGACTCTGGGTTGACTCAGGTTGGAGTGAAGCAGGCTCCAATTGTGCTGAACCTTCTCCCAAAATAGGAGAGGCAGCAGGGGTGGCTTCTCTTACAACTGAACCCTGTTGAGAGGGAACAGAGGAGCTGGTTGTTTGGGCGGATTTTCTTTTGCGGTGGTATAGGATGGATGAAGTGGGTGATTGACGAGAGGAGATGAGAGGTTCAGACTGGACAGGTTTAGAGACTGGGTCAGAAACAGGTGGGTCGGCCTGTTCCCTGGTCTCAGGTGCCACAGAGGCACCAACCACTAAGGCTTCAGGTTCAACAGATGAACCAGGGTGAGGAGTCTGCTCCCCCTCAGCCACAGAGGCTAAGGGTGCAGACTCAGACTGAGCTGTTTTGGCCTTCTTTTGCACAAGCCCAGCTTCAGTGATGTCCAAGGACCTTTTAACAAGCTTGGCCCTTGCTTTGGATTTTCTTTTGGGAGCAGCTTCTGGATCCACCCTCACAGCAGAGGGTCCTTCCACCAATCCTAACAACCTCCTCATTGGTGTTGACAGAGGAGGCTCATTTGGAAGAACAGCAGTATAAAAAACTCTATTCCCTATTATAGGGAAGGCAGCAGTATGAAGTAAGGGCTGAAAGTTGTACAGATGCTCACCACAAATGTGTCTAAATATGAGGCTCAGAAACCTGGGGTATCGAACAGCAGCTGGTCTTGTCTCCTGCTGCACCAGGTTCCTCAAGTTCAGAAAGATCCACTTAGCCATGTCCATTGTAGTCCCATCCACCAGCTGTAGGACTATTGGGATTTCATCACGGCTCAGTTGGTCAAATGAACCAACTTTGCTGCTGAAGCTCATCATGAATGAGGCAAACAGGAAGCTGTAGGTAGGAGACAGATCCTTCCTGAACAGCGTAGCACCAATTTTGGGTTCTGCTACACCACAGAAGCGTAGCAGATTGCCCATTTGTTCATTTTCAGGCTGAGGCATGTCATATGAATCAGCAATGGGCAGATGAAGGACTTCCCTGAGAAGATCAATAGTGATCTCAATGGTCTGAGTCCCATTGAGAATAGTCCCTTTGATGACTTTGGTGTTGGGGTTGTAGGAACAAGTATTCCAAAACTCGTACACCATCTCCTGGTACAGGACACCAGGAGAAGCAGTCATGGCATAGTTCAACGGATGAACTGTCAAAAACTCCACCATTTGGTCATAACCTTTCCCCACATAATTTTTGGGGATTGTGAGGTTGGCAATGTAGTTAGTGGGTTTGATGGTTAGCATTGTGGTGACTGATGAATGTTTCTGCACATCATCACCAACAAATACTGGTAGGAAGGGGTTGTTTCTGGGAGCCATTTTGAGAGTAGTGAGAGTAGCAGAAGCACAAGACACTTAGTCGATTTTTAGGGTTCTTAGGAGATTTATGATAGTGGTGAGGAAGACGAAGATGAAACAGTATGAGGTATTTATAGGATTTGAATGTGAGATGGTATGAGAGAAAAACATTTGGGCGGTTTGATTTGAAAAAGTCGTTAACGGAAAACGGAACGGTTGTCCATGTCAGACCGTTTGTCAGACCACTTGAGCCCTTTTTAATCACTAACACACGTAACCCACATTATCCGCAGTAATTAAATTAAATAAAAACAGAAATTAAGTAACTTAATTTTGAAGAAAGGTAATCAAAAACTGTTGGTCTAAGTTGTTGGTCAAACCTGTGATGAGCAGGGTCATCACAAGCTGTTCATTCTTCAAGCTGTTCCCTCAACCTGTTCAGCCATGTAGGAACAGGTTGTGTCCAATAGCTGATCAGGTTACAAGAAAATGTCTTGTAAATCAGTGTGAGGGAATGAGCAGAGTGAAGAATGGACCATCAGAGCAGGCTGGACGAGTAAACTGTTTTTGTTCAGCCTGTTGTATGTTCAAGCTGTTCAAGGATTTCAGAAAAATGGCTAAGTACAGAACATGCATAGCCTGTTCTGTCTAAGCTATTTTGAGAAACTTGAGCAGAGTGAAACATACAAAGTCTTAGACCTTTAAGGACACTTAGTCACTTTTGTTTAACATGCCCAGCTTGCTGACAAGGTAATTAAACTTGGTTTCATCAAGAGGTTTGGTGAAAATGTCTGCAAGCTGTTCATTTGTGGAAACAAAACTTACCTCCACATTACCTTTCTGAATGTGATCCCTGATGAAGTGATGTCTAACTTCAATATGCTTTGTTCTTGAATGAAATACTGGATTGTTGGAGATTGCTATGGCACTTGTGTTGTCACACAGAATAGGAGTTTTCCTATACACAAGCCCATAGTCTTCAAGCTGATGCTGCATCCACAGAATCTGCCCACAGCAGCTTCCAGCAGCAATGTACTCAGCTTCAGCAGTAGAAGTAGACACTGAGTTCTGCTTCTTGCTACACCAACTTATCAACTTTCCACCAAGGAGTTGACATCCACCTGTTGTGCTTTTCCTATCTAGCATGCAGCCTGCAAAATCAGAATCTGAATAACCTGTTAGTTCAAGACTTGAGTCTTTGGGATACCAAAGACCCAAACCTGATGTGCCCTTCAGGTATCTGAAGATTCTTTTAACAGCAGCTAGATGAGATTCCTTTGGATCAGCTTGGAACCTAGCACACAAACAAGTGGCAAACATAATATCAGGTCTACTAGCAGTTAAGTATATCAAGCCCCCAATCATACCTCTGTAAGCTGTTACTGAAACAGCTTTGCCACTGGCATCAGCATCCAATTTTACATTGGTTGCCATTGGGGTTTTAATAAGAGAACTTTGATCAAATTTAAACTTTTTCAATAGATCTAAAGTATACTTTCTTTGATTTATGAAAATTCCAGTTGAGGTTTGTTTAACCTGTAATCCTAAAAAGAAAGTAAGTTCTCCCATCATACTCATTTCATATTTGGATTTCATGAGTAATGAAAAATTCTTGCATAACTGCTAATTGGTAGAACCAAATATTATATCATCCACATAGCATGATATCATATTTCACCTTCTTTATGAACAGTGTGGTATCCACTTTACCTCTGGAATACCCATTGCTCATAAGGAATTCAGTAAGAGTGTCATACCAGGCTCTAGGGGCTTGTTTGAGACCATAGAGTGCTTTGTCCAACTTATAGACAAAACCTGGATGTTGTTCATTTTCAAAACCTGGAGGCTGCTTGACATAAACTTCTTCTTGCAGCTTCCCATTCAAAAATGCACTCTTCACATCCATTTGAAATACCTTAATGCTCTTATGGGCAGCGTAGGCTAGATACAAACGAATTGTTTCTAGCCTGGCCACAGGAGCAAATGTTTCATCATAGTCAATTCATTCCTCCTGTCTATAACCCTGAGCAACCAGTCTTGCCTTATTTCTAATGACATGACCTTGCTCATCCATTTTATTCCTGAAAACCCATTTAGTGCCAATTATAGTTTTACCTTTAGGAGCAGGGACCAGCTCCATACCTTGTTTCTCTCAAACTGACTGAGTTCTTCTTGCATCGCAGTGATCCAATTGGCATCTTTTAGTGCTTCATCCACTTTCTTTGGCTTCATTAGTGAAACAAAACTAGAGAACATACAGAAGTTCCCTAAGCTGTCCCACCTTGTTTGTACCCCTTTGTTGATGTCACCAATTATTTGTTCATTGGGGTGACATGTGATCCACTTAGGATCATTCTTCAATGAGGATTCTCTTGAGTTATCAGCAGCTTCAGCAGGTCCTGTTGAACAGCTCTCAAGATTTTCAGACACACTGTTGTCTTGAGCCTGTTCACTTGTTGAACATGATTGACCACTGTTGAACATATCAGCAGAGGAACCAGGAAAACCAGCATTGATAGGTTCAGGACATGCAGTTGTAATTAGGTCAGTACACTTATTCACACAGGGTGTATTGACATAATCATCATCATGCCCATCATGATTTACAGGTTCCACACTTGGTGTAGTGGAAGCTTTTGAGTCCTCTTCATTGTTTGAATGCATAAGATCATCAAAGTTTAGTTCTCCTGGAACTGATTCAGGAACAACTTTGGTGGAAGCATTCTTGGACTCTTCAAAGGTGACATTGATAGATTCATCTATCACCTTTCTTTTGTTGTTGTACACTCTGTAGGCTTTGGAGATAGCAGAGTAGCCAACAAAAACACACCTTCATCAGCTTTTGGTTCAAACTTTGCCAATTGGTCCCTTTGATTCAGAATGAAGCAGGGACAACCAAACACACGGAAGTAACTGACATTTGGCTTCCTCCCTTTGAGCAGCTCATAGGGGGTCTTGTTGAACCTTTTTACCACTAAGAATCTGTTTTGGGTGAAGCAGGCTGTGTTAACAGCTTCAGCCCAAAATGATGAAGGTAAACTAGATGCACACAGCATGGTTCTAGCAGCTTCAATGAGAGTTCTGTTTCTCCTTTCAGCAACTCCATTTTGTTGTGGAGTTCTTACAGCTGAAAAGTTTTGAGTGATTCCTTTCTCTTCACAGAAGTCCTCAAGAGTACTGTTTCTGAATTCAGTACCATGATCACTTCTAAGCTGCTTCACTTGGGCAGAGTTCAGCATTTCCATCTTTTTCACAAATCCAATAATTTCTCTAGCAGCCTCTCCATTGCTCTTCAAGAAAATAACCCATGTGTACCTGGAGAACTCATCAACCATTACTAGAGTGTATCTTCTTCCTCCTAGACTTGGGACATTAACAGGTCCAAACAAGTCCATGTGGATTAAGAAGAGAGGAGTATCAATAGAAAATTTATGTTTGGATTTAATGCTGATTTCCTCTGCTTGCCTTTCTCACAAGCTGTGCATAGTTTATCCTTAACAAAGGTCATAGAAGGCAAACCTGTCACCAACTCTTTCTTACAGAGTTTGTTGATGTTCTTGAAGTTCAGGTGTGACAGCCTTTTGTGCCATAACCAGTTTAAGTCTGCATTTGTTCTTGTGAGAAAACAGGTTTCAGTTGTGGGATCAGCAGATTGCATGTCCACAACATATACACCTTTCTTTCGTTGAGCACACAACACAACTTTGCCTTGGGGATCCAATATGTAACCCAGGTGCTCATCAAAGTTAACCTTATAGCCAGCATCACACAGTTGACTTATGCTAACAAGGTTATGTTTTAGTCCAACCACATAGGCTACTCTTTTGAACACTGCAGCACTAGTTTTAAGAGTACCATATCCCTCAGTGGATCCCTGTACATTGTCACCAAATGTGACTTTTGGCCCTTTTTCAGGCCTGAGATCACTCAGCAGGTCCTTACAACCTGTCATGTGCCCTGAGCAGCCACTGTCCAAGTACCAAACCTGGGATGGTTGTTTTTCCTGCAGAGTGACAAGAAGAATATTAGTCATTTATAGGGGAACTCATCACTGAGATGAGTTCTCCTACTTCATCAACATTTGTTGATGGACTTGTGATGCCAACACTAATATTTCCTATTTGAATGGTATCAGTTTGGATACCACTATCATTTACTGAGATGTTTCCAACACTGTTTGTGTTAGCAGTAAGGGAACCATCAGAGTCAGCAGGCCTCATGTCCTCAGTTTCAGGACAGTCTTTGGCCAGATGTGTCTTCATTCCACATTTATAACATTTTCTTCTTTTAGCATTTTTGGAAGAAGACCTTTCAGAAACACATTATGAGTTATTTCTGTTGATTTCATCAGCAGGTTTAGCAAACTTATTACTTTTTGATGAATCAACAGCTTGAGTGGAAAATTCAATAGTCACAGCTTTGCCTGTCTCTTCTTTCCTCTTTTTAGGAGGACAGATGTCAAAGATAGGAATCTTAATTGGCTTTTGAACTTCCACAGGTTTAGGAAACCTATTCCCATCTCTCTCAGGCTGAGCAATGGCTTTGCCTTTGCCCTTCCTGAGATGTGATTGATGTTGCCTATCAACATAATCATTATTTCTGGTTTTGAAAGACTTATTCTTATTTAAAACCAGTTTACCACTATGATTAGAAAACTTATTTGAAATCACAGCAGGTTTGCCTTCAACCTGAGACTTACTCTTGTTAAAGGCAGACTGCTTACCTTTTGAAAACTTATTTTCAAAATGTTCAGCATTAAAAGGATTAGTATGCCTTTTTACATCAGCTTTAGACCCAAAGCCTGTTTTGTCAACATGTTTGGTGTCCATACCTGCAGTTTGGACACGCTTTCCTTTCTTTTGCTTGTGTGAATCAGTAGAGCACTTAGCAAGCTTATTTGATGGAAAACTTATTTCATCAGCAGCTTTTGAGCTAGGTTCACACGAGCTGTCAGTGTTTTGAGGCCTGACAAACCTGTTTGTTGAGATTAATTTGCCATTCACTTTTTGAATAAAAGTGTTTGGAAGTTCACCAAGAGTAGACAAGTCTTCTTTTAAATTATTAACCTCAACAATGGAAGCTGCTGTGTCAAGATCCCCTCCAAGATAGGCTTGGATTTGTGCAGGAATCTGCTGACTTATGCAGTGGCTGACTTTTTGTGCCGATTGACACCAAGAGTCAACTATCTTTTGAAGCTTAGCATGTTTCATATCTGTTTCTCTCTTTTCTTCCAGTAAAATGGAATTGATGTGTTTTAATTCATCAAGCTCAGCTTCCAACTTATGGAAACTGTCCAGTTTACTAGATTTTGTTTCAATATCAGTTTTAAGTTTAGAGATTTCAGATAATAATACATCATGCTTCTCAACAGCAGCTTTCAGATCAACAAGCATATATTCAAACATTTTAACTTTTTTTTCAGAACTGTAATCCATAAAATTTTGTACCTTATACATCATTGTAGGGTTCCAGTACTCCAAGCTGCTAAAAGCTTCAGCTTCAGCCAGATCCTGTTTGAAGTTGCTTGTTGATGGGACATCAGTGTTGGCCATCAGACAGTTATTGTCTTCTTCATCAGATGATGAATCAGACTCCTCCCAGTCACAAGTCTCTGCCATAAGTTCCTTTTGCCGGTTGGAAACCACTGAGTTTTCCAACTTTCTCAGCTTAGCCATAGCCATAAGGTACTTAGCCCTATAGCCATCATCCCTCATTGTCTTGTGTGGTTTGGATGACTGACCAACAGCTTTTGACACACAGTCAGCTGCTATATGGCCAGTTTTGCCACATTTGAAGCACTCAGCTTTGGTCTTGTCAAATGCTTTCTTTTTTACAGCATTTGAACTTCCTTGCAGCATATTCCTTCCAAACCTTTTCTTGTTGAACCTTTTGACAAGCATGGCTATCATTTTCTCATCATCCAGTTCAGCAATATCTGCATTGTCTTCCTCATCAGACATTTCCTCCTTATCATCAGCCTGTTGATCAGGTTGAGTGAACACATCACTTACTTGATTTACAGGTTGTCTCACACTGGCCACAAAGGCTGCACCTTTCTAAGATATTTCCAAGGCATTTCTCTTCTGTTGCCTTGACTGCTCATCATTCCATAAGGATCCATATAGGTTAACAAGATCCATACTTCTAATGGTACCTGAATTCCTTATGATTGTAGAAAAATAATTCCATTCTTCAGGCAGGACGTCTAAGAACTTGTTTACCAGAGTCAAGCTGTCCTTGGTGATCCCAACAGCTTTGAGAACATTTACAAGAGCAGTAAACCTGGTGTAGGTTTCAGTGAGAGTCTCTTTTGGTTTTGCAAAGAAGAGTTCATACTGTCTAACAAGATTATTAATCCTGTTGTCAAGTGTGATTGTGGGTCCATCATAGACAGTACACAAAGTATCCCACATCTCCTTTGCAGTCTTCATCTTCTCAACCTGTTTGAACACATCATCTGGTAGAGAGATGACCACATTGTTTCTAGCCTTTGCATCAAGAGCCACCAGTCTTTTGTCTTCATCAGACCATTGAGCTTTTGCTTTCTCAAATGTTCTGATTTCAGGAGCAGCTCCTTCAACAGCAGGAGTTATAGTTGTAACAGAGGTTGGCACATAGGGACCCTCCATTACAATCTCTGGTAGTTGCACATCCAGATTCTCTAAGTAGAGCATCATTTTGCGCTTCCAACCAGAAAAGTTCTGATGATTGAACTTTGGAGGTTTGCCCATTGAGCCATTGTCATAGTATGAGGAACTTGCAGCACTGTTGTCCATGGAAACTCTGGGAGAATGAGAGATCTAGAATGACACACACTCTAGCCTGCTCTGATACTAGTTGTTGGTCCCGAAAGGTTACCCAAGTATATAGCCTTAAACTGTAGGGGGGGGTGAATACAGCAATTTAAAAACTACACACAATTTTCTAAATGTTTGTATATATTATCAACAAATGTTAATTACAAACGAGCTTGAATGCGGAAAGGTTCAAGCTGAGATGACAGATACAACAGTATGTTTAACTAGCCTAAGACAGACTTAAACTAGTTACAATGAATACACTCACTAAGAATCACTCACTGTGTTTACAAGACTCTGAGGAACAGCTTGAACAAGAACAGCTTAGACACTGAGTACTGTTTTATTCAAGCAGACTTGCATGCATGAAAGACTTACTTTGAATGCACGTTCACTCTTGGTTTCAGCACTTAGCTTTTTTTTTTTTTTTTTGGCTTAATCTTTCAATCCTTGGAAGTTTCTTTTTATACTCACTCAGATGATCTAAGTGAAGCTTCTTCATTGGACGGAATGAAAAAGGTAAAGTCTTGTTGAAAAGACAACATAACCTTTTCTGCAAATTCTGAAAAGCAGACTTGTCTTCATGTGGGCAGAACTTTTGTCTTTTCACTTTGTCTACTGTTGCATTGCCTTTAACTAAATAAGGAATGTCAACTTTGTGTTTTTATTCCTTTGTAAAGGCCTATTTTGATATAAGAAAAAGGTCTGTCACCCTTTTTCAAATAACCTTTTGTCTTCATGTAACAGAACAGCTTGGGCAGGCTGAGCAGTTCTGTTTACCACTTTGTCTTCGACTTTGTAAACTGGTCTTCTACCCAAAAAAATACATGAGGACTTGCAAACATATTCCATAAAGTGTTTAGCCTGTTCACATAGAACAGGTTCTGTTCACAAAGAACAGAACACTTGTAAACCGCCCAAGCTGCTCACTAGTGTAGAGCAGCGTAGACAGTTTTTGTCCAGCCTGTTCAGCAGACTGAACAGCTTGGGCAAAACTTCCTTTGTTGCAACACATGCAACACATAGAACAACTTCAGGCTGATATTGCAAATCATTTTCAGGTTTCAGTAAGTCATATAACAGGCCTTAAATTCAACCTTCAAAAGCATCAACAGGTTTGATTACTAATCTCCCCCTCAGATGCAGACCAGGTTTGACTGAGGCCTTTTTGTGCCTAACAATCTCCCCCTATTTGCAATAACCAGTCTAAGTTGGCCTTTTCAAAAATCACTATATATTTTTACAGTACATTCGTTGAAATAAAGATTACAACATCAACATAAAGTAAAAGATCAGTTTATATATATACCGAGGAAAAGACCAGTTTAACCAAAGATACCCTCACCTAATCTTAAGTAACAAGACCCCTGACGAAACAAGATAAAATTTCGGGACGAAATTCCCTTAACAGGGGGAGACTGTAACATCCGGCACAAATCCAGGTTAGCAACTATGACCTAATCAGTATTTATTACCAAGTTATAACCTAATCAATGGTCATTAACAATTAATCAAGGTGATTAACAAAGTTCATAAGGAAATTCAAGTCAATTAGAAACAATTTCATCAGTGCGATGAATCGACAATTTAATTAATTCCGATCGATTTGCGATATGATGGATTAATTCAACTAAGTACATAATTAAATTAAGATTAGTAACACTAATCATTCATTAATACACTTACTTAACATTAATTATGCAAGACTAAAACAATTCATTAAACATATGCATACAAAAGTATTTATGAATTTACATAAAAAGGGAAATACAAAAATACATTTTGAAATACTTTTATACAAAAAAAAAATTAAAAATACATCATAAATACATCATGAAAATCTGGCCCATAGGTAGTTCAAATGTAGCTTTTGACTTCATTTTTTTAATACTCAGATCCATGCACAGACACAATCACATCTCTTCCTTTCAATTCATCCAAGATCTCACACTCAACCTCCATTTTCACCATCATTTCAAGATCTTTTTCTCCTCTATAAATAGGTGTTCATTTCCATTAATTTCCACACATTTCAAAAGCCAAAAACCTCTTCTTTTATCCCTCTAAAAAATGGCCAAGGGCCTCACACAACAAAAAGATTGTTCAACTTTTGTTCTTTCAAGTGTTCTTCAATATTCAAGTGACTTTGGTGCAACAACCTTTCAAGATTTCAACTTCTACTTGATTTCATACTTCTGATACCTCAAAGTAAGTAAATACTAACTAATTACTTCTTATATTTATGATTATATAAATCTTGCACAACAACAAGTTTCATTAAAACTAAAGTTTATAAATCACTAGTTTTGTTTTAAGTTTGTTTTCTTCAAATGTGTTTATAAATATATAAACACATAATGTAAGTATTAATAATATGAAAACAAGTTATATAAATGTGTTTCATAGCCTTTTATACATGTGGTTTTTGAATAAACAACAAAGATCACAAGTTGTTTCAAGGTTATGAAATCTGGATTTTCGGTAGAAATGTTACACCGACTTTGAAAAATCATAACTAATTCATAACTTGACGAAATGAGTTGATTCTCATTTTGAAAACTAGATCTATGTCTTAACTAAATATCTGGATGTTTTCATAATTTAATATGGAGTTTAAAACCCCCAAATATTATTTGGGAACCCGAAAGTTTGACAGCTCAAAAATGGCCAACATATGGTTTTTAATGAGCTTTTTCCCCAACCTAAGCACCTCGAAAAATAGCCGTTCTTAACTTTAAAAATTCTTTGTATATAGTAGTTTTAAGACTATGAAAACCAAAGCCCAAATCGTTTTGGAGCTTGGTCAAAAACAGTCTCAAAGTAGGCCGAAAAACCATTAATATATATATATATATATATATATATATATATATATATATATATATATATATATATATATATATATATATATATAAACTTGACGTTTTAAAAAGTGAGTTTTATTTATAAACTTGTAAAGTTGGGTGATTTAAAACATAAAAACCTTTATACATACATATCATCATATATATGGGAGTTATTAAGTCCATCATATGATTTAGGACTCGGGGAAACGCGTCCGGTGTCGTCACTCATCAACAACGCAAACCGTCATTTTTACGTTCAATTTTACCATCAACTTACGGTGAGTCTTCATAGCCCCTATTTTCACTATCTATTGGGGTGGAAATACGTGCACTATTTTCATATGGACATCAAAACTGTTTATTTCTTATATGTATTACACATGTGTTTTTGTGGATCCATCAGCCCTCATATCATGAACAGTTAATTACATTTATTTGTAAGCGCGAATATATTATGGATTGATCTATCGGGAGTCATGTCCCCCAATTGGGTTAGTCATACCTAGGGGTGTAAACGAGCCGAGCCGAGCCCGAGCCCGTTTAAGCTCGAGCTCGGCTCGTTTAAAATTATCAGGCTCGAGCTCGAGCTCGGCTCGTTTCGAGCTTTGTATGTAAAGCTCGAGCTCGGCTCGTGAATAATTTTCCAAGCTCGAGCTCGGCTCGGGCTCGACTCGTTTATTATATATTTTTATTTTTTAATTAGTTTTTAAATAATCTTTTCAAATAATATGTATAATTTGTTATTTTAATATATTTATATTTATTTAATTTATATATTATATATTTATTAATTTAAAAATATATTTATATATAAGCTCGTTTAGGCTCGCGAGCTCGATATGTGAAGCTCAGGCTCGGCTCGTTTATTAAAAGAGCTCGAATCTCGGCTCGGGCTCGTTTAATTTAAGCTTTTTTCGAGCTTTTAACGAGTCGAGCTCGAGTAGCTCACGAGTAGCTCGGTTCATTTACACCCCTAGTCATACCGGCTAACAATGGAATGCATATATATTTAACATACGGTATTACAGTCGGGAATACTGCACAGGGCAAACTCATTTAATTAAGCTTCGTGCATGATGGTGTATGTAATACATACATGGAATTGATGCTTCATAAATTCAACCCATCTGATAATGTCCATACAATTGGTCTTTTCGCGTAAACCTATGAGTTCACCAACACTTTGTTGACGTATTTTAGCATGTATTTTCAGGTAATTAAGGCATGCGCATTCATCGGAAGCATTCCAAGGCTTCCGAACATTTTGGAATAGCATCATTTTTGTTAATCCAGTTATGTAAAACTATTAAATAATTTAAAGTTTTATCAATATATTTTCCGAAAACGTCCATGTAGTGGTCGTTCGTTATGATTATGGTTACGATTCCGCGATGTCACGCTTCGTTACCAACCGGGTTAACGGGGTGTGACAGATTGGTATCAGAGCCATAGTTATAGTGAACTAGGTTGCATTATTATCCTAGACTATAACTTTTACAAAAACTAAACTTTCTTATTTCAACAACTGTGAACATATGGACCCTAATGACAAAAACATGTCAAACAATACGGTCATTATGCTCTTTGACTCCGAGGATGAATATTCACTCATGGGACAAGGAAACCAAGGTGACACTGAGATGTACCTTGGATCAGAGACCCACCCAGACCCAATCAATGACGAGGTAGAGGACCCGTCAGAACAAGAGGAGGGCAATTGTGGCCCTGCAGCACAAATTACTCCACCATCACCACCACGTGTTCCATCCTACACCCTATTAAGAAGCCATCCCAATGGACCATTGAGAAAGTTCACCCCTAGGAAAAGGGTGTGACTGGCACAACGGGAGTCTATCCCGGTACCTGCCCATCAGCCAAGCCCGCCGCAGCAGCGACGGGCGAACGTAAGACAGTGGGGATGGATGTCTCACAATCTCCAATAGTGGAGAAACGACGAAGGGATCCCAAGCCAGTTTGAATTCAGAACACCATCGCCTTCTCAAGTGCCGACACTTACCCAGGAACCTACGCAACGAACGGTGCCTCTGTTGGTGGCAAGGGCCACCAGACACGACCTCCAATATCGACAAATCTACCAGGAGGTCGGTGAGATCTCTGCAAGGATTAAGCTGGAGGCAATGAAAAGTACCAATATACATTGGGCCAACTAGAATACCTAGGCAATTCAACAAGACGGAATCGATGAATTGTGACAGCGCCTAGTAGAGCGCAAAGCCCGCAATGCAGAGCTAACCCAACGACTTAACGCTCTGGAGTATGAGGAAACCCTGAAGGCATCTCATACTTAGTACCCTTCTACCATTTTATAGTATTTCTTTAGGTTTTACTATCGGATGTATGTTTACGTATGTAAGGCTTAAAAATTTATCGGAAAATCCCGACCATATCATGTACAAAGATTAGGTATCAAGAACTTTAATGAAGAATTAAGTTTTAACTACAACTCTGCGTATGAGGAGATAAAGCTATGACTATCTGCCTAAGAAATTTCAAACCCATAGACTTATCCTCTTACCCTATTAGATATCACTTATGCATTTCTACTATTTGATACATGTGTTGATAGGAGCTTTATAGTTTACTGAACAGATAAATGTCATTCTTACGCCATTAAGTGCCACTTACGCTATTGAAGTTGATGACAGTAAGACGCTTAAGGCAAATAATATAAGTCGAGGATGCTCCTTAGAATTAGTAGGCCAACTCTTTGAAATAGACTTGATGCCTGTCAAACTGGGGAGTTTTGACGTGGTCATAAGCATGGATTGACTATCGAAAAACCGTGGGGAAATAGTGTGCGACAAGAAGACGGAACACATACCCTTAGCCAATAAGAAGGTCCTTACTGTACAAGGCAAAGCAAGAAATACCAAAGTAAGCATCATCTCCAGCACTAGGACCCTGAAGTGTCTACGAAACGGTTGTTAGGTAATCCAAGTCCACGTGACAGAGAAGGAGCCGAAGGAGAAGCGGCTCGAGGATATTCCTATTATTTGTGATTACCACAAAGTTTTTTTTTCCAGAACACTTACTTGGACTCCCACCATCGAGGCAAGCCGAATTCCAAATCGACCTAGTGTCATGTGCTGCACCAGTGGCTCGAGCACCATACCGATTAGTCCCATCAGTAATGTAGAAGTTGTCCAACCAACTGCAGGAGCTCTTAGATAAAGGGGTTTATCAAACCGAGTTCCTCACTTTGGGGAGCTCCAGTTTTGTTCGTAAAGAAGAAGGATGGAACCTTCAGAATGTGCATCGATTACCGGAGCTAAATAAGCTAAAAGAACCGATACCCACTCCTAAGGATCGATGACTTGTTTAACCAACTCCAAGGATTAAGCTTCTATTCGAAGATCGACCAGAGGTCTGATTATCATCAGGTTAGAGTTCGCAAGGAAGATATTCCGAAGACAGCCTTCAGATCCCGTTACGGTCATCATAAATTTTCTAGTAATGCCATTTGGATTAACCAATGCCCCAACAGTATTCATGGACCTCATGAACCGGGTGTGCAAACCTTATTTAGACAAATGCATGATTGTCCTCATGAATGACATCTTAATCTACTCACGAAACAAGAAGGAACACGAGCAACATTTAAGACTGATTCTGGAGTTGTTGGAGAAAGAACAACTATATGCCAAGCTTTCTAAGTTTAAGTTTTGGTTAGGAGAGGTGAAATCCCTTGGTCACGTGATCAATAGTAAATGAATCCAAGTCGACCCCGCAAAGATCGAGACTATCAGGTTTTGGTCAACTCCTGGAACCCTCATAGAGATACGTCAGTCCTTAAGACTTGCCGCTTATTATAGGCAATTATCAAAAGTTTCTCAAAGATCACCAAATTTATAAAAGACATTAAGTATGATTGGGGCGAGGATCAGGAGACATCATTTCATTTATTAAAGCACAAACTATGCAGCATGCCTATTTGTCCTTACCCAAGAGAAGCGAGAAATTTATATATTACTACGACGCTTCACACAAAGGGTTGATATAGAAAGATAAGGTCATAGCTTATGCTTCACAACAACTTAAGGTTCACGAGGTGAATTACACAATGCATGATTTAGAGCTAGGAGCAGTAGTCTTTGTCCTTAAGACTTGGAGACATTAGTTGTACGATATGAAGTGTACTGTATTCACAAACCATAAGAACCTCCAACACATCTTGAACCAGAAAGAGTTGAATATGAGGTAGCGTCGTTGGATGGAGCAATTAAGTGATTACAACTGTGAAGTTCGTTATCACCCGGGGAAAAGCTAATGTGGTTGCAGACGCTCGGAGCCGAAAGGAACGAACTAAGCCGTTAAGAGTACGAGCCCTAGTTATGAACATTCATTCAAACCTTCCTTCCTTAGTTCATGATGCACAAGTAAAAGTTGTTAAGGAGAAAAATATGAAAAATGAAGCCCTGCACGGAATGGATAAAAAGTTTGGGATAAGGAATAATGGAAATCGATACTTCATGAATAGAGTCTGATTACCCTGTTTTGGTGGAGTAAGAAAGCCGGTTATGGATAACGGACACAAATCAAGATATGTCGTTCACCCCGGATCCTATAAAATGTATCATGACTTCAAGGAGCTATACTGGTTGCCTAACATGAAGGCTGACATTGCCACATATGTAAGCAAATTCCTAACATGCTCCAAAGTTAAGACAAAACATCAGAAACCACTTGGGTAATAGTCGACCGCCTAACAAAATCTGCGCATTCCTACCAACCAAGAAGAACAACGAGATGAATAAGCTAGTCCAAACGTACCTCAAGGAAGTCATCTCCGGACACGGAGTGCCTATTTCAATCATTTCAGATACGGATAGCATATTTACATCTAGATTTTTGGCAATCGTGACAACAAGCTTTGGGTACAAACTTGGACATGAGTACCACATATCACCTTCAGACCGATGGTCAGAATGAAAGAACAATCCAAACCCTTGAACATACGTTAAGAGCCCATGTGATGGATTTTGGGAAGTGTTGGGATTCTCATTTGCCCTTAGTGGAATTATTGTACAACAATAGCTATCACTCGAGCATTAAAGCTGCTCCGTTTGAGGCACTCTATGGGGGAAATTGTCGATCGCTGATTTGTTGCCAGAAGTAGGGGATAGCCAAATTACCATCATTCACGAAACTACCAAAACGATAGTACAGATACGGAACCGACTAAAATTTGCCCGCGATTGTCAGAAAAGTTATGCAATGTAAGGTCTACGACTGCAAGATCTATCTAGACGCGGATCCGTGAACGAGTGCGGAATCCTCGTTGACGGTTAGACGGACAACTCTCAACCAACGGAAACACGGAGACTATTAGACGCTGAACGAACGACACACGAACGATCCTACGTACTAATTCTCTCCGAAACGGGACTCACCTAGCTGATAAACTCGAGATCGCTTAATGCTCAATTCCTCACGAATTCTGCAAAAAGTCCCCTAATCATTCGAGTCTATCCCTAATTATAGGCCCTGATTCGAGTCTGTTGTGGGCCAACCTCGAATCTGGCCTAAGGCCCATTCGAATCTGTCCATCTGACAGATTCAAATCTAGCCTATTCGAATCTAAGGACTCATTCGAATCTATCACAGATTCGAATGTATCCCCTTAAGTGATTCGAATCTAGCCTTTTACATAAACAACTAAGTGTTTGAAACTTATGATATTACCTTATGACTGATTTTATCTTTGAGCTTTATGTTTGAACTTCTTGTAATACGTTACATCAAGTTCAAACATACAAACACTGATAAAAATCAATCATACATAATATATATACCAAACATATGCTAAATCACAATGTAAGACAACTTAGACAGCTATCGTCACACGGGATGTACCAACAGACTCCCCCTTGACGATAGCTTCTAATAATTCACACATTTGATTTGAGAACATGGTTTATTATTGATTCAAAACACTACCAGCATACAGACCTTTTTCAACGCATACCTTGACCACATTTTCATACTTACTCGCTTCAGCATCCATATGTGCGTCACTGGAAATCTTACAGTTATACAAGATCTGCAGGTCTTCTTTAGATAGGTTCACCAGGTGAAGCGGGTCATAGACTCTAAGAATAACTTTTTCTTCTAAGTCTTCCATAACCGCTTCCCCAGTTTCCGTGTCAGCATACCACCACTTCAGATTCTTCAGAATGTTTTGTGGCATTGGCTTGAGAGGTACCTTCCTAAGACATCTGGCTGGCTTATAATGAATCCTCATCCAAGGTCGACCAGTTAGAGGGTCGATACGTGATGGATCCTCTACTCTTTTCCCAACCCTTGGACTCAGACGCTCAAATTTCCTCGACCTTCCCTCCTTTCTTATGATTCTTGCGATAACGTCCGCATAGGGATCATTGCCAATGTTTATCAGATCTTTCCATGCTAGGTCTGCAATTTCGATCTTTGGCAGGGAGTTGAACGCTTTTAAAGTTCGCCTCATGTACTGAAGCCCGTCTTTTCTCTTTATTATGAATAGCTGCAGTTCTCTGTCAAAGAACCAGCTTAAAATTCGCTCAGACAGCTTCCCCGTACCTAGCACTCTCATTGTCCTTTTAATTGCTGCTTCCTTCTCTTCATCCCTGAACCATAGCTTTCGTTTTTCTTCATTAGTTAGCTCTCTTGCAGGTTCCTCTGTCGATGGCTGAGGATTTAAAGCAACATTAACTATATCTGCATCGACAATGTTATGTCCATCAATCATATAAGTATCAGTGATAGGATTCTACTGCACAATTATCTCGTCAGCTTCATCATCCTCATCAGCAAGTACTTCATCATCTGATCGCCAGTCGACTATCTCCTCTGGCGCAAACTCCCCTTCTTCAAGCTCTTCATCTTCGTTATCAAAGCCTACATCCAGTGGATCATCATCAAGATCCATGAGCGCTTCAATCATCTCACTGATCTCAAAGTCTGTAGGCTGCTTAGATGAACTAGCTTCACCCCTTTGTTCTTCGCCTTGACTAGGCTCCCCCTGAATTTGAGTAACTTGAGCTGCAAGAAAATCTACAGACTCAATCTCTTTATTCGCACTGGGATCATTGCCTTCATCATCATCGTCTTCTCGCTGTACTTCCTGATCTTTACAACTCGTCTCCCCCTGAGTTTGTAGATTTTTCATAAGTTGCTCTAGGAGGGACCGCATTGCTCGGATTTCAGACGATTGATCAGCAACAAAAGATTTAATCTCCGTGTTTTCGTCTTTAACACATTCAACAATCGTTCTCAGTTCTGCATTCTCCTTATCAAGATTAGAGTTATGCTCTTGGAGTTCACCGACTGCTTTTGTGAGAGTTATTATTTGAATGTTCTGAAAGTCGACACGGCTCTTGAGTTGCATGATTCGTTGATTTTCGGTATAGGCTTCTGATGTAGAAGGGATGGACTGAATGGGAGCTGGATTGAATGGATGGGGAATGTAGGGTTCATGTTGCTGAGGTGGCGGTGATGGTGGAGCTGTATCTTGAGGTTGGGTCTGGGTTTGAGGCGGAGGTTGTGCATCGGACTCTGATGTAGTCCCCTGCATAAACCTGTGACGTTTGGCCCGTTGCCTTGTCACCAACTGAGCCGTCTCATCTTCTTCAAAATCTGACTCCTCCAATTCCCTGGCCTCTCGCCTCCTCGAACCACCTTCATTGATAATCAGTCGCGAACCATAAGTTCCAATTTGAACATGAGGTTCTGTAGACACTGATTCTGGAGCTTCAACTTCGATCTCCTCCATTTCTTCTGATTCTGTAGCAGATGATGACTCATCATTGCCAGTCTGCTCTGGCACATATTCGTCAACATCTCTGAAGACATCTTCTTCTCCCTCTGGAGGCTCAAGCAATTCACCCACTAACGCTGCAGCTATATCTTCATTTGCATGTGGACCTGCCTCCCAAATTTCATTTAGCGTTTGGCACAATTGAACAGCTTCATTTGGGACATTTGACGGCCCGGCTTCCTGCATTTCTGGTTGCTGACTCGTAGAAGGCCTAGACGCCTGAGTCTGACTCGCAGTAGCTCTTTGTCTTCGCCTTGGATCACGGGGACGAGCACGAGGCTGTTGTTGTAGTGGACGTTGCTGTTGTTGTTGCGGTTGTTGTTGTTGCTGTCGAGGCTGAACTTCTACTTCACCTGCCCAGTTGGCATTATCTGGTGCCACAAAGTTCCTGTCTAAAACAGCTCCAAACAACGGTCGCTCGATCGGAATAGCCAATCTTCCTCGATGTGAGGAACAATCAGCGAATATCCTTTTGTCCATAATAGCTACGTTCTGAACGTCATTTGATGGCGGCAGATTTGGCAAGAAGTGCCTGATCAACATCATGATGAACCGCGGATATAGCAGAAACTGCTGATTTTCAGGAGCGGTTATTTGGTGCACAAATTCGGAGAAAAACATTTCCGAGAAACTGTATGGTCGATTATACACTATCGCGACTATCCCAGACTGGATCTTCGCAACTATATAGTCAAACCCGGCTTTCTTTGGTGCAAAACATACCATGAAGACATGAGCAAGAAATCTCCATTGCCCGATTAAGCCGCTCTTCATATAGGACACTTTCGACACGTCTAGACTATATCCCATTCTCTGAAAGGCCGCTTACCTTATGTTCAGAGGGAATTCGATCGGTCCAGACTCTTCTTCTTGAGTGCCCAGCTGCAACACTTGACGCAGCATATCCGCTGAAAATACTAGCGGTTGTCCAGCAATGCGAGTTCGTAGTACTGTCGGAGTGACCGAGCAGTCTACTTGAAGATGATCGTAAAATTGACGGATATAAGGCAATATGAGCTGAACATTATGAGATAGTGCAAATCCTATCCTAGATTCCACAAGAAATTCTAGCATCTGCCTGTATCCCTGCGCCTCAGGGAGGTCATGATCCGGATGAAGCACCATATTGTGCTTAGGTACAAACGCTCGAATAGCCATTTCTGCACAATAAACAAAACCATGAGATTCATTAAAAATCAATAAACTTGTTCAAATTCAAATTTGCTTTATTTTGTACTTTATCAAATACAAAATTTAGCACAATTAAATTTCCACAAGTTTAATAAAATTTAAATTAGACAAAAATAAATAAAGTGCAGATTCGAAAGTAACAGATTCGAAGTGTCCATATTCGAGTGCAATGGACAGATTCGAAGTGTCCCTATTCGAGTCTAATGGACAGATTCGAGGATCATGGGCATCTCGAATCTAATGACAGATTCGAGAAACCCTTGAACAGATTCGAATGTCCATGAACAGACTCGAAGCCCCGTCGGCCATGGTTTCAACAAAAACCCAAAATTTTAACCATTTTGAACTTAGTAAATCACATACATTAGTTCAACTAGGTTCTAATTATAGATTTATGCTTTCAATTTGATATTTTATAGGTCCTAACTTAGTTATTTAGCAAAAACTCTATTTTGACCAATAAAACTTCAAAATGTGATGTTTAAGCCCAAAATTGTGTATAAAACTACCAAAATCTTGTACAATCCGGTTGATTATACCTAGATATGAGTGTAGAATCGAACACAAAAGCTTTAGAGTCGACAAAATGTCGTTTAGGAGCAATACGGTAGACTCGAGAAATTAGATTCGAAATCGCCTGAATAGATTCGAGAGTATAGATTCGACAACAGTAAAGTAATAAATGACTTCACTATTGACCTATATATACTACCTACCTTCGAGTCTATGTGTAGTTTCGAGTCTACTGACAGATTCGAAATACTTCACTTCGAGTCTGTCTTAGATTCGAAATTACCAACACTTAGAAAAATTTCGGAAATTTTGAAATAACTTCAACTTTTCCAACTATTTTCTACGGTATTGTGTAACCAGATAAACTATGCCAATTCTTTTACCCTAAGCAACAGATATTTCACGCAATGTTTATTTTATCCAACTTCGAATGCACCCTCAGTAACTTTTGACCTTTTACCTAAGTAAAAATTAAACTAAACTAAAATAAAATAAGCTAAGGAAAAAAAAATAAAATAAAATAAAATTTTGACTAAAAAATTTTAATCTAGACTTAAGTTATAAAAACAAATTTACAAGCTAAGCTTAATACTAAACAACATAATTTTGATGAGTATAGTCGAAGAGAGGTTCAATCAGATAGCGATGTCCGATACTAACTTTCAGTACTTAAACTTTCACACTTAGGAATTTTTTTGAATTCCTTTGATTGTTTGTCGTGACATACCCATTTAGCCGATTGTTGGTATTTTACCCTGTTAAACATTTTACATTTCGGAATATCCCTTGGCCTTTTTATTTTTCAGGAAATTATCTTACGTGACTCAGACATAGACATACTTTTATGATCAAGGCACACAGACAAAAATTCTAACTTGTTGGTATTTGCAAACTTTCTTTAAAAGACAAACATCGGACACAGGTCTGTATTCTCATACAACAAAGTGTCTTAGTTCGACTTAAGGTTTATTTTTAAAGTTAGCAGATAGCGGTGACAGGTCTGTACTGACGTACAACAAAGCGACATGTCTGCTAACCCGAATCTAAACAGAGACAACAGGTCTGTACTTACGTACAACAGAGTTGCATGTTTTCGACTCTCAGTTTTTCATGATATTTCTATTCTTTCCATTTTCAGATGTATTTGATGTTGCCATACATCCCCAGAAAGTTTGCACACCTCATTTAGACTTAAAGTTTGTATGTCTTGTACATAAAAATTAAGACCGATTGGTCGTACATCTAGGTTAGAGACACGCTTGACTTTTTCTAGAATATTTTATTAGCCTTGAGATTCCCTATATGTATTATGCCTACCAACACATCAAACTAAATAAAGTATAACACTTAGAGTTTAGTTGCATTATGTGTGAAAGCCTAAATACTTAGAGTCTGTAACGACGGTGCTAATTTTCGTCACTTTGAACCTATGTATCTAAGACTTAACTCCTTTTCTGATATTCTCTTTTTTTGTATTTTTGTAATTTTCTCTCTTTTTTCTTTTGTTTTTCATAGCAAAAAGCAGTAAACTAAGCTAACCTACTAACTTACTAAAAATAGAAACTTACTAAAAATAGAATCTTTCCTAAATTAGAAACTTTCCTAAATTAGCAGACTACAAAAAAAATATAACAACTATAAAAGGAAATAAAATACTACTAAGGTCAATTTACTCTGGGTTGCGCATTCCATTCAGTTGAATTAAATACTCAAACCGTGACTTATCAAACGCTTTGGTAAATAAATCTGCATTATTATCTTCTGTTGCCACCTTTACCAGTTTGATTAAGTTCTTTTCAGCACAATCACGAATAAAATGATGCCTTATGTCTATGTGCTTTGTTTTACTGTGGTTAACTGGATTATTAGTTATAGCAATTGTAGATTGATTGTCTATCCTAATAGGAGTTTGAGTGTAAGCCAAACCGTAATCCCGCAATTGTTGTTGTATCCACAGAACCTGTGAACAGCAACTACCAGCAGCTACATACTCGGCCTCGCACGTTGACACGGCTACCGATGTTTGTTTCTTGCATTGCCAGGATACCAGTCTCCCTCCGAGGAACTGACAACCTCCAGTCGTTGATTTGTGCGTCAAGCTGCATCCTCCGTAGTCTGAATCCGTGAACGCCTCCAACTCTAGATCTCCCTCTGCGTGATACCAAAGTCCCAGCTTCGGTTTCGACTTGAGGTATCGTAGAATCCGCTTCACAGCTTTCATATGCATCTCCTTCGGATTCGCTTGAAACCTAGCACAAATACACACAGCAAACATTATGTCAGGTCTTGAAGCAGTTAAATACATAAGTGACCCAATCATGGCCCGATATAAAGTCGGATCCACATCGGAATCACTTTCAGTACCCGGCCCGAGATTGTGATTCACTTGAATCGGCGTGCTGAAATGGGCAGTCAACTTTGTTCCTTCCATCCCAAACCGTTCCAATATGTCATAGACATACTTGGTCTGATGGATAAACATGCCTTCCTTCTTCTGGTCAACTTGTAACCCCAAAAAGAAATTCAACCCCCCCATAGCACTCATCTCGAACTTAGACTTCATAACCTTCTCGAAATCTTTGCACATCTGTTCGTCTGATGATCCAAAAATGATATCATCTACGTACACTTGTACCAAGATAAAATGATCTCCCTTTCTCTTCACAAATAGAGTACTATCTATCCTACCCCTCTCAAAGCCATTTTCTAAAAGATGGTTGGATAGAGTCTCATACCATGCCCCAGGTGCCTGATGTAATCCATAAAGAGCCTTATCTAATCGATATACTCTATCAGGATATTTAGGATCTGTAAACCCGGGCGGCTGTTCTACATACACCAACTCCTTCACTTTCCCATACAGAAAAGCACTCTTAACATCCAGTTGATATACCTTAAATCCTTTGAAGGAGGCAAAAGCTAAAAACAACCTAATTGCTTCTAACCTTGCTACTGGTGCAAACACTTCGTTGTAATCGATTCCCTCCTCTTGGTTGAAACCCTTTACAACTAATCTCGCTTTGTTGCGCGTGACTATA
The DNA here is from genome assembly GCA_020465985.1 of Centrapalus pauciflorus. NCBI lineage: Eukaryota > Viridiplantae > Streptophyta > Magnoliopsida > Asterales > Asteraceae > Centrapalus > Centrapalus pauciflorus. Next base: position 23,170 of record JAANYP010006349.1, on the reverse strand, counting down.
CCCCGATCGTCTCTCTTGCACTTAAAAACCCATTTGGTTCCTATTGCAATTTCCCCTCGAGGTAACGGAACTAACTCCCACACTTCTAGTTTCCTAAATTGTGAAAGTTCTTCCTGCATCGCTTCAACCCAGGAGTTGTCCTTAAGTGCCAGTTGCACATTTTTGGGCTCTACTTGCGATATGAAACACGAATATAGACATGTATGATATGCCTCGGAGTCGTTTATCATCGACAACAACACAGTGTTGTTATTTACACTACTCCGAGTCCTCACACCCTCGTTAGGATTTCCTATAATGTTATCTATTGGATGGTTCTTGTTAATCCTAGAGGTCTCTATTTCGTCTACCCTTAGATTATCTCCTAAGTTGGATCCTATTTCACCTAAAGGGGGAACAGGCTCAGCTTCTACATTTTCCTCCTCAAGGACGTTTTCCTCAGAGTTAGAACTTGAAGCTTGAGTCTGATTCTCAGTGTTAGGTGCCTCTTGATCAGCAACTTCTGGAGATCCATCTACAGTCGCACTAGGCTCGGACGTAGATTCGAACGTGGTCCTTGGAAAGATTTGGCCATCGTCGTTCAGATGCAACGTCGCCATGTCTTTTTCGATTGTACCTGCAGTATCATCCAAAGGAATGTTAAATGACTCAAATAACTTATCATAGTCAAATATCCATTCCGGACCAGTTTGGGGTTCATGAGTATAACTTGTGACTTCAATGTTATACACAATCTCCACAGTACCAGTTGTTTTGTTAAACACCCGTTTGTTTGGTGAGTTTGGCACATAACCTAGGAAGTATCCTTCGTCAGCCTTTTCACCAAACTTCGGTTGATGTTTTGTTCTTAAAAGTGTACATGGTACTCCAAACGGTTCGAATCCAGTTAAGTTAGGTGGCCGTTTATTCAAAATTTCATAACATGTTTTGTTCAATGATTTGACTGTAAGGACTCTATTTAAAATATGGCACGCGGTATTCACTGCCTCCCCCCAAAACATGGTAGGAAGCTTTGAATCCGAAAGCATAGTCCTTGCAGCCTCAATCAATGTTCTGTTTTTACGTTCGGCCACCCCATTCTGTTGTGGTTCATATGGTGCACTGAATTGATGCACGATTCCCTTTGATAGGCAATATACACCAATTACAGAGTTTTTAAATTCAGTCCCATTATCACTACGAATATGTTTAACCCTTGTTCCGTAGGAGTTCTCCACTAGGTCTAAGAACCCGATGAGCTTTGCAGCCGTCTCGTCCTTCGTACCTAAAAAGAAAACCCATGAAAACCGTGAGTAATCGTCAGTGATAACTAAGCAAAACCAACTACCTCCTATACTCCTTTTGTTGATAGGGCCGAAAAGGTCCATATGCAACAAATCGAATGTCGAGGTTATGGAGTTCAGCTTCTTGGACTTGTGTGTCTTTTTATGTTGCTTGCCCTTCATGCACGGTAGACACTTGTCTTCAAACTGAAAGCTCTTCAGAGGCACACCTTGCACCAAACCATTCTTCGTTATGTAGTTCATTTTCCTTAGGTGCAAGTGAGCCATTCGTCTGTGCCACAAAACCGATTCCGTCTCCGAAGCTTTTGATAGTAAGCAGATCGGACCCATCGAATTATCTGGCTTGTTCATATCGAGCATGTACAAGTCATTCTTCCTTGGAGCCCGCATCAATATCCAATCTTCAGGTATCTTGAATCCCGGCTTTAGCACTAACGCCTCAGTGTCAGTAAATAACACTGAGTTCTTCTTATCACGGATTTGAGATACACTAATGAGATTATGAACCAGTTTATCAACGTGATAAACTTGATCCAATGTAATCGTCCCATTAGTGACTTCTCCAGTTCCAGTGATATTTCCACCCTTATTACCCGCGAATGATACAAATCCCCTATTACCCCCCTTGAAGTCTGTGAGAAGACTTCTTTCCCCCTTCATGTGCCTGGAGCAACCACTGTCGACGAACCACTTGTTGTTTGGACCGGTAGTTATCTCCTGCACATGAAAGAAAATAGGTTAGTTATCACGGGGAACCCAAGCCATGACTGACTTGGTAATACCATTCTCGTCCACATACGTGAACTCTTTCAAGTACCCATCTCGCCTTTCAGGTGACTTGGGCCTTTGAACCGAATTCTGTTGTGGTGCCGAGTGATTTAGATTCACTCTTTGCCTTTGAGTAGGCATTTGTTGTGGAGCTCTAGAATAAGTCTTATTATAATGCATTTCAGACTGTGATCCCTGAGCTCTTACCGGAACATATTGTCTAACAGGAGTATGTGACCTAACTGGAGTGTGTGACCTAACTGGAGTGTGTGACCTAACTGGAGTGTGTGATCCCTGAGCTCTGATACCACTTGTAAGGTCTACGACTGCAAGATCTATCTAGACGCGGATCCGTGAACGAGTGCGGAATCCTCGTTGACGGTTAGACGGAAAACTCTCAACCAACGGAAACACGGAGACTATTAGACGCTGAACGAACGACACACGAACGATCCTACGTACTAATTCTCTCCGAAACGGGACTCACCTAGCTGATAAACTCGAGATCGCTTAATGCTCAATTCCTCACGAATTCTGCAAAAAGTCCCCTAATCATTCGAGTCTATCCCTAATTATAGGCCCTGATTCGAGTCTGTTGTGGGCCAACCTCGAATCTGGCCTAAGGCCCATTCGAATCTGTCCATCTGACAGATTCGAATCTAGCCTATTCGAATCTAAGGACTCATTCGAATCTATCACAGATTCGAATGTATCCCCTTAAGTGATTCGAATCTAGCCTTTTACATAAACAACTAAGTGTTTGAAACTTATGATATTACCTTATGACTGATTTTATCTTTGAGCTTTATGTTTGAACTTCTTGTAATACGTTACATCAAGTTCAAACATACAAACACTGATAAAAATCAATCATACATAATATATATACCAAACATATGCTAAATCACAATGTAAGACAACTTAGACAGCTATCGTCACATGGGATGTACCAACATGCAAACGTAAGGAGAAAATCCATTGAGTTCCAATTAGGAGAAAGGGTACCGATGAAAGTCTCTCCATGGAAGGGCGTGCTACGATTTGGGAAACAAGGATAACTGAATCCTCGTTACATTGGACAATTCAAGGTCTTAAAAAGAATTGGACTAGTAGCTTTTCGTCTAGAGCTACCACCAGAGCTTAGCAGCGTGCACAATACCTTCCACGTATCGAATCTGAAGAAGTGTTTGCTAGATGAAACACTTGTTCCCCCCCTGTGGAAGAGATTCAACTAAATGATAAACTTCGCATCATCGAAGAACCGGTAGAAACCATGGACCGTAAGGTCAAAGGATCGAAGCACAGTCGCACACCCATCGTTAAGGTCAGATGGAATTCTAGACATGGACTAGAATTCACTTAGGCATGCAAAGACCAGTTTAACCAAAGATACCCTCACCTAATCTTAAGTAACAAGACCCCTGAGGAAACAAGATAAAATTTCGGGACGAAATTCCCTTAACAGGGGGAGACTGTAACATCCGGCACAAATCCAGGTTAGCAACTATGACCTAATCAGTATTTATTACCAAGTTATAACCTAATCAATGGTCATTAACAATTAATCAAGGTGATTAACAAAGTTCATAAGGAAATTCAAGTCAATTAGAAACAATTTCATCAGTGCGATGAATCGACAATTTAATTTATTCCGATCGATTTGCGATATGATGGATTAATTCAACTAAGTACATAATTAAATTAAGATTAGTAACACTAATCATTCATTAATACACTTACTTAACATTAATTATGCAAGACTAAAACAATTCATTAAACATATGCATACAAAAGTATTTATGAATTTACATAAAAAGGGAAATACAAAAATACATTTTGAAATACTTTTATACAAAAAAAAAATTAAAAATACATCATAAATACATCATCAAAATCATGCCCATAGGTAGTTCAAATGTAGCTTTTGACTTCATTTTTTTAATACTCAGATCCATGCACAGACACAATCACATCTCTTCCTTTCAATTCATCCAAGATCTCACACTCAACCTCCATTTTCACCATCATTTCAAGATCTTTTTCTCCTCTATAAATAGGTGTTCATTTCCATTAATTTCCACACATTTAAAAAGCCAAAAACCTCTTCTTTTATCCCTCTAAAAAACGACCAAGGGCCTCGCACAACAAAAAGATTGTTCAACTTTTGTTCTTTCAAGTGTTCTTCAATATTCAAGTGACTTTGGTGCAACAACCTTTCAAGATTTCAACTTCCACTTGATTTCATACTTCTAATACCTCAAAGTAAGTAAATATTAACTAATTACTTCTTATATTTATGTTTATATAAGTCTTGCATAATATATATAATCACCAACAACAACAAGTCTCATTAAAACTAAAGTTTATAAATCACTAGTTTTGTTTTAAGTTTGTTTTCTTCAAATGTGTTTATAAATATATAAACACATAATGTAAGTATAAATAATATGAAAACAAGTTATATAAATGTGTTTCATAGCCTTTTATACATGTGGTTTTTGAATAAACAACAAATATCACAAGTTGTTTCAAGGTTATGAAATCCGGATTTTCGGCAAAATGTTACACCAACTTTAAAAAAGCATAACTAATTAATAACTTGATGAAATGAGTTGATTCTCATTTTGAAAGTTAGATTTATGTCTTAACTAAATATCTGGAGGTTTTCATATTTTAATATGGAGTTTAGAGCCCCCAAATATTATTTGGGAACCCGAAAGTTTGACAGCTGAAAAATGGCCAACATAGGGTTTTTAACGAACTTTTTCCCCAACCTAAACACCTCGAAAAATGGTCGTTCTTAACTTTAAAAATTCTTTGTATATAGTAGTTTTAAGACTATGAAAACCAAAGCCCAAATCGTTTTGGAGCTTGGTCAAAAACAGCCTCAAAGTAAGCTGAAAAACCATTAAAAAGCTGTAAAATTATATATATATATATATATATATATATATATATATATATATATATATATATATATATATATATATATATAAACTTGACGCTTAAGTGAGTTTTATTTATAAACTTGTAAAGTTGGGTGATTTAAAGTATAAAAACCTTTATACATACATATCATCATATATATGGGAGTTATTAAGTCCCTCATATGATTTAGGACTCGGGTAAACGCGTTCGACGTCGTCACTCATCAACAACGTAAACCGTCATTTTTACGGTCCATTTTACCATCAACTTACGGTGAGTCTTCATAGCCCCTATTTTCACTATCTATTGGGGTGGAAATACATGCACTATTTTCATATGGACATCAAAACTGTTTATTTCTTATATGTATTACACATGTGTTTTTGTGGATCCACCAGCCCTCATATCATGAACCGTTAATTACATTTATTTGTAAGCGCGAATATATTGTGGATAGATCTATCGGGAGTCATGTCCCCCATTCGGGTTAGTCATACCGGCTAACAGTGGAATGCATATATATATTTTTAACATACGGTATTACAGTCGGAATACTGCACAGGGCAAACTCATTTAATTAAGCTTCAGTTGCATGATGGTGTATGTAATACATACATGGAATTCATGCTTTATAAATTCAACTCATCTGATAATGTCCATATAATTGGTCTTTTTGTGTAAACCTATGAGCTCACCAACAATATGTTGACGTATTTTAGCATGTATTTTCAGGTAATTAAGACATGCGTATTCATCGGAAACATTCCAAGGCTTCCGTTCATTTTGGAGTCGCATCATTTTCAAACTCGGAGATTTATTTTCATCATTTTTGTTAATCCAGTTATGTGTTTAAATCTCTGTAACTTGCGAACTACTCTTCATTTTATTCGGGCTATGTAAAACTATTAAATATTTTAAAGTTTTATCAATATATCTTCCGAAAACGTTCATGTAGTGGTCGTTCGTTATGATTATGGTTACGCTTCTGCGACGTCACGTTTCGTTGCCAACCGGGGTAACGGGTTGTGACAGAAACCATCAGGTTTTGGTATACATGTGGGTCTCGGTGTACACATGCAGAACTCATGAAACTAACACCTGCACTCTTTTTATTTTTGTTTTGTCTTCTGTTTTTCAACATTTCAGCAGCCAAAAATAACAATAAAATGGTATTTTAATGTATCTAAATGATCAACAAAACACACAAATAATAATAATAACATTTACCAAAGTAAATGTTACTATATATAAGTTATTCATAGCAATAGTAAAACAATATATACAACTTTGTGTAATATTTTATAGAAAAGATTTGTAGCTGAAGAGCTTTGTGTGTTGTTTGTGATCGGAGAAGTCATGACTTCAATCCCTCATGACTTCAAGAATATTGTTATTAAATATTAACTCAATTGGTTTTTTACATGTTGAGTTAAAAACTAATATATTTTTATTTTAAAATATTACTTTGACATAAATTAAACTAATTTACTATTAAACATTTTATTTCCTAAATATATTTTAAGAAAATATGTCTTATTTCTTCACGAATGCTTGAATATGTTTTTTATACACTACCTCAAATACAATTGTATAATTATTATTATTTATATGATTACTTTAGTTCCTCCAAACTTCAAAGTTAATTGTATGTACATAAAACAGATAACGTAAGACAATTAATGTCGATAGAATGGTTATTATGTTCATGAGTGTATGGAATTCTTTTTATAAAAATTGTATAAATATTTTTTTGATGTTTAATAATAATTATGCAACTGTATTTCTATTTTTATTTTATATTGCGATCACTTTTTTTATTTGTACCAGGTTTTTTAAAGTAAAAATAATTAAGTTACTTTATATAGGTTTTTTTTCGTTATTATTAATAATAATTTACTTAATAAATTAGAAGTTAATTGATGTTGTTGATTATTACTAAATGAAGCTGCGATGGATAACAAATTTCGAATGGAAAAAATTGTATGGATTTGAAAAAGTTTAAAAAAAACTAGAAAAATAGAAGATTTTGTTGATTTTTATTCCTTTTCATATTTTTTTAATTGGCATTGTTATTTTTTAATCTTTTTCAACATACTTTGGAATCGAAAGCTATATTCTGATTGTGGTGGTGTGAACAATTTTAGAATCGAATGTTGTAATCAAAGTCAATAACGTATCATTTCAAAAATTGTAATATATTTAATAAAAATAACATCTTTATATATTTTAATATTTTTCGTATGACATTAAACCCCGCCGCGAAGCGCGGACAAATTTTCTCGTTAGGATTATTTTACAATAAGTTTAAAAGAAAACTATAAAGGCATAAGGTCACTAATCTATTACATAGCCACGATGCATAATCCAACAACTACCCAACCACCACCATAATTGTCATCAATCAATACCAATTGCAGATTCAGTAGTGGTCTAAGGTGATTCTCGGTAGCTTCAAGTGGGTTTTAATATTAACATGTTTCGGTATTATCATTACCGAATGATCTCCAAATTACCGAAACCATGAAAGGTTTCGGTATCCATAGGTGGTCTCGGTAGGTTTCAGCATTTAATATGTTCCGGTACATATATGAAATAGAAAGTTGTTAGTTTCATGAGTTCTGCATGTGTACCGAGACCCACATGTATACTGAAACCTTATGGTTTCGGTAATTGCAATACCGAAACAAACAGAACCAGTCACAATACTGAAACCCACAGGATGATATCGAGAACTACCTATTTTCCAGCTACCGAAACCAAAGAAATACCGAAAACCCTTGAAGGTTTCGGTAATTTTAACACCGTCGTTGTTAGTTAAAGTTTAGGTTGTTACATAATTAGTTATCGTACATGTTATATAATGTTTGTTTGATCTTGCTATAAAACATGTAATTAACAAATGTATTAATTAAAGTTGAATTATTGTGTTCAATTGAATAGGTATACAAAGAGTTATTACAATATGATGACATATGCTTCGGTGAAGGCAAGTAAGTAATCAAGGGTTATATGTTATTTAGAATTATGAACTATATATATAAATAATAAAGTTGAATCAGGTTCATCAGCGTACCTATGAGATTCCAGCGTACCCTAATGTGCATGATCATTCACATATATTTTTTTTTAATAGACATGTATAAGACAACATTATAAAACTTTTTTTTCAAAATGAGCAACATCATAAATCTTGTGAATGATCATCCATGTGAATGATCATTTCACATCATGTGAATGGTGTGAATGACCATTCACATAAATATGCATTGAGCATTCACATAATTTTTAAGGACACAAAAAGTGTGAATGTATGTAAAATTCATATATCATGTGTGTAACATTAATTTAAACATGGTTATGAGAAAAAAAAAATTAAAAAAGTTTTTTAAGGTTGGTACCTTCGGATGCACTTGATTTCGAGAGGTACCTTTTTGAACCTGAATCTAATAAAGTTTTGTTATGTTTTAGGGTGGTGGGCATATAGCCCAAGAGACAAAGCCTCAAGAATGTTTTGCCATGTCAAGAGGTGGATTCCATATCAATCATTATGAATGACATCCTTTGTATTACGTTAGTACGATGAAATTGAAAAAATAAAATCATTTATATTTTTATAAGTTTAATTGTTCATTTTTTTATTTTTTGATTATGATTTTGAAGAATGACACGGAAGATTAATTTTAACTCTTTTAATACTTTTGATTATCTTTCTTTTGATGAGAAAATAAATAAAATAAAATTTATATTAATTTGATTTCTCTATTACTTTCCATTATGAAATATATTGATAAGAAAAAGTTTCTAAACCACATTGTGTAAACGAATGCCTTCTGCACGTAATTACAAAGTAGACATTTAACTACAAAATTTTTAGAAAGTAAAGTGGTCATTTTATAATTAAGTTATAAAAGAATTAAGTAGAAGTTAATCCTCAAAGTAAATAGTTTAAAATGTCGATAGATTTTTTGTTAAGTAGAAAATGAAAAGTAACTTTGAGCGGGTTTATTATAAGTTTCACTTTTCAAAGATGTTCTAATTATACAGCCAAAATATTTTCTTCAAAATTTAAGTCTCAAAATGTGAAGACCTCGCCTTACGGGGCAGTCATCAGAGTCTAGGTCCCACATCTTGCAACACGATATCAATCATAACTAAGATAGCGGAATTATATTGCGGAATTTCAAATTACAATACAAACAATTTAGGATAAGTTTAATACAGTGTTAGTACAAGTTACAGTTTTCAAATTAAACTTATAAAGGGTACAAGACTAATCTAATTCATGTCATCGTAAAATCGAATCAAATCTACCCAGACCACCACAATTATCGTCTGTTAATCTGTACCGAAAGTTTGTTGAGTAGTGGTCTATAGAAAACTTCAATCTTGATTCTTGAAAGACCTAAGAACTAGGTCCAGCAGGTGCTTTTCCCTTATCTTTCCCTGTAAAAGGTTAAACAACCACTATAAGCAATGCTTAGTGAGAATATAGATTTTCAGATTACATGCATTTCAAGCGGATCATGGGTCTAGCGTGATATGTCTTGACTGCCGCTACAGCCACTCATGATTGAGACATAGTAGTCATAGAGTTGGATGATGTCCAGGCCACGCTCACGCTTTTAGTGGAAGCTATCCACTTATACTGGGCTAGCTACCAGCAGTCATCGTGGGGGGAACATTGGAATAATCAATACCAAGTTCAATAGAACTGCTGACATAGATTGGTCTAGAATAATAGACCGACAAGGCTAATCATGCTAAGCTGAATCAATATGTCAAAGATGCGAGCAATAATGAAAGCATATATAATCAAGGTCATGATAGCAATAAACTCATAATAATATCTGAAATGAACTGTAAGTACAATGTTATGCAGAATGCAGAATGCAGAATGATAAGTTAAATAGCTATTATGATCCACAGGGCATCACCGAACCATGGTGAGCACAGGTCACAATCCAGCTGAGCATGAATGAATGTCAAAATAAACTATCATCAACAATATGTCTCAACCGGAATCTAACATGTAAAACTGAATATCTATAACTCACTGGTTCTGTTGTCTTATCAAGCAGATTTCTCCACCACCTAAGTTATCTCAGGATTTAAGTCTTTAATCTTTCTGGACTCTGGCTTTGCTTTTCAAATCTTTGACCCACTTTTAATATTTTTAAATCTTTAATTTTTTTGTTCAGAATTTATCTGAACCTGTTCAGAATTTATCATATCATATCATTATCAAACTTTGGAATTTCATTGACTTGATTCTGATAACTCATAATCTTTTCAATTGTATTTTATGCACAAAATTTGCATATAATACCTCATATTTTGCTTAATATTGCATGTATTGGCACTGAATTATATATTTTATTAAATCATAAAAGAATTTTCAAAAAGTTAAATTATTTGCTTAAATTTCGGATTTTATAAACCACATCCGTATTTCGCACCATCTGGGACCGACTCGACGAGTCGAGGTCCGAAATTTGGATCTCGGTCGAATTTGCATGCATCCGAGAAACCTAATGATCCGAGATTAGCCCATCCGAACTCGGGTCAAAACGAATTCAGATGTCCTTCGAACTCGGGTCAAACCGAATTCCGATCTCATCCGAACTCGGGTCTCAACCGAATTTGGATTCAACACTTAGAAAAATTTCAGGAATTTCTTGGTGTTCTTGGCGACTCACCGAGTCACCATAGGCGACTCGCCGAGTCGACTTGCAGATTTGCAGGTCGACCCATATGGGTTTTTACCAAAAATTCACCAAACAGATTTATATTAACATGCAATTGAATCTAAGGTTATATTATCATTAATGAGATGTTTCTACACTATTTTCCCCATCTTTAACATATCAATTCGTCCAGATTTGTCCAAAATATTGTATTTTTCTCAAGAACACAAAAGTTAATAAAAACTCAGATTTTTAATCTTTTTGGACGATTTAAACTATGATTTTTGTTTCTGAATCATTTATAGGTTTCAACATATGATTTCTAACCAATATTTCAAACATGCAACCTTAATTTGACAGATTATAAATCCGAATTTGTGCACTTAAACTCTTAAAAATACAAACTAAAGCTTGGAAATTAGTTTTATTACCTTAATCTCTTCTGATTCTTGATATTCTTCAGTAAAATCACGAATTCCTTCTTTAAAATTTCGTTTCCAGCAGATTTTAGAGTGAGAGATTGAGAGAGTTTTGTAATTGCAAGAAGGGATGAAGTGAAGAAATGAAAGACTTGATGTCTTTTATTCCAAACTTTCGGCTTTTGTCAATTTTAGTCACTCAACATCAAATTTTCTTTAAATAAAGATTTCATCTTTATTTTATCATCACTAATATACTTTAACTTAATTAAATATTTTCATTACTTAATTAAATTAGAATACAAATAATGTAATTAAATTACATTATTAGCTCAAAATCAGATATTACATGTTCGGTTAAAGACTAGGTTGTTACACAAAACCAAACCCCTTTTACAATTACGTGACCTAATGAAATCAAGGGTCATGTGCGGTCGACCATCCTACATACCTCTAAAACGGCCATGATCAAACACACCCATAATTTATCTGATCCCCTCTTTTACAAGTAATTTAAGAAATGGGTCATTGAAGATCGAGTTAATTAAATTATGGAGTCAATATAAGGGAACTTGATTGTGTGGCTTGACGAATTAATTCGAATTACACCTAGCTAAGTAATTAGTATGTTTTGCTTATATATATTAGGATTCTACCTTTGGTTTTAACTTTTAACTAACATATATTTGTAATTTTGGATTACAAAATAAATAAATAACTTTCATTTATATTTTATTAGAATTTTTGGTTAAACGAATTGTCATTCTTAATCACGTATAAATGAATTCAGATTTCAACATTTCACTAGTTACATCCATCAATTAGCCAACTCTAAAAGTTATATTCTTTCATTTACCACTAAACACACTAAGAACTAAAAATTAAATTTCATATGATATTATGAAGTTTTAGAAGGATATATATGAAATTCTTTTTTTGGCTTGGGTATATATGATATTATGCAGTTTTAGAGGGACATATATGAAATTCTCCCTTAAAAGTAATAGGTGTGAAACTGATTAATATATAGGTAATGTACATAAATAAATGGGTTTATTATGAAAAAAACCAACATGTTTTCACGTTTTTTGCGTTTTCGTCCCTCCATGTTATTTTTTTCCATAAAAAACCCCAAGTTATTCTTTTCCTATTGGTTTAGTGAAATTTTGGACATTAGACCCCGGTTATAATTTGTGAACCGGGTTTTAAAAACTTGAAAAACCGGGTTCTAATGTCCAAATTTCACTAAACCAATAAGAAAAGAATAACTTGAGGTTTTTTATGGAAAAAAATAACATGGAGGGACGAAAACGCAAAAAACGTGAAAACATGTTGGTTTTTTTCATAATAAACCGTAAATAAATTGTAGATAAATTCTTATACTAATAAATAATATATTACTTATTAATTAAACATTTATGAATATACAAATAATTAAATATAAAGTAAAAACTAAATTAATTCACTAAGGACCATAAGTGAAATTAGTTTCAAGGGTAAAATTGGAATTTTTAAAAAATTGAGTTGCTTAGGGACTGAAAACGTTACAAGGTTTCAAAATATGGACTACCAGTGTAATTTTTTAAAGTTAGGGACAAAACCTATAATTTGCTATAAACCACAAGGACCATTTATGTAATTTTCTCTAAAAAAATATAGACGATTGTTCCTTTGCAATGCATGGACGGTTGGTGCCTTGTTAATATCAACTAAAAAGTTGTTGTTTATAATTATTTGGAGTTTAAAAAAGTAAATTTGTTCGACCAAAAGCTCAACCTGCTTTTGAAAACTGATTTAAATAATTTCTTGTGAAAGACCTAGTGAGAGCTTTTATTGCCGAATCAAAAACTCAATCTCCTGTTAACTAAACGAAAACTTTTAAGCTTGATCGGCTTTTAAAAATCAAAAGTTAATGTTTCTAAAAGCTTTTAAAAGCTTCTTTTCAAAGACGCACTACAAGAGAAAAGCTTTTTGGTGACTAAAAAAAAGTGTCAGTAAACTCAAAAATCAATCACAAAATCCATTCTAAATTTTAGTCATACAATATATTTTTTTTAGGGTTAATTATGTCCAAAGGTAACGTATTGTCACTGTTTTTTTAATTTGGCTAACATACTAAATTTTTTTCTATTTGAGGTAACATACTTTTCAAATCAAGTCAATCAAGGTAACCGTATCAGATTGAAAGGTAAAAATTACTGACATGACAGTTTTTCTATCTAGTCATCAATTTTTTTAAGTTCTAATATTGCTTAATTATTTATAAATTTGCTCAAAATAGCAATGTATAAAAAAAGCACTTTGAAATTGCAAAAAATAGTGCATATCATATAACAATTAAACTGTCATTTCTGTAAAAAAATATGTCGATTGGATAAAGAAACTGTCACGTCAGTAATTTTTACTTTTCAATCCGATATGGTTACCTTGATTGGAAGTATGTTACCTTAATTAGAAGAAAAAAAACTAGTATGTTACCGAAATAGAAAAAACTGTGACAGTATGTTACTATACCCTTTGACGCAATTAACACTATTTTAATACTACTTTTAGTATTTATTTATTTAAATAAACATATACCAAAGCAATTAAGATTTACATAATATAAATAAAAAAGTAATTTCACTATTTTTTTTTTTAACGGCAGACATTCCTTGGGATCAAATCACTAAACGAAACCTGAAACAAGAAAAAAAAAATTGATGGGTAAATCGTGCAACTACTTAATCAAATACAACTACGAATGACCGACCAATTTAATAATTTTCTTCCCTAAATTTTGTACGGAATGTCTTCCATGATGATATCATGATTGAAAACTAGCCAACCAACACGTTGGGGGCGTTCAGCGTTTGGTTCGTGGATTTATTGGAATTCACTTGGATTTACATTTAAAATTCAGTGTTTGATCTGCAGATTTCAGTAAGGATTTGAAATCTCAGGATTTTTTAGATCCCTTCTTATTTGTATTTAAAAACTTAGCATCCCCCCTAGGATTTTAAAATCCCTGTTACATTGCATTTTTAGATTAGCAAATTTTTTCTATAGCATAATGCAGATTCTTTGATAAAATCCTGACAAATACAAATGCTACACAATGCAAATCCTTTGACAAAATGCAAATCCCAAAGAAAAAAAATCTCCGAATCAAACGTCCCCTCATATGTGTACGTACTACAATGTCTCATCTAACCATAGAACCAGACACAATATGAGACAGATCGTGGAACCATCATGAAGAATGGTCTAAGAAATCTTTTTTACTTGCTTTCTGCTTACAGAATTAACCAGTCTCAGCTCAAATAATATCAATAATTCGAAAGCTACTTCATTTTTCTAATCCTACATCATCAACTAAAGCATTTTAGGACATGGAATAAAGGATTAATTGTGTCAAAAAGGTAACATACTGTCACAGTTTTTCAATTTGAGTAACATACTAAATTTTTTTCTAATAAGGTAACAAACTTTCCAATCAAGTCAATCAAGATAATCATATCGGATTGAAAGGTAAAAAACCGACGTGACAGTTTCTTTGTCCAGTCAGAATTTTTATTACAAAAATGACAGTTTAATTGTTATATGATATGCACTATTTTGTGCAATTTAATGACTTTTTGATAATACCTTGCTATTTTGAGAAAATTTAAAAATAATTAAGCAATGTTAGAAATTAAAAAAACTAATGACTGGATACACAAACTGTCATTTCAATAAGTTTTACATTTCAATCCGATACGGTTACCTTTATTGACTTGATTTGGAAAGTATGTTACCTCAAATAGGAAAACTTTTATGTTACCCAAATTGAAAAAACAGTGACAATAGACTACATTTCGACGTGATTAACCCTAGAATAAAATAGAACATGTAAATTTAGTATTTAAACACTACAATGATGCTTAACTCATTTGACCATCTGACAAGCACAAAATACAAACTACTTAATCCAACACAATAACAAATGACTAATTCATGATCAAATGCTCATTAGGACATAAACCCTCAAGTACATTATTCAACATATTAAAATCAAATACCCAAATTTTGAAGAATTTCATATATATTCTTGTAAATTTTAAAAATTACGCATATATCCTTGGAAAATTCCATATTACATATATATATATATATATATATATATATATATATATATATATATATCCTTCCAAATATTTAAATCTCACATATATATATATATATATATATATATATATATATATATATATATATATATATATATCCAAATTACTATTTTAAATTTATTTTTTCATTTAAATTTTTCTGAATACCTAAACTACCATATTAAATTCAACAAAAATAAATTATAAAAATAAAAATATCGTTTTTTAGTTTAATTCAATAATAAATTAATTAAGAAATAACATTTTATATTTTTTAAATGATGTAATTTAATTTAAAATAGTCATTTGGATATATGTGTGATATTTAAAAATTTAGAAGGATATATATGTAATAACAAAGTTTGCAAGGATATATGCGTAATATATATAGTTTAGAAAGATATAATAGTCATTTGGATATATGTGTGAGTCTAAATATTTAGAAGGATATATATGTAATAAAAAAGTTTGCAAAGATATATGCATCATATATAAAGTTTACAATGATATATATGAATTTTCCCTAAAAATAAACTTATTTTTTAAACTTACCGAGTCCAATATCTAACAAAAATACACTCACATCTTATATATGAGGCTAAGTGAGGAGGATAATAAGCATGTGGAAGCTCAAACCTCATTTTCCATGCAATTTAAGATTTAAACTTGTACAAGCCTATCAAAACCGAGAAAATACAATCATATGGAATAATTTTAAAAAAAATCAATTTAATTCTGAATAATGAAATTAAAAGCAAGAAAGAAAAATGCATAAGAGTAGAACAAGAACATTTTTCGAATTGTCACAAGGTTAATTCAAAAAAGACACAAGAATGAGTCGATCGAATGAAAATAAAGTGATTGCATAAACATGGAGAAAGTTAATTGAGAAAACAAATATCAGACTCTCCTTAACTTATCGAGTCCATATCAAACAAAAGCAAAAATATACATACTGATCACATTTAATCCACATTATATTTGAAGATAGGTGTTATTAAACCGACAAAAATTGACCTTTCTACGTGTTGTTCTAAAAACACTAGCTTGCATCATTTCCAGAGCCGGTCCTGAAGCCCAGGGCGAAATAATAATAAAAAAATGTCCTATCTAAATACTTAAACAAATAACACAGTAAATTTAGGGGTTTGGTACCTAGTTATGCTAGGCGGCTCATCCCTATGTCAATTTTTATTATAAAAATGTGACAACTTGGATACATTCATACATAAAGATTGTATTACAAATACAACATATATCATTGAAAAAAAATTATCAAAAACGATTTCTTTGTTAATTTGATTCTACTGACACTAGCAAATAAAATAGCACATTTACTTTCAGATCTCTTTAAAGATGTCATAAACAACTAACTAAAATACTACAAATAGCAACTGCTTTGCTACAACAAACATATATGCTTTTCATAAGTAACATTCATCAATAAAACATAGAAATATAAAAAAAAAAAAAAAAAAATTCCAAGACATTCAGCAAACAATCAAAAACAACATAAAAAGAAATCTAGACTTGCATTGTTCTTCTTAGTGGCAGATAGAACTCAATCTATGTCCTTCCTTCTTTTCATTTTGCAAAAAATTAGAGATCGAAAGAAATGAATACCTGTTGCTGCTGTTGCAAAATAGTGTGCTGCTGCTGTTGCAAAATAGTGAAACAATATGAAGCACCGAGCATGCTGATATCGATCAAGATTTGTAAAAAGAACCACACTGAAATAGTGAAACAGAGTATATTATCATTGATATCGATCAAGACTTTGAAATCAAACAGAAGCAGAATGAGTCGGTGATAATTTATCAATCTGAATAGTGAAATCAAACAAAAAAGACGCTGATTTGAAATCGATCAAGGACTTTGAAATCGGTGAAGACTTAAAGAATGAATTACTTTGGTTTCTGTGATTGATTCGTTGATTACAGTATCCTAGTCGCCGATGAAGAGTTAAAGAACCAAATTGTTTAAGTCTTCATCGATTTATATATACTACAAAATATAGGAGAATGGCACAAGATTTATCAAGAAAATCTTAGAGGATCACACACCCAGAAAAAAAAAAAAGGAAAAAAAGAAAAGAAGTGGGCGTGTAAATACAATGTGTAATATTAAATGGTACCATATTTGTTCACCAACCAGGTTGTACCCTACGAATAGTAATTTGTACATTTCATCAATTCATCCCTAAAAAGAAAAGTTTACAAAGAATATATGCGTAATATATAAAGTTTACAATGAGATACATGAAATTCTCCCAGAAAATAAACTTCTTTTTTAAACTTACCGGGTCCAATATCAAACAAAAATATACTCACATCTAATCTATGAGGCTAAGTGATAAGGATAATAAGCATGTGGAAGCTCAAACCTCATTTTCCATGCAATTTTAAGATTTGAGCCTGTACAAGCCATATCAAAACCGACAAAATACAATATTCATATGGAATAATTTAAAAAAGAATCAATTTAATTCTGAAAAATGAAATTGAAACCAAGAAAGAAAAATGCATAATAGAACAAGAACATTTTTCGAGTTGTCACAAGGTTAATTCTAAAGAGACACAAGAATGGGTCGATCGAAATGAAAATAAAATGGTTGCATAAACATGGATAAAGTTAACTGAGAAAACGAATATCAGACTTTCCTTAACTTATCGAGTCCATATCAAACAAAAGCAAAAATATACACACTGATCACATTTAATCCACATTTGAAGATAAGTGTTGTTAAACTGACCAAAAATTGACCTTTCTAGGTGTTGTTCTAAAAACACTAGCTTGCATCATTTCATAAGCATGTTCCCACAAACTATAACTAAAAAGAATCATTATTACTCACTCATTCTACATCACAAATAGCACGGCATAATATAATCTCACACCTTGTTCATGTTTTAAAGATACATTATCTCTCTGTTTCCTAACATGGTGACGCTAACAATTAATGCAAGATTGACCAAGAAAAAGCTTGAAAGGTACCTTGATGGTGATACGGTGCTGATCTACGCGGATTTGGCTATAAGAACAAAAGAATGAAAAAGCCTAAGTTATACCAAATACCACTGTCAGTGTACCAGTCGTAGATAGTACAGCTTGAAGCTGACCTCGGGAATTATTGATCACATGGAACGACAATAGGAAACGAGATACAGATACTAAGACGTTTGCTAATATCTAGCCACTTAGAAGGTAAAATGATGGATTACCTACAAGCTAAACTAAACTCAACTACGAAATGCATGAATGCACCTAAGAGAGAAACTAAAGTTAAACGCTTAAAATAAAATGAGAGATAGACAAAGATTATGATGATCTAAACTATCAAAAGCAAATAAGTAAGATAAAGATCAAAATAATAAAAGCAACATCCACTTGTAATTGTTCTTTCGGATTTATGAAAAGGAACTAAGTGAATAAACACTTGGGAGGTTTTAGTTGAAAACAGAAAACAAGTTAGGACTAAATCCAACCGTTTTAACATTTAAAACACAAATGTTTGTCAATCAAGAACGTATAAGACAATTAATGAGTACATCCCACTAATTTTAGTAATCAAGTATGTAGTTCTCCAGTATTTCCCAACCCCACAAAACTAGCGAAAACATGCATTTTACGAAAGAGTCAGCCAACTAAAACTAGCTTTTAAAACCAATTAAAACTTTCTACACGTCAAGCGCCCGGAATTGGTTTCAAACATTTAGTTTAATCGAACAAACACAAATCATATTCATGGAACTTAAAGATCAAACTAATTCTATGATCACAATAATGTTAAGGATCAATTTCATGCAATAACTTCACAATTTATTAACTAGTTACCATTTCATAATCACAATAATGCTGAAAATAGCAACCAACTAACAAATCACACAAATATGATAAAGTTTGTAAAAATCAGCATTTAAATCCAATTCTCATGATCACAATAATGCTAGAAAATCAAACTTAGCACATATTTTGTTAATTCCAATGCATCAGTTAAATTATACACAATTGATACATACAATTTTTCAACTATAACATCAAAATCTCTTCATATATCCATCAAGAAAGAAAATCCAAGTGAGTGTTAACAAAACTACTTACTAATCATGCTAAGAACAATAAAAATAAACGAAATCTAAACTAAACTAAACCATATCAAAAAGTTTAAAGGAAAGATTGTACCAAAACCGTAGCTAAAATGATGAATTTTGAAGAAGAAATCATAACCGAATGCTTGAATCACCAAGGGAACCGAACGTTTTAGCTAATCTAACCCTAACTATGCTAGAAAAATGAAAACACTACTTACACCTACTAATCGCAACTTAAAGTGTGTGAAAAAGGCGGCTATACTAAGAAAAATATGAAGTTAACTCTAAATTGGTCGCCTCTCTCTTTTTATATATCTGACGTGTCGTGGTCACAACAAGATGTCATATGATCACGATCCTGGATTGTCGTGGTCACGACGTGTCAGATTTCAGCAAAATGCACCGTGGCTTCAAACCTACATGATTCTTGTTTGGCTTTTTACTTTCACCATCACAAGAGATATGTAAAGTAACTATAGCCATATGACTAAATCGACCAGAACCTAGATATGAACTACACCTATCAAGTTTGCATCTTACCTTGACAAAGCACCAACCAAAATGCCCCAATTATTTCCATCCATGTAAATCGAAAGTGCCACTGGTTGAAAGAAACATTAAATTAGAATATCTAGTTTATCATTAAGGACTTCTCCGAAACACCCCCAATCATAAAAAGACAAAACTTTAGCAATAAGTAAGTGTAAATATAGATGATCTAAATTTTGGTGACTTTGACTTGAAACTGAAACATTATTAGTACAAGTATGAGAATGAACAAATAAAAACAGGGAGATTCTGGTCCCTTTTATGGGTGTTGATTGTCGTTCAAGAATTAACAATTAATTAAAGGGTCAATAAAATTGGATGAGTTGTTAGAATTTATAAAAAAAGATGAATAATACATTCAAGGTGTCTAAATAATACGACCAACAATCATATGACAAAATGCTCAATTCCGATTTAGAGCTAGTCCCCAATATATTGCTCAATTTGCTGACTTAGAGTTAATTAGTCCAAGATATGTTGCTCAATTTACTGAATTAGAGTTAGTCCAATATGTATTGCTTGATTTACTGACTTAGAGCTAGTCCATTGCTCGATTTGCTGACTTAAAGCTAGTCCCATAAACCATGGATATTTAGATGAGTCGAAGTGAAAGGATAATCAATATGTTATAATTCAATGCATCCCATTTACGACATAAGTTCCCACTCCCATCCCAATATAATTAAAACATGCAAGGTATAATTAAAATGACATCCAACAAGTCACATATGTAGCATGTTATGACATAGTCCCCAACACATAATGTACATCATGAAATATAAATGCTAGAACTAACCGTGCTTAATATTGTATAACTTCGGGTTTTCCAAACCGAGTCACAATAAGCCCCAACGAGGCTTAACTTCACCGAATGAACTTCAACAACTCAATTTACCTACAAAGGTTTCACTAGGGGTGTTCAAAAAATTCCAAAACTGAAAAATCGATACAAAAAACCGATAAAACATTTCAATTTTGAGGTTGGCAGATCCGGTTTTTCTATAATTTTAGGTTTGGTTAACCTAACCAAAAAAATTCTTTTGTTAAGGTTCACGTTTTTAGTGACGGACGGTTAACCAAAATACCGAAAATAAAAATAGTTTTATATAATTTAGTTTTTAGACATTTCATTATTAACATTTATACTAATAATAATTTAATTTAATTACTCACTAATTAATCTATATTAGTTTTGTAACCCAAAGTAACTAATATTACACGTTTACATTTCAATTGCGATAAAAATACGAAACAATTCTTTTATTCTTACTAGATTTTAGAAATAATAATACTAAATCTTTTAACGATAATTTATTAGTACATTTATAATTTAATTCATAACTTTGATACTGTAAACTTTTAAAAATGCATAAAAATATTAATTGTGGAGTTTTTAAATTTAAACTTTAATTTATTAACAAAAAACGATTAATTGGTTAATCGAACACCGAAAAACCAATTAACCGATTATCGGTTAACCGTATATTTTAGTTTAGGTTTAGGTTCACAAAATCCTCGAACCGACATGTCCGATTAACAAACCGAAATGCGTTTTCGGTTCGGTTAACCATCCATGAACAGCATTAGGTTTCATATAGTGTGCAAATAAGTGTCATGTTACACGTCGGCCCATAAAGTCTGCCAAACTTAGTTTCGAACCTCAAACCAAATAATTGTTTGACAATTAGGAGCCAAGTCATTTTGATTGAGTTTATACAACAATAAACACCTACATATGGTTTATGTATTTTAATTATAAGCCCTCATGTTCTAAATAGCTTTTAAAACATTCACAACACGGTTTAAGGTTCCAAACTGAATGTCTCGGTTCGTTTCGGGACCGTATGAGACCCGAATTCGGAATTAAGCTTTAGAACCCTTTAAACACTTAATTTAGAGGTATTTTAGAAGTATTAGACATTAGCGTAGGACCCCGAAACTTAAAAACGAATTTCTTGAAATAATATATTTACCGTAAAACTCAAACAAATTTCTTGAAATAATGTAGCCTGAAATGAAATACACAAATGTAGGTTAAATATAAGTCCAAAAAAATATTGAAATAATGTATTTACCATAAAACTCAAATGGTAAAACATAAAAAATGATAATTATAACATTATAATGCATCATTAAAAACAAATAAGAAATAAATGTAGTCATACCATTTATCGTTCATGTATTTTCTCATAAAATTGTATAACAAATATTTAGTATAATTAGAAAATAATTTTAAATTTTCAAATAATATATTACAAAATATCACCACACATACAATATATTTTTTTAGTCCGACAACATTAATCTTTAAACGAACTAAGTGGAACAAAATTCAAATCTGATTGGTTAAAGCTCTTAAAAAAATTTGGATGACATACAAATAACAAATATAAAACTTGGTTACTCATTAGTGATATTTGGCATAATACACACACGCGCACACACACACAGTCAGGTTCAAAAATGTATATATTGAAATCAAGTGCACCCGAATATACCAACCTTTAAAAAAATTAATTTTTTTTTCATGACAATGTTTAAATTAACGTTATACACATTACATATGAATTTCACATACATTCACACATTCTGTGTCCTTAAAAATTATGTGAATGTTCATGCACATTTATGTGAATGGTCATCAAAGTGAATGATCATTCACATTATTTACATGATTTTTAGGGTTTATTATGAAAAAAAACCAACGTGTTTCCACGTTTTTTACGTTTTCGTACCTCCATGTTATTTTTTTTTACATAAAAGTCCTCAAGTTAATTTTTTCTTTTTGGTTTAGTGAAATTTGGACTCTAGAAGCCACTTATAATTCGTAAATCGGATTTTTAAAAACTGAAAAAACGGGTTCTAATATCCAATTTTCACTAAACCAAAAAGAAAAAAGATTAACTTGAGGATTTTTATGGAAAAAAAAAATAACATGGAGGGACGAAACGCAAGAAACGTGAAAACATGCTTGTTTTTTTTTTTCATAATAAACCATTTTTTTACAATCCACAAGATTTATGATGTTGCTCCTTTTGATTAAAAGTCTTATAATATTGTCTTATACATGTCTATGTAAAAAAATATATGTGAATGATCATTTACAACTTGATTCTACACACGCACATATACATACATACATATACATACATACATACATACATACATACATACATACATACATACATACATATACATACATACATACATACATACATACATACATACATACATACATACATACATACATATATATATATATATATATATATATATATATATATATATATATATATATATATATATATATATATATATATATAT
>JAANYP010006348.1:0-25189 GCA_020465985.1 Centrapalus pauciflorus | reverse complement strand
GTTACTTACTGGGTGTGAGTTCCTGACTTGCTCTTTCAACATCTAAAGCTTCTTGTCCATTGCATCCTAATTGTATGCTAGGCAGGTATGACACGCACTGCTAAAACTGGACAACTGCTTGCTGCATGTTCCTTGATTACCTTGCATTGCTCAAGGACCGCGTGGAGTGACAGATCGCATTACTTACTTGCATTATGTTTCTAGTACATTATTGCTAACTGTTACTGACTGTGTACTGGAAACAGCCTGACTTGCTGCTGTTCCTGATTATTAATATATGTTAGGAACGTATGGACCAACACTGCTAAAACTGCAAATCCTTGCGTGCATGTTTTGATTACTTGCATTGCTCAGGACCGCTGTCGGTGAGTGACAGATGTTGCATTATTACTGCATCATGTTTCAGTAGACTAATCTTGTGAACTGTTAATGACTTGTCATGGACAACTTGATGCTTGCTTGTCCTTGACTAACTTTACCATTATGTTAGGAGTATGTATGAACAGACACTGAAATACAGGATCAACTGCTTGCTGCATTTCCTGATTATTGCATGTCATGGACGTCTGTTGTAGTGACGAGTGCATTACTTCCTTGCATATGTTTCATACTTACTGTGTGCTTGTTACGACTTGTATGGAAACCATTGAGCTGCCTGTTCCTTGATTACTAATTTTTTAGGAAGTTTATTGAAGACACTGGCTTTAAAACTGGCAACCTGTGTTGCATTTCCTTGATTACTTGCATGCTCAGGACCGCTGTGTGAGTGACAGATGCATTACTTACTTGCATAGTTTTCGGTACTTACTGGTGATTGGATTGTTAGACTTGTATGGAAAACTTATGATGTTGCTGTTCCTTCATTATTTAATATATGTCTAGTAACCGTATGACAGACACTGCTAAAACTGGACGTTCCTGATTACTTGCATTGCTCAGGGCCGCTGTGCATGTGAGTTGGACAGATTGCTATTCTTAACTTGCATATGTTTTTGGTACTTACTGGTGATGTTACTGCCTTGTTATATGGAAACATGTTGATGCTGCTTGGTTCCTGATTCTGAATTGTATGCTAGGAACGTTATGTCAGACCACTGCTTAACAAACTGACGACACTGCTGTTGCATTCCTTGATTATCTTGCATTGATCTGGACCCACTGGGAATGACGATTGTATTACTTACTTGCATATGTTTTGGTACTTACTGATGATTGTTACTGACTTGTATGGAAACATCTTGAAGTTGTTGTCATTTGATTAACTTAATTGTATGTAGGAACGTATGACACACACTGCTAAAACTGGACAATTGATGCTGCATTTCCTTGATTACTTGCATTGCTCAGGACCGCTCGTGAGTGACAGATTTGCCTTACTTACTTGCATATGTTTTGGGTAAATTACTGGTGATTGTTTACTGACTTGATTGGAACATCTGATGCTGCTTGTTCCTTTGATTACTTAATGTATCGTTAGGAACGTATGACAGCCCACTGCTAACAACTGGACAATGCTGTTCTTTCCTGATTACTGCATGCTCGGGACCGCTGTGAGTGACAGATTGCCTTATTACTTGCATATGTTTCCGGGTACTTATTGTTGATTAGTTACGATTTTTTATTGGTAAACATTGCTGCGCTTGTTTCTTGATTACTTAATCGTATGTTAGGAACGTAAGATAGACACTGCTAAAACTGGACAACTGCTGCTCTATTTCCTTGATTACTTGCATTGCTCAGGACTGCTGTGAGTGATACACAGCATTACTTACTTGCATATGTTTCGGTACTTATTGGTGATAGTTACTGAGTTTTATGGTAACATCTGATGCTGCTTGTTCCTTGATTACTTAGTTGTATGTTAGGAATGTATGACAGGCACTGCTGAAACTGGACAACTGCTGCTGCATGTTCCTTGATTACTTGCATTGCTCAGGACCGCTGTGAGTGACGGATTGGATTACTTCCTTGCATGTGTTTCTGTACTTACTTGTGATTGTTACTGACTTGTATGGAAACATCTGATGCTGCTCGTTCCTTGATTACTTAATTGTATGTTAGGAACGTATGACACACACTGCTAAAACTGGACAACTGCTGTTGCATTTCCTTGATTACTTGCATTGCTCGGGACCGCTGTGAGTGACAGATTGCATTACTTACTTGCATATGTTTCGGTACTTATTGGTGATAGTTACTGAGTTTTATGGTAACATCTGATGCTGCTTGTTCCTTGATTACTTAATTGTATGTTAGGAATGTATGACAGACACTGCTAAAACTGGACAACTGCTGCTGCATGTTCCTTGATTACTTGCATTGCTCAGGACCGCTGTGAGTGACAGATTGCATTACTTACTTGCATTTGTTTTGGTACTTACTGGTGATTGTTACTGACTTGTATGGAAACATCTGATGCTTCTTGTTCCTTGATTACTTAATTGTATGTTAGGAACGTATGACAGACACTGCTAAAACTGGACAACTGTTGCTGCATGTTCCTTGATTAATTGCATTGCTCAGGACCGCTGTGAGTGACGGATTGCATTACTTACTTACATATGTTTCAGTACTTACTGGTAATTGTTACTGACTTGTATGGAAACATCTGATGTTGCTCGTTCCATGATTACTTAATTGTATGTTAGGAATGTATGACAGACACTGCTAAAACTGGACAACTGTTGCTGCATGTTCCTTGATTACTTGCATTGCTCAGGACCGCTGTGAGTGACAGATTGTATTACTTACTTGCATATGCTTTGGTACTTACTGGTGATTGTTACTGACTTGTATGGAAACATCTGATGCTTCTTGTTCCTTGATTACTTAATTGTATGTTAGGAACGTATGACAGACACTGCTAAAACTGGACAACTGTTGCTGCATGTTCCTTGATTACTTGCATTGCTCAGGACCGCTGTGAGTGACAGATTGCATTACTTACTTTCATATGTTTCAGTACTTATTGCTAACTGTTACTGACTTGTATGGAAACTTATGTTGTTGCTTGTTCCTTGATTATTTAATTGTATGTTAGGAACGTATGACAGACACTACTAAAACTGGACAACTGCTGCTGCATGTTCCTTGATTACTTGCATTGCTCAGGACCGCTGTGAGTGACAGATTGCATTACTTACTTTCATATGTTTCAGTACTTATTGCTAACTGTTATTGACTTGTATGGAAACTTATGATGTTGCTTGTTCCTTGATTATTTAATTGTATGTTAGGAACGTATGACAGACACTGCTAAAACAGGTCAACTGCTGCTGCATTTCCTTGATTACTTGCATTGCTCAGGACGCTATGAGTGACAGATTGCATTACTTACTTGCATATGTTTTGGTACTTACTGGTGATTTTTACTGACTTGTTTGGAAACATCTGATGCTGTTTGTTCCTTGATTACTGAATTGTATGTTAGGAATGTATGACAGACACTGCTAAAACTGGAGGACAACTGCTGCTGCATGTTCCTTGATTACTTGCATTGCTCAGGACCGCTGTGAGTGACAGATTGCATTACTTACTTGCATATGTTTTGGTACATACTGGTGATTGTTACTGACTTGTATGGAAACATCTGATGCTGCTTGTTCCTTGATTACTTAATTGTATGTTAGGATCGTATGACAGACACTGCTAAAACTGTACAACTGTTGTTGCATTTCCTTGATTACTTGCATTGCTCAGGACCGCTGTGAGTGACAGATTGCATTACTTACTTGCATATGTTTTGGTACTTACTGGTGATTGTTACTGACTTGTATTTAAACATCTAAAGCTGCTTGTCCATTGATTACTTAATTGTATGCTAGGAACGTATGACACGCACTGCTAAAACTGGACAACTGCTGCTGCATGTTCCTTGATTACTTGCATTGCTCAGGACCGCTGTGAGTGACAGATTGCATTACTTACTTGCATATGTTTCAGTACTTATTGCTAACTGTTACTGACTTGTATGGAAACTTATGCTGTTGCTTGTTCCTTGATTATTTAATTGTATGTTAGGAACGTATGACAGACACTGCTAAAACTGGACAACTGCTGCTGCATGTTCCTTGATTACTTGCATTGCTCAGGACCGCTGTGAGTGACAGATTGCATTACTTACTTTCATATGTTTCAGTACTTATTGCTAACTGTTATTGACTTGTATGGAAACTTATGATGTTGCTTGTTCCTTGATTATTTAATTGTATGTTAGGAACGTATGACAGACACTGCTAAAACAGGTCAACTGCTGCTGCATTTCCTTGATTACTTGCATTGCTCAGGACGCTATGAGTGACAGATTGCATTACTTACTTGCATATGTTTTGGTACTTACTGGTGATTTTTACTGACTTGTTTGGAAACATCTGATGCTGTTTGTTCCTTGATTACTGAATTGTATGTTAGGAATGTATGACAGACACTGCTAAAACTGGACAACTGCTGTTGCATTTCCTTGATTACTTGCATTGCTCAGGACCGCTGTGAGTGACAGATTGCATTACTTACTTGCATATGTTTTGGTACTTACTGGTGATTGTTATGGAAACATCTGAAGCTGCTTGTCCCTTGATTACTTAATTGTATGCTAGGAACGTATGACAGACACTGCTAAAACTGGACAACTGCTGCTGCATGTTCCTTGATTACTTGCATTGCTCAGGACCGCTGTGAGTGACAGATTGCATTACTTACTTGCATATGTTTCAGTACTTATTGCAAACTGTTACTGACTTGTATGGAAACTTATGCTGTTGCTTGTTCCTTGATTATTTAATTGTATGTTAGGAACATATGACAGACACTGCTAAAACTGGACAACTGCTGCTGCATGTTCCTTGATTACTTGCATTGCTCAGGACCGCTGTGAGTGACAGATTGCATTACTTACTTGCATATGTTTTGGTACTTACTGGTGATTGTTACTGACTTGTATGGAAATATCTGATGCTGCTTGTTCCTTGATTACTTAATTGTATGTTAGGAACGTATGACAGACACTGCTAAAACTGGACTACTGTTGCATTTCCTTGATTACTTGCATTGCTCAGGACCGCTGTGAGTGACAGATTGCATTACTTACTTGCATATGTTTTGGTACTTACTGGTGATTGTTACTGACTTGTATGGAAACATCTGAAGCTGCTTGTCCATTGATTACTTAATTGTATGCTAGGAACGTATGACACACACTGCTAAAACTGGACAACTGCTGCTGCATGTTCCTTGATTACTTGCATTGCTCAGGACCGCTGTGAGTGACAGATTGCATTACTTACTTGCATATGTTTCAGTACTTATTGCTAACTGTTACTGACTTGTATGGAAACTTATGCTGTTGCTTGTTCCTTGATTTTTTAATTGTTTGTTAGGAACGTATGACAGACACTGCTAAAACTGGACGTTCCTTGAATACTTGCATTGCTCAGGACCGCTGTGAGTGACAGATTGCATTACTTACTTGCATATATTTTGGTACTTACTGGTGATTGTTACTGACTTGTATCGAAACATCTGATGCTGCTTGTTCCTTGATTACTTAATTGTATGTTAGGAACGTATGACAGACACTGCTAAAACTGGACAACTGCTGTTGCATTTCCTTGATTACTTGCATTGCTCGGGACCGCTGTGAGTGACAGATTGCATTACTTACTTGCATATGTTTCGGTACTTATTGGTGATAGTTACTGAGTTTTATGGTAACATCTGATGCTGCTTGTTCCTTGATTACTTAATTGTATGTTAGAAATGTATGACAGACACTGCTGAAACTGGACAACTGCTGCTGCATTTCCTTGATTACTTGCATTGCTCAGGACCCTGTGAGTGACAGATTGCATTACTTACTTGCATATGTTTTGGTACTTACTGGTGATTGTTACTGACTTGTATGGAAACATCTGATGCTACTTGTTCCTTGATTACTTAATTGTATGTTAGGAACGTATGACAGACACTGCTAAAACTTTACAACTGTTGTTGCATTTCCTTGATTACTTGCATTGCTCAGGACCGCTGTGAGTGACAGATTGCATTACCTACTTTCATATGTTTCAGTACTTACTGGTGATTGTTACTGACTTGTATGGAATAATCTGATGCTACTCGTTCCTTGATTACTTAATTATATGTTAGGAACGTATGACAGACACTGCTAAAACTGGACAACTGTTGCTACATGTTCCTTGATTACTTGCATTGCTCAGGACCGCTGTGAATGACAGATTGTATTACTTACTTGCATATGCTTTGGTACTTACTGGTGATTGTTACTGACTTGTATGGAAACATCTGATGCTTCTTGTTCCTTGATTACTTAATTGTATGTTAGGAACGTATGACAGACACTGCTAAAACTGGACAACTGTTGCTGCATGTTCCTTGATTACTTGCATTGCTCAGGACCGCTGTGAGTGACAGATTGCATTACTTACTTTCATATGTTTCAGTACTTATTGCTAACTGTTACTGACTTGTATGGAAACTTATGTTGTTGCTTGTTCCTTGATTATTTAATTGTATGTTAGGAACGTATGACAGACACTGCTAAAACTGGACAACTGCTGCTGCATGTTCCTTGATTACTTGCATTGCTCAGGACCGCTGTGAGTGACAGATTGCATTACTTACTTTCATATGTTTCAGTACTTATTGCTAACTGTTACTGACTTGTATGGAAACTTATGTTGTTGCTTGTTCCTTGATTATTTAATTGTATGTTAGGAACGTATGACAGACACTGCTAAAACTGGACAACTGCTGCATGTTCCTTGATTACTTGCATTGCTCAGGACCACTGTGAGTGACAGATTGCATTACTTACTTGCATATGTTTTGGTACTTACTGGTGATTGTTACTGACTTGTATGGAAACATCTGATGCTGCTTGTTCCTTGATTACTTAATTGTATGTTAGGAACGTATGACAGACACTGCTAAAACTGGACAACTGCTACTGCATGTTCCTTGATTACTTGCATTGCTCAGGACCGCTATGAGTGACAGATTGCATTACTTACTTGCATATGTTTCAGTACTTATTGCTAACTGTTACTGACTTGTATGGAAACTTATGCTGTTGCTTGTTCCTTGATTATTTAATTGTATGTTAGGAACATATGACAGACACTGCTAAAACTGGACAACTGC
Organism: Centrapalus pauciflorus; assembly: GCA_020465985.1. NCBI lineage: Eukaryota > Viridiplantae > Streptophyta > Magnoliopsida > Asterales > Asteraceae > Centrapalus > Centrapalus pauciflorus. The sequence goes on along the minus strand of JAANYP010006348.1, from coordinate 18,034 downwards.
TGCTGCATGTTCATTGATTACTTGCATTGCTCAGGACCGCTGTGAGTGACAGATTGCATTACTTACTTGCATATGTTTCGGTACTTATTGGTGATAGTTACTGAGTTTTATGGTAACATCTGATGCTGCTTGTTCCTTGATTATTTAATTGTATGTTAGGAACGTATGACAGACACTGTTAAAACTGGACAACCGCTGCTGCATGTTCCTTGATTACTTGCATTGCTCAGGACCGCTGTAAGGTACAGATTGCATTACTTACTTGCATATGTTTTGGTACTTATTGCTAACTGTTACTGACTTGTATGGAAACATATGTTGTTGCTTGTTCCTTGATTATTTAATTGTATGTTAGGAACGTATGACAGACACTGCTAAAACTGGACAACTGCTGCTGCATGTTCCTTGATTACTTGCATTGCTCAGGACCGCTGTGTAACATCCAATTTTCCTCAAACAGTACACGTCATAATATTTCATTTCATAAATAATATTAATTGTTCGATACCACAGGCCCATCAGCAAAATACTTAATTACAACAATAATTTAAAGATCAAATGGTGGTCTAACTAGCTTCTAAATCTTCAATCAGAGTGCGGAAGACTGAACAAGCTACCCGAGACCGCATCGTCTTTACAAAATAGGCATCATCAAAAGTCCAAGACCTGCTATTCATCAAAATCCAGATTCACTTAGCCTGGGATGAACTACCTGCTATGATCTTGCCTTTATCAGCTTTTCCTGAAAAGGAGTTGTCATGACAGAGTAAGCTAACAAAGCTTAGTGAGTTAACAGAGTTCCACTAAATACCACACACATATGACATACTATCAGATCCTGTCGGTCAACACGTCAGAGACGGCAATTAGGTTGGGAGACAACCCGGTCAGTATTCCCATATGTAAGGCCGAAGCCCTACGGGAAGTATATGGAAACAAGTCAGATAGGAAAGGAATCTGCAGAATTCCCTCCTGTGAATGGAGATCTCACATTCGGTCCGGTCGGATGATGCAATATGCAACGGCAAGTATATAAACAGTCAAGTAAGCAGTAAGCATGATGCGTATTTACATAAAAATGTAAAAGTGAACATGCAATCAAGGCATTGCAAGTGTCTATTTCAGTAATGGCAACATACATTTCTATGATACAATATAGTATTAAAGAAACATGCAGCAATCAATCAGTAGTTTCCATACAGTCAATACATTCACCGATAAGTATCGAAATATGTGCAAGTAATAAATGAAATCTGTCACTCACTGTGGTCCGTAGTCAGATAATGCTTAACGAGTTAAGCTGTTCTGTTAACTCTGTCAAATTGGTGGGTTCCTGCATTTCAGTTTCAAGTCTGAGTCATAATCTATATAACCCTAGTTATATATTCAGGTCATTGTCAATTCTAGCTGTCGAGTCTGAGGTAGTTCCTATCGTCCCAGGGTGAGTCTATTCTTATCAGAGTAATATGATTCATCTAATTATAGATGTGTGGTCTTGAACAATCGTATTTCTTAGCAAGTTGAACAGGTCTTACAATTTCTAAGGGTTTATACAGAGTCAATTAATTAATTTGTGTATATAATAGGTATGCATCTTGAACTTGAGAGTTTTAGCATAATCAAACAATACTTTCAATTTCCTTAGGATGATTAATAATTTAATCTGATTTTGGAAATTAATCTTAGACTTGGAACAGGATCAGATTCGAATTTAAGGGAGACAGATTCGAATAGTGTATAATTCGAATCTATAGATTCGAAATACACATAGATTCGAAGGCAACATGCAGACTCGAGACACACATTCAGATTCGAAACATACACACACAGATTCGAAACACACACACACAGATTCGAAACACACACACAGATTCGAAACACACACACAGATTCGAAATATACACACACAGATTCGAAACACACACACAGATTCGAAACCTTATAGATTCGAATTTGTGGATTTCGAGTCTAAACAATGCTATTTCGAATCTGTTCTACATGTTCAACGATTTTCCAGGATTTATCAACTAAATATGAACATAATTGATAGAGAAATGGCTACTAACCTTCGTCCAAGATATATCCTTCGACTATGGATGATTTCCAAGTAAATACAAGTCCTAAACGGGAGCAAATCAGCCTCAAATGAAGGGAAAAAGAGCAAACTCGAATTTGTTCTTCAAAACCAAACTAAAAGTCAGAAAAAGGGCGATTTTTACCTTAAATTCGGACGAAATCAAACACGAAATGGTAGATTCGCGAAGAACTCGACGATCTCTATCCAATGGCGTATGTAACACGAGAATCCGACGGTTCGATTTCAAGAAAAGCTAGAGAGAAGGAGGAGAGTGTAGAGAGAGAAGGAGAATCAACTTTCCAAACTTTGAAAAGTGAGGAGTGAAACTCCTATTTATAGGGAAATAGGGAAAATCAGATATTCTACTGAATTTTCCGGAATTGTCCAACTTTTATTTCCCGACAAACCGATTTGCATTTCAGATGCAAATATTAGCAAAGAAGTTCTAAATCTGCAACAATTGTCTTTTAGTAAATTTTAACTCATTTTAGTCAGTTTCGATATTTTCAGTCATTAAATTGTCATTTAGCTGAATTTTAATTATAACTTAATATAATTAGTTATTTCAGGTTCACATTATCAGCTATTTACTAATAATTGGATAAAATTTGCTTTAATATCCAAAGACTGATGCTGAAATATATACTTATTAAATTTCGGGTCGTTACAATCTTCCCCCGTTAAATTAATTCCGTCCTCGGAATTTGACTAAGACAGAAATAACCTCGGATACTTCTGCCTAATCTCGTCTTCTCGTTCCCAAGTTTGCGCAGATCCCTTATGATATTTCCATTGAACTAACACCATTGGGATTTCCTTGCTACGTAATTTCGAAACTTTATGGTCGATAATACGCTCGGGCTCTTCTTCGTACCGCAACTGCTCATCTAATTGCACGTCTTTCCAAGGAATCACGGCTTCAGCGTCAGGCAAACACTTTCGAAGATTACTCACATGGAATACATCATGAATCCCAATCATTTCGGCAGGCAGCTTTAGTCTGTAGGCTTGCAACCCTATACGTTCGAGAATTTCAAAAGGACCCACAAATCGAGGGCTCAACTTCCCCCGTTTGCCGAATCTTACTATTCCTTTTCTTGGCGAAACTTTCAGCAACACTTTATCTCCAACTTCAAACGCAATCGGCTTACGTCTTCTATCATGATACTTCTTTTGTCTGTCTTGAGAAGTCTGTATCCGCTGCCGAATCAATTGTAGCTGATCATGGGCTTCTTGCAGAATTGCTGGTCCAGAGATCGGGCGTTCACCTGTTTCCCTCCAACAGGTTGGAGTTCTGCATCGACGTCCGTACAAAAGCTGATATGGAGGCATACCAATAGTCGAGTGATAACTATTGTTATATGCAAACTCCACAAACGGCAAGTGAGTATCCCAACTTCCACCGAGATCAATCACACAAGCACGTAACATATCTTCTAAGGTCAAAATTGTCCTCTCACTTTGCCCGTCAGTTTCTGGATGATAAGCGGTGCTCATCTTAAGTGCAGTTCCTAGTCCATTCTGAAAAGCCTTCCAAAAGCGAGAAGTAAATCTGCTGTCACGGTCAGATACTATAGACAATGGCACACCATGTCTAGTCACGATTTCTTTTACGTACAATTCAGCTAACTTTTCGAGGCGTTCATCTTCTCGTATGGGTAGGAAATGGGCTGACTTAGTAAGTCGATCCACTATTACCCATATAGAGTCATGATTCCGCTTTGTCCTTGGCAGCTTCGTCACAAAGTCCATGGTTATGTGGTCCCACTTCCATTCCGGAATTGGCAATGGTTGTAGTTCCCCATACGGCTTCTGATGTTCAGATTTGACTTGTAAGCAAGTCATACAATTTTCTACATATCGCCCCACGTCCTTCTTCATTCCAGGCCACCAATATTCCGTCCTCAAATCTTGATACATTTTGGTAGAACCAGGGTGTATCGAGAATTTCGACATATGAGCTTCCGACAGAATTCGATCCCGAATACCTCCTAGTCTGGGAACCCATATTCTATCCAAAAACCGTCTAAGACCACGATTATCAAGAGTCAGCTGGGTCACATAAGTAATCATGCGTTCAGATTTCAAGTTCTCATCCCGAATGGCTTCGGTTTGAGCGGCAATAATCGATTCAGACAAAGCAGACTCCAATACAACAGGAGTCAAGGCATAACATCGGGAATAATGGTCTTGTCCGGTTTTGCGGCTTAGGGCATCTGCTACAATGTTTGCTTTACCTGGATGGTAAAGGATTTCACAGTCATAGTCTTTAATCAATTCCATAGATCGCCTTTGTCGCATATTCAGCTCTTTCTGGTCAAATATATACTTCAGACTTTTGTGATCGGTATATAACTTGCATCTAGTCCCATACAGATAATGCCGCCAAATCTTCAGTGCGAAAGTCACGGCTGCAAGCTCCAAGTCATGCGTCGGGTAATTCTTTTCATGCGCCTTTAGCTGCCTTGATGCGTAGGCAATTACTTTATCCCTTTGCATCAGTACACAGCCTAATCCCATCTTAGATGCATCACTATAGACTACAAAATCATCATTACCCTCAGGTAAGGCCAAAATCGGCGCTTCTACTAGCTTACGTTTCAGAGTCTCAAAGGCTCGATCTTGAGATTCATTCCATTCAAACTTGACTTCTTTCTTCGTCAGGCTGGTTAAAGGCACCGCAATCTTGGAGAAATCACGGATAAATCTTCTGTAATAACCCGCAAGACCCAAGAAACTCCGAACTTCAGATACATTTTTCGGCGCTTCCCACTTCTGAACCGCCTCAACCTTTGACGGATCTACGGCTATTCCCTCACCGGAGACAATATGTCCTAAAAACTGCACTTGGCGTAACCAAAATTCACATTTGGAGAATTTTGCATAGAGTCGTTCCTTTCGTAACAATTCTAGCAATTCTCGCAAATGCATCGCATGATCAGATTCAGATTTGGAGTAAATCAAGATGTCATCAATGAAGACTATCACTGATTTATCCAGCATTGGTCTACATACCCTATTCATAAGGTCCATAAATGCTGCCGGGGCATTTGTGAGACCAAACGGCATTACTAGAAACTCAAAATGACCGTAACGAGTACGAAATGCAGTCTTCGGTACGTCAGACTCAAATACTTTGAGTTGATGGTAACCAGATCGGAGATCGATCTTTGAGAAGTAGCTAGCCCCTTGCAGTTGATCAAACAAGTCGTCAATTCTTGGCAGAGGGTATCGGTTCTTGATTGTTACTTTATTCAGCTCCCGATAATCTATACACATGCGAAAGGTACCGTCCTTCTTCTTAACGAAAAGAACCGGAGCACCCCAAGGAGAAGTACTCGGACGAATAAACCCTTTTTCCAGTAATTCCTGCAACTGACTCATCATTTCCTTCATTTCATTCGGAGCAAGTCGGTAAGGGGCTTTCGCGATAGGAGCAGCACCCGGTACAAGGTCAATATGGAATTCGATTTGACGATCTGGTGGCAAACCAGAGATGTCATCCGGGAACACGTCAGGGAAATCTCGAACTACAGGAACATCGGACACGGTCTTTTTAACTTCCTTATCATCTAAGGCATATGCTAAATAGGCGGCACAACCTTTGGTTAGGCACTTTCGGGCTTTCAGTACAGAGATGAGACCTAAATCTCGAGTCTTTCTATCGCCATAAACATAACGTTCATTTCCTTCGGGGGTTCTAATTCTAATTATCCTTTTTGCACAAAGGATTTCAGCATTGTTCATCATTAGCCAGTCCATTCCTATAATAACATCGAACTCTCTAATCCACATCGGTATCAGGTCAATGTCCGAGGAGAGGTCATCGATTACTAGCTTACAGGAACGAAAGACTCTATTCACAGTCACAAATTTCGAGCTAGCAGTTTCTATGTCTAAGGGCATAGGCAACATTTCAGGGGCAAAATCAAACTGTTTAGCAAACTTTTCAGACACATACGACAGATTAGAGCCAGAGTCAAATAGGATCAAAGCAGGCATATCATTAACAAGAAATGTACCAGTGACGACATCAGCAGTCTCTTTTGCCTCTTCGGCTGTCATCTGGAAGGCTCTCGGTTGATTCCTCGGAGCAGAGGAACCCTTAACTGATTGCTGAGGTGAAGATGCAGGCGGTGGAACAAATCGGGGTCGGGTACAGTCTTTAGCATGGTGCCCCAACGTAATGCAGTTTCGACAAGCCTCATTGCGTCTGGGACATTCTGATCGATCATGACCATTCTGTTTACAGCAGTAACACTTAACGAACGCAGGATCGCATTTCCCTTCGTGAATTTGCTTGCAGCGAGGACAAGCAGGTTTTGGCGCCGAGGTCACAGCATATGACTTTGCTTTCTTGGAAGACTGCTTATCTCCCTTCCTTGAACTTTCATTCTTCTTTTCAGCTTTCTCAGATTTTTCCTTCTTACTAGATTTAGCAATAAAAGGACATGCGCGCTCAGGATAGATTTCAAGTTCACCAACCCTAGCAATTTCCACTGCCTCAATATAACTTCTTGGTCTGCCGGACTTCACAAACTTCCGGATTTCTCGATCCAGACCATCCACAAACAAATCCCTTCTCCTTTCGTCGGTATCAACAGGGTGATCAGATAATAGCGAGAGCCTGGTAAATTCCAGCTCATAATCTGTTACGGACTTTGTACCTTGCTGAAACGATAGCAGGGTTTTCTCCATCTGGCGCTTAACATCCTGAGGGCAGTATTTCTCCTTCAGATGAATCTTAAATTGATCCCAAGTAATGGATTTCTCCATTTCGTCAGACATGGGATTTGTAATTGACTTCCACCAACGGCCAGCTCCATCCTCCAACATTCCTGTTGCAAACGTCACCTTGTCTTCTTCATTACACTTGGAGAGTTTAAACGCTTTCTCCACATTCGCGACCCAGTCCATAGCTTTAACAGGATCAGACGACCCCGCAAACGTACGAGCTCCACACTTCTTGAAATCAACAAACGTACACTCACGTCCTACCTTAACATGATGGTCAGAAGAGTCAGTCTCACTTTCATCAGAGGACACATGTCTATGCTTTCTCTTCCTGTCTTTCTTCGGCTTCGCTAACATTTCTTCCCTATGCTTCAGTTCTAATTCCTGTAACTTAAGTTCTCGCAACCTAAGTTCTTCTTCACGGCGCTTAAATTCCATTTCACGCTGGTTAACTTCATCAGTCTGCATCACTGCTTTACCCTTGGTCAACAGATCCTTAATCTCCCTAAATCTGTCTTCAACTGCCATATCAGTCTGCAGTCGGTTCCTATCCATCATAAGCTGCATTTGCCTACGGTTATCCTCATTCAACTTATGAACGAGGTCAATCAATTGAGCCTGCTGGGGAGGCACAGGGGTGGCAGTACTGCTTGAGTCATTAGCAGTGTTCTCAGGGTCAGTGCCTAAGTCTTCTACGTGAACGGATTCTTTGTGTTGATCAGCTGCAGCTTTATCAACCCTTGAGGAACCGGCAATAGTCGGATTCTTATCAGCCATTGGCTGAAAAATATAAAGGAAATAGCTATTATTTCCTGATTCAATAAGCACAATTCAAGTCATAATTCCTACATCAGATAATCATATCTAAATTCATAGATATGAAGGCAGTCAGTTAGTCAGGCAGATACAAAGTCAAGTCAAGGTCAAGTCAGTATCAAGCAGTCAATCCCTTTCCCATCCGATCAGTCATCATTTGCCTATCTTAGGTCAAGTTGTGTGGGTAGTCCTTTACTATTTAGGTTACCCTAGGCCTCGGTGACTTGTTCGGGAATTCAGAGTCACATAGTCCATATCATACCAGTAGTTTAAGTATCGGGTGGCCAATCCGATGATTAAACTGCTGCTCTGATACCAACTTTGTAACATCCAATTTTCCTCAAACAGTACACGTCATAATATTTCATTTCATAAATAATATTAATTGTTCGATACCACAGGCCCATCAGCAAAATACTTAATTACAACAATAATTTAAAGATCAAATGGTGGTCTAACTAGCTTCTAAATCTTCAATCAGAGTGCGGAAGACTGAACAAGCTACCCGAGACCGCATCGTCTTTACAAAATAGGCATCATCAAAAGTCCAAGACCTGCTATTCATCAAAATCCAGATTCACTTAGCCTGGGATGAACTACCTGCTATGATCTTGCCTTTATCAGCTTTTCCTGAAAAGGAGTTGTCATGACAGAGTAAGCTAACAAAGCTTAGTGAGTTAACAGAGTTCCACTAAATACCACACACATATGACATACTATCAGATCCTGTCGGTCAACACGTCAGAGACGGCAATTAGGTTGGGAGACAACCCGGTCAGTATTCCCATATGTAAGGCCGAAGCCCTACGGGAAGTATATGGAAACAAGTCAGATAGGAAAGGAATCTGCAGAATTCCCTCCTGTGAATGGAGATCTCACATTCGGTCCGGTCGGATGATGCAATATGCAACGGCAAGTATATAAACAGTCAAGTAAGCAGTAAGCATGATGCGTATTTACATAAAAATGTAAAAGTGAACATGCAATCAAGGCATTGCAAGTGTCTATTTCAGTAATGGCAACATACATTTCTATGATACAATATAGTATTAAAGAAACATGCAGCAATCAATCAGTAGTTTCCATACAGTCAATACATTCACCGATAAGTATCGAAATATGTGCAAGTAATAAATGAAATCTGTCACTCACTGTGGTCCGTAGTCAGATAATGCTTAACGAGTTAAGCTGTTCTATTAACTCTGTCAAATTGGTGGGTTCCTGCATTTCAGTTTCAAGTCTGAGTCATAATCTATATAACCCTAGTTATATATTCAGGTCATTGTCAATTCTAGCTGTCGAGTCTGAGGTAGTTCCTATCGTCCCAGGGTGAGTCTATTCTTATCAGAGTAATATGATTCATCTAATTATAGATGTGTGGTCTTGAACAATCGTATTTCTTAGCAAGTTGAACAGGTCTTACAATTTCTAAGGGTTTATACAGAGTCAATTAATTAATTTGTGTATATAATAGGTATGCATATTGAACTTGAGAGTTTTAGCATAATCAAACAATACTTTCAATTTCCTTAGGATGATTAATAATTTAATCTGATTTTGGAAATTAATCTTAGACTTGGAACAGGATCAGATTCGAATTTAAGGGAGACAGATTCGAATAGTGTATAATTCGAATCTATAGATTCGAAATACACATAGATTCGAAGGCAACATGCAGACTCGAGACACACACTCAGATTCGAAACATACACACACAGATTCGAAACACACACACACAGATTCGAAACACACACACAGATTCGAAATATACACACACAGATTCGAAACACACACACAGATTCGAAACCTTATAGATTCGAATTTGTGGATTTCGAGTCTAAACAATGCTATTTCGAATCTGTTCTACATGTTCAACGATTTTCCAGGATTTATCAACTAAATATGAACATAATTGATAGAGAAATGGCTACTAACCTTCGTCCAAGATATATCCTTCGACTATGGATGATTTCCAAGTAAATACAAGTCCTAAACGGGAGCAAATCAGCCTCAAATGAAGGGAAAAAGAGCAAACTCGAATTTGTTCTTCAAAACCAAACTAAAAGTCAGAAAAAGGGCGATTTTTACCTTAAATTCGGACGAAATCAAACACGAAATGGTAGATTCGCGAAGAACTCGACGATCTCTATCCAATGGCGTATGTAACACGAGAATCCGACGGTTCGATTTCAAGAAAAGCTAGAGAGAAGGAGGAGAGTGTAGAGAGAGAAGGAGAATCAACTTTCCAAACTTTGAAAAGTGAGGAGTGAAACTCCTATTTATAGGGAAATAGGGAAAATCAGATATTCTACTGAATTTTCCGGAATTGTCCAACTTTTATTTCCCGACAAACCGATTTGCATTTCAGATGCAAATATTAGCAAAGAAGTTCTAAATCTGCAACAATTGTCTTTTAGTAAATTTTAACTCATTTTAGTCAGTTTCGATATTTTCAGTCATTAAATTGTCATTTAGCTGAATTTTAATTATAACTTAATATAATTAGTTATTTCAGATTCACATTATCAGCTATTTACTAATAATTGGATAAAATTTGCTTTAATATCCAAAGACTGATGCTGAAATATATACTTATTAAATTTCGGGTCGTTACACGCTGTGAGTGACAGATTGCATTACTTACTTGCATATGTTTTGGTACTTCTGGTGATTGTTACTGACTTGTATGGAAATATCTGATGCTGCTTGTTCCTTGATTACTTAATTGTATGTTAGGAACGTATGACAGACACTGCTAAAACTGGACAACTGGTGCTGCATGTTCCTTGATTACTTGCATTGCTCAGGACCGCTGTGAGTGACAGATTGCATTACTTACTTGCATATGTTTAAGTACTTATTGCTAACTGTTACTGACTTGTATGGAAACTTACGTTGTTGCTTGTTCCTTGATTATTTAATTGTATGTTAGGAACATATGACAGACACTGCTAAAACTGGACAACTGCTGCTGCATGTTCCTTGATTACTTGCATTGCTTAGGACCGCTGTGAGTGACAGATTGCATTACTTACTTGCATATGTTTTGGTACTTACTGGTGATTGTTACTGACTTGTATGGAAGCATCTGATGCTGCTTGTTCCTTGATTACTGAATTGTATGTTAGGAACGTATAACAGACACTGCTAAAACTGGACAACTGCTGTTGCATTTCCTTGATTACTTGCATTGCACAGGACCGCTGTGAGTGACAGATTGCATTACTTACTTGCATATGTTTTGGTACTTACTGGTGATTGTTACTGAGTTGTATGGAAACTTTTGCTGCTGCTTGTTCCTTGATTACTTAATTGTATGTTAGGAACGTATGACAGACACTGCTAAAACTGGACAACTGCTGCTGCATGTTCCTTGATTACTTGCATTGCTTAGGACCGCTGTGAGTGACAGATTGCATTACTTAATGGCATATGTTTCAGTACTTACTGGTGATTGTTACTGACTTGTATGGAAACATCTGAAGCTGCTTGTCCCTTGATTACTTAATTGTATGCTAGGAACGTATGACAGACACTGCTAAAACTGGACAACTGCTGCTGCATGTTCCTTGATTACTTGCATTGCTTAATTGTATGTTAGGAACGTATGACAGACACTGCTAAAACTGGACAACTGTTGTTGCATTTCCTTGATTACTTGCATTGCTCAGGACCGCTGTGAGTGACAGATTGTATTACTTACTTGCATATGTTTTGGTACTTACTGGTTATTGTTACTGACTTGTATGGAAACATCTAAAGCTGCTTGTCCATTGATTACTTAATTGTATGCTAGGAACGTATGACACACACTGCTAAAACTGGACAATTGCTGCTGTATGTTCCTTGATTACTTGCATTGCTCAGGACCGCTGTGAGTGATAGATTTCATTACTTACTTGCATATGTTTCAGTACTTACTGGTGATTGTTACTGACTTGTATGGAAACATCTGAAGCTGCTTGTCCCTTGATTACTTAATTGTATGCTAGGAACGTATGACAGACACTGCTAAAACTGGACAACTGCTGCTGCATGTTCCTTGATTACTTGCATTGCTTAATTGTATGTTAGGAACGTATGACAGACACTGCTAAAACTGGACAACTGTTGTTGCATTTCCTTGATTACTTGCATTGCTCAGGACCGCTGTGAGTGACAGATTGTATTACTTAATTGCATATGTTTTGGTACTTACTGGTGATTGTTACTGACTTGTATGGAAACATCTGAAGCTGCTTGTCCATTGATTACTTAATTGTATGCTAGGAACGTATGACACGCACTGCTAAAACTGGACAATTGCTGCTGCATGTTCCTTGATTACTTGCATTGCTCAGGACCGCTGTGAGTGACAGATTGCATTACTTACTTGCTTATGTTTTGGTACTTACTGGTGATTGTTACTGACTTGTATGGAAACATCTGATGCTGCTTGTTCCTTGATTACTTAATTGTATGTTAGGAACGTATGACAGACACTGCTAAAACTGGACAACTGCTGCTGCATGTTCCTTGATTACTTGCATTGCTCAGGACCGCTGTGGGTGACAGATTGCATTACTTACTTGCATATGTTTCAGTACTTACTGGTGATTGTTACTGACTTGTATGGAAACATCTGAAGCTGCTTGTCCATTGATTACTTAATTGTATGCTAGGAACGTATGACACGCACTGCTAAAACTGGACAATTGCTGCTGCATGTTCCTTGATTACTTGCATTGCTCAGGACCGCTGTGAGTGACAGATTGCATTACTTACTTGCTTATGTTTTGGTACTTACTGGTGATTGTTACTGACTTGTATGGAAACATCTGATGCTGCTTGTTCCTTGATTACTTAATTGTATGTTAGGAACGTATGACAGACACTGCTAAAACTGGACAACTGCTGCTGCATGTTCCTTGATTACTTGCATTGCTCAGGACCGCTGTGGGTGACAGATTGCATTACTTACTTGCATATGTTTCAGTACTTACTGGTGATTGTTACTGACTTGTATGGAAACATCTGAAGCTGCTTGTCCCTTGATTACTTAATTGTATGCTAGGAACGTATGACAGACACTGCTAAAACTGGACAACTGCTGCTGCATGTTCCTTGATTACTTGCATTGCTTAATTGTATGTTAGGAACGTATGACAGACACTGCTAAAACTGGACAACTGTTGTTGCATTTCCTTGATTACTTGCATTGCTCAGGACCGCTGTGAGTGACAAATTGTATTACTTACTTGCATATATTTTGGTACTTACTGGTGATTGTTACTGACTTGTATGGAAACATCTGAAGCTGCTTGTCCATTGATTACTTAATTGTATGCTAGGAACGTATGACACACACTGCTAAAACTGGACAATTGCTACTGCATGTTCCTTGATTACTTGCATTGCTCAGGACTGCTGTGAGTGACAGATTGTATTACTTACTTGCATATGTTTTGGTACTTACTGGTGATTGTTACTGACTTGTATGGAAACATCTGAAGCTGCTTGTCCATTGATTACTTAATTGTATGCTAGGAACGTATGACACACACTGCTAAAACTGGACAATTGCTGCTGCATGTTCCTTGATTACTTGCATTGCTCAGGACCGCTGTGAGTGACAGATTGCATTACTTACTTGCATATGTTTTGGTACTTACTGGTGATTGTTACTGACTTGTATGGAAACATCTGATGCTGCTTGTTCCTTGATTACTTAATTGTATGTTAGGAACGTATGACAGACACTGCTAAAACTGGACAACTGCTGTTGCATTTCCTTGATTACTTGCATTGCTCGGGACCGCTGTGAGTGACAGATTGCATTACTTACTTGCATATGTTTCGGTACTTATTGGTGATAGTTACTGAGTTTTATGTTAACATCTGATGCTGCTTGTTCCTTGATTACTTAATTGTATGTTAGGAACGTATGACAGACACTGCTAAAACTGGACAACTGCTGCTGCATGTTCCTTGATTACTTGCATTGCTCAGGACCGCTGTGAGTGACAGATTGCATTACTTACTTGCATATGTTTCAGTACTTACTGGTGATTGTTACTGACTTGTATGGAAACATCTGAAGCTGCTTGTCCCTTGATTACTTAATTGTATGCTAGGAACGTATGACAGACACTGCTAAAACTGGACAACTGCTGCTGCATGTTCCTTGATTACTTGCATTGCTTAATTGTATGTTAGGAACGTATGACAGACACTGCTAAAACTGGACAACTGTTGTTGCATTTCCTTGATTACTTGCATTGCTCAGGACCGCTGTGAGTGACAGATTGTATTACTTACTTGCATATGTTTTGGTACTTACTGGTGATTGTTACTGACTTGTATGGAAACATCTGAAGCTGTTTGTCCATTGATTACTTAATTGTATGCTAGGAACGTATGACACACACTGCTAAAACTGGACAATTGCTGCTGCATGTTCCTTGATTACTTGCATTGCTCCGGACTGCTGTGAGTGACAGATTTCATTACTTACTTGCATATGTTTCAGTACTTACTGGTGATTGTTACTGACTTGTATGGAAACATCTGAAGCTGCTTGTCCCTTGATTACTTAATTGTATGCTAGGAACGTATGACAGACACTGCTAAAACTGGACAACTGCTGCTGCATGTTCCTTGAGTACTTGCATTGCTTAATTGTATGTTAGGAACGTATGACAGACACTGCTAAAACTGGACAACTGTTGTTGCATTTCCTTGATTACTTGCATTGCTTAGGACCGGTGTGAGTGACAGATTGTATTACTTACTTGCATATGTTTAGTACTTACTGGTGATTGTTACTGACTTGTATGGAAACATCTGAAGCTGCTTGTCCATTGATTACTTAATTGTATGCTAGGAACGTATGACACACACTGCTAAAACTGGACAATTGCTGCTGCATGTTCCTTGATTACTTGCATTGCTCAGGACCGCTGTGAGTGACAGATTGCATTACTTTCTTGCATATGTTTTGGTACTTACTGGTGATTGTTACTGACTTGTATGGAAACATCTGATGCTGCTTGTTCCTTGATTACTTAATTGTATGTTAGGAACGTATGACAGACACTGCTAAAACTGGACAACTGCTGTTGCATTTCCTTGATTACTTGCATTGCTCGGGACCGCTGTTAGTGACAGATTGCATTACTTACTTGCATATGTTTCGGTACTTATTGGTGATAGTTACTGAGTTTTATGTTAACATCTGATGCTGCTTGTTCCTTGATTACTTAATTGTATGTTAGGAACGTATGACAGACACTGCTAAAACTGGACAACTGCTGCTGCATGTTCCTTGATTACTTGCATTGCTCAGGACCGCTGTGAGTGACAGATTGCATTACTTACTTGCATATGTTTCAGTACTTACTGGTGATTGTTACTGACTTGTATGGAAACATCTGAAGCTGCTTGTCCCTTGATTACTTAATTGTATGCTAGGAACGTATGACAGACACTGCTAAAACTGGACAACTGCTGCTGCATATTCCTTGATTACTTGCATTGCTTAATTGTATGTAAGGAACGTATGACAGACACTGCTAAAACTGGACAACTGTTGTTGCATTTCCTTGATTACTTGCATTGCTCAGGACCGCTGTGAGTGACAGATTGTATTACTTACTTGCATATGTTTTGGTACTGACTGGTGATTGTTACTGACTTGTATGGAAACATCTGATGCTGCTTGTTCCTTGATTACTTAATTGTATGTTAGGAACGTATGACAGACACTGCTAAAACTGGACAACTGCTGTTGCATTTCCTAGATTACTTGCATTGCTCGGGACCGCTGTGAGTGACAGATTGCATTACTTACTTGCATCTGTTTCGGTACTTATTGGTGATAGTTACTGAGTTTTATGGTAACATCTGATGCTGCTTGTTCCTTGATTACTTAATTGTATGTTAGGAATGTATGACAGACACTGCTGAAACTGGACAACTGCTGCTGCATTTCCTTGATTACTTGCATTGCTCAGGACCCTGTGAGTGACAGATTGCATTACTTACTTGCATATGTTTTGGTACTTACTGGTGATTGTTACTGACTTGTATGGAAACATCTGATGCTACTTGTTCCTTGATTACTTAATTGTATGTTAGGAACGTATGACAGACACTGCTAAAACTTTACAACTGTTGTTGCATTTCCTTGATTACTTGCATTGCTCAGGACCGCTGTGAGTGACAGATTGCATTACTTACTTTCATATGTTTCAGTACTTACTGGTGATTGTTACTGACTTGTATGGAATAATCTGATGCTACTCGTTCCTTGATTACTTAATTATATGTTAGGAACGTATGACAGACACTGCTAAAACTGGACAACTGTTGCTGCATGTTCCTTGATTACTTGCATTGCTCAGGACCGCTGTGAATGACAGATTGTATTACTTACTTGCATATGCTTTGGTACTTACTGGTGATTGTTACTGACTTGTATGGAAACATCTGATGCTTCTTGTTCCTTGATTACTTAATTGTATGTTAGGAACGTATGACAGACACTGCTAAAACTGGACAACTGTTGCTGCATGTTCCTTGATTACTTGCATTGCTCAGGACCGCTGTGAGTGACAGATTGCATTACTTACTTTCATATGTTTCAGTACTTATTGCTAACTGTTATTGACTTGTATGGAAACTTATGATGTTGCTTGTTCCTTGATTATTTAATTGTATGTTAGGAACGTATGACAGACACTGCTAAAACTGGTCAACTGCTGCTGCATGTTCCTTGATTACTTGCATTGCTCAGGACCGCTGTGAGTGACAGATTGCATTACTTACTTGCATATGTTTCAGTACTTACTGGTGATTGTTACTGACTTGTATGGAAACATCTGATGCTGCTTGTTCCTTGATTACTGAATTGTATGTTAGGAATGTATGACAGAACACTGCTAAAACTGGACAACTGCTGCTGCATGTTCCTTGATTACTTGCATTGCTTA
This sequence comes from Centrapalus pauciflorus, assembly GCA_020465985.1. Taxonomy (NCBI): domain Eukaryota; kingdom Viridiplantae; phylum Streptophyta; class Magnoliopsida; order Asterales; family Asteraceae; genus Centrapalus; species Centrapalus pauciflorus. The sequence goes on along the minus strand of JAANYP010006348.1, from coordinate 1,438 downwards.
ATTGTATGTTAGGAACGTATGACAGACACTGCTAAAACTGGACAACTGTTGTTGCATTTCCTTGATTACTTGCATTGCTCAGGACCGCTGTGAGTGACAGATTGTATTACTTACTTGCATATGTTTTGGTACTTACTGGTGATTGTTACTGACTTGTATGGAAACATCTGAAGCTGCTTGTCCATTGATTACTTAATTGTATGCTAGGAACGTATGACACACACTGCTAAAACTGGACAATTGCTGCTGCATGTTCCTTGATTACTTGCATTGCTCAGGACTGCTGTGAGTGACAGATTTCATTACTTACTTGCATATGTTTCAGTACTTACTGGTGATTGTTACTGACTTGTATGGAAACATCTGAAGCTGCTTGTCCCTTGATTACTTAATTGTATGCTAGGAACGTATGACAGACACTGCTAAAACTGGACACCTGCTGCTGCATGTTCCTTGAGTACTTGCATTGCTTAATTGTATGTTAGGAACGTATGACAGACACTGTTAAAACTGGACAACTGTTGTTGCATTTCCTTGATTACTTGCGTTGCTCAGGACCGTTGTGAGTGACAGATTGTATTACTTACTTGCATATGTTTTGGTACTTACTGGTGATTGTTACTGACTTGTATGGAAACATCTGAAGCTGCTTGTCCATTGATTACTTAATTGTATGCTAGGAACGTATGACACACACTACTAAAACTGGACAATTGCTGCTGCATGTTCCTTGATTACTTGCATTGCTCAGGACCGCTGTGAGTGACAGATTGCATTACTTACTTGCATATGTTTTGGTACTTATGGTGATTGTTCTGACTTGTATGGAAATCATCTGAATGCTGCTTGTTCCTTGATTACTTTAATGTATGTTAGGAACGTAAAATGACAGACACTGCGTAAAACTGGACAACTGCTGTTGCATTTGCCTTGATTACTTGTCATTGCTCGGGACCTCCGCTGTTAGTGGACATTTATTGCATTAACTTACTTGCATATGTTTCGGTAACTTATTGGTGATAAGGTTACTGAGTTTTTATGTTAACATCTGATGCTGCTTGTTCCTTGATTACTTAATTGTATGTTAGGAACGTATGACAGACACTGCTAAAACTGGACAACTGCTGCTGCATGTTCCTTGATTACTTGCATTGCTCAGGACCGCTGTGAGTGACAGATTGCATTACTTACTTGCATATGTTTCAGTACTTACTGGTGATTGTTACTGACTTGTATGGAAACATCTGAAGGTGCTTGTCCCTTGATTACTTAATTGTATGCTAGGAACGTATGACAGACACTGCTAAAACTGGACAACTGCTGCTGCATATTCCTTGATTACTTGCATTGCTTAATTGTATGTAAGGAACGTATGACAGACACTGCTAAAACTGGACAACTGTTGTTGCATTTCCTTGATTACTTGCATTGCTCAGGA
>JAANYP010006346.1:0-12301 GCA_020465985.1 Centrapalus pauciflorus | reverse complement strand
TGCTCATAAGAAATTCAGTAAGAGTGTCATACCAGGCTCTAGGGGCTTGTTTGAGACCATAGAGAGCTTTGTCTAACTTATAGACAAAACCTGGGTGTTGTTCATTTTCAAAACCTGGAGGCTGCTTGACATATACTTCTTCTTGCAGCTTCCCATTCAAAAATGCACTCTTCACATCCATTTGAAATACCTTTATGCTCTTATGAGAAGCGTAGGCTAGATACAAACGAATTGCTTCTAGCCTGGCCACAGGAGCAAATGTCTCATCATAGTCAATGCCTTCCTCCTGTCTGTAGCCCTGAGCAACCAGTCTTGCCTTATTTCTAATGACATGACCTTGCTCATCCATTTTGTTTCTGAAAACCCATTTTGTGCCAATTATTGTTTTTCCTTTAGGGGCAGGGACCAGCTTCCATACTTTGTTTCTCTCAAACTGATTGAGTTCTTCTTGCATGGCAGTGATCCAATTTGCATCTTTTAGTGCTTCATCCACCTTCTTTGGCTCCATCAGTGAAACAAAACTAGAGAACATACAAAAGTTCCCTAAGCTGTCCCACCGAGTTTGTATCCCTTTATTGATGTCACCAATTATTTGATCATTGGGGTGACACCTGATCCACTTAGGATCATTTTTCAATGATGACTTACCAGAGTTGTTAACATCTTCAGCAGGTCCTGTTGAACAGCTTTCAAGATTTTCAGACACACTGTTGTCTTGAGCCTGTTCACTTGTTGAACATGTCTGACCACTGTTGAACATATCAGCAGAGGAACTGGGGAAATCAGCATTGATAGGTTCTGGACATGCAGTTGTAATTAAGTCAGTACATTTATTCACACAGGGTGTATTGACATAATCATCATCATGTCCATTATGATTAGCAGGTTCCACACTGGGTGTAGTGGAAGCTTTTGAGTCCTCTTCATTGATTGAATGCATCAGATCATCAAAGTTGAGGTCTCCTGAAACTGATTCAGGAACAGCTTTGGTGGAGGCATTTTTGGACTCTTCAAAGGTGACATTGATAGATTCATCTATCACCTTTCTTTTGTTGTTGTATACTCTGTAGGCTTTGGAGATAGAAGAGTAACCAACAAACACACCTTCATCAGCTTTAGGTTCAAATTTTGACAGCTGGTCCCTTTGATTCAGAATGAAACAGGGACATCCAAACACATGGAAATAGCTGACATTTGGCTTTCTCCCTTTGAGCAGCTCATAGGGGGTCTTGTTGAACCTTTTCACCACTAAGGATCTGTTTTGAGTGAAGCAGGCAGTGTTGACAGCTTCAGCCCAAAATGATGAAGGCAAACCTGATGCACACAGCATGGTTCTGGCAGCTTCAATGAGAGTTCGGTTTCTCCTTTCAGCAACTCCATTTTGTTGAGGAGTTCTTACTGCTGAAAAGTTTTGATTGATACCTTTCTCTTCACAGAAGTCTTCAAGAGTACTGTTTCTGAATTCAGTACCATGATCACTTCTAAGCTGCTTTACTTGGGCAGAGTTCAGCATTTCCATCTTTTTAACAAATCCAATAATTTCTCTCGCAGCCTCTCCTTTGCTCTTCAAAAAGATCACCCATGTGTACCTGGAGAACTCATCAACCATTACAAGAGTGTATCTTCTTTCTCCTAGACTTGGGACATTAATAGGTCCAAACAAGTCCATATGGATTAAGAAGAGTGGAGTATCAATAGAGAAATTATGTTTGGATTTAAAAGATGTTTTTCTCTGCTTGCCTTTCTCACAAGCTGTGCATAATCTATCTTTGGCAAAAGTAATAGAAGGCAAACCTGTTACCAACTCTTTCTTACAGAGTTTATTGATGTTCTTGAAGTTCAGGTGTGACAATCTTCTATGCCATAACCAGTTTAGATCAGCGTTGGTTCTTGTGAGAAAACAGGTTTCAGTTGTGGGATCAGCAGAATGCATATCCACAACATATACACCTTTCTTTCGTTGAGCACACAGCACAACTTTGCCTTGGGAATCCAATATGTAACCCAGGTGCTCATCAAAGTTAACCTTGTAGCCAGCATCACACAGTTGACTTATGCTAACAAGGTTATGTTTTAGCCCAACCACATAGGCTACCCTTTTGAACACTGCAGCACCAGCTTTAAGAGTTCCATATCCCTCAGTGGATCCCTGTACATTGTCACCAAAGGTGACTTTTGGCCCTTTTTCAGGCCTGAGATCACTCAGCAGTTCTTTACAACCTGTCATGTGCCCTGAGCAGCCACTGTCCAAGTACCAAACCTGGGAAGGTTGTTTTTCCTGCAGAGTGAGAAGAGAATTATTAGTTATTTTTAGGGGAACTCATCACACAGATGAGTTCTCCTACTTCATCAACACTTGTTGATGGATTTTGAATGTCCACACTAATATTCCCTATTTGAATGGTATCAGTTTGAATACCATCCTCAGTGACTATGTCATTTCCACCACTGCTTGTAACAGCTGTGAGGGAAACAGCAGAGCCAACAGGCCTCATGTCCTCAGATTCAGGACAGTCCTTGGCCAGATGTGTCTTCTTCCCACACTTATAACATTTTCTCTTTTTGGTGCTTTTGGAAGAAGGTCCTTCAGAAACACATTCTGAACTGTTTTTGTTGATTCTTTCAGCAGGTTTAGCAATTTTTGCAGAATCAACAGCTTGTGTGGTAAGTTCATAGGCCACAGCTTTGACTGTCTCTTCTTTCCTCTTTTTGGGAGGACAGATGTCAAAGACATGAAGCTTGATTGGCCTTTGAGCTTCCACAGGTTTGGGAAACTTATTCCCAGTTGTCTCAGTTTGAGCAATGGCTTTGCCTTTGCCCCTACTGAGTTGTGATTTATGCTGCCTATCAGCATACTCACTGTGTTTGGTTTTGAAAAACTTATTTTCATTTAAAACCAACTTACCACCATGATTTGAAAACTTATTTGAAATCACAGCAGTTTTGTTTTCAACCTGAGACTTACCCTTGTTGAAAACAGGCTGCTTACTTTTTGAAAACTTATTTTCAAAATGTTTAGCATCAAAAGGATTAACATGCTTTTTACCAACAGCTTTGGACTCTGAACCTGTTTTGTCAACAGGCTTAGCATCCACAGCTTTAGTTTGAGCATGTTTTCCTTTCTTCTGCTTGTGTGAGCTAGCAGAGCACTTAGCAGGCTGTTTTGGAGAACAAACTCCAACATCAGCTTTTGAGCTGAGTTCACACAAGCTGTCAGTATTTTGAGGCCTGACAAACCTGTTTGTTGAAATAAGTTTACCATTCACGTTTTGGATGAATGTATTTGGAAGTTCACCAAGAGTGGACAAGTCTTCTTTCAAATTACTTATTTCAACGATGGAAGCTGCTGTGTCAAGATCCCCTCCAAGATAGGCTTGGATTTGAGCAGGGATCTGTTGACTGATACAATGGCTGACTTTTTGTGCAGATTGGCACCAAGAGTCAACTATCTTTTGAAGCTTAGCATGCGTTATATCTGTTTCCCTCTTTTCTTCCAGTAAAATGGAGTTGATGTGTTTTAATTCATCAAGCTCAGTTTCCAACTTATAGAAACTGTCCAGTTTATTGGTTTTAGTTTTAAGATCAGCTTTAAGCTTAGAGATTTCAGATACTAAAGCATCATGCTTCTCAACAGCAGCTTTCAAATCAACAAGCATGTATTCAAACATTTTAACTTTTTCTTCAGAACTGTAAGCCATAAAATTTTGTACCTTATACATCATTGTAGGATTCCAGTTCTCCAAGCTGCTGAAGGCTTCAGCTTCAGCCATGTCCTGTTTGAAACTGCTTGTTGATGGGACATCAGAGTTGGCCATCAGACACTGATTATCTTCTTCATCAGATGATGAATCAGATTCCTCCCAGTCACATGTCTCAGCCATGAGTCCCTTCTGGCGATTGGAAGACACAGAGTTTTCCAATTTCCTCAGCTTAGCCATGGCCATAAGGTACTTAACCCTATAGCCATCATCCCTGTTAGTCTTGATAGATTTGGATGACTGACCAACAGCTTTTGACACACAGTCAGCAGCTATATGGCCAGTTTTGCCACACTTGAAGCACTCAGCCTTGGATTTGTCAAATGCTTTCTTTTTGCCAGCACTTGCACCTCCTTGTAGCATACTTCTTCCAAATCTTCTCTTGCTGAACTTTTTGACAAGCATAGCTATCATTTGCTCATCATCTTGTTCAGTAAGATCTGCAGCCTCTTCTTCTTCAGACACCTCCTCCTTATCATCATCCTGTTGATCAGGTTGAGTGAACACATCACTCACCTGATTAACAGACTGTCTCACATTAGCCACAAAGGCAGTACCTCTTCTGGACATTTCCAAGGCATTCCTCTTTTGCTGCCTTGATTGTTCATCATTCAGTAAGGATCCATACAGATTGACCAGATCCATACTTCTGATAGTACCTGAGTTTCTTAGGATGGTTGAGAAATAGTTCCACTCCTCAGGTAAAATGTCCAGAAACTTGTTCACCAAAGTAAGACTGTCCTTGGTGATCCCAACAGCTTTGAGATCATTCACCAGAGCAGTGAACCTGGTGTAGGTTTCTGTGAGAGACTCCTTTGGTTTGGCAAAGAAGAGTTCATACTGTCTAACAAGATTGTTAATCCTGTTGTCCAGTGTGATTGTGGGTCCATCATAGACGGTACACAGAGTATCCCACATCTCCTTTGCAGTCTTCATCTTCTCAACCTGCTTGAACACATCATCAGGAAGAGAAATGACCAGGTTGTTTCTGGCCTTTGCATCCAGAGCTACCATTCTCTTGTCTTCATCAGACCATTGAGCTTTTGCTTTCTCAAAGGTCCTGATTTCAGGAGCAGCTCCTTCAACCGCTGGAGTTATTGTAGTAACAGAGGTTGGCACATAAGGACCCTCCATCACTATCTCTGGCAGTTGTACATCCAGATTCTCTAAATAGAGCATCATTCTGCACTTCCAACCAGAGAAGTTTTGATGATTAAATTTTGGAGGCTTGCCCATAGAACCATTGTCATAGTAAGAAGAGTTTGCAGCACTGTTGTCCATGGAAACTTGGGATTATGAGAGATCTAGAATGACACACACTCTAAACTGCTCTGATACCAGTTGTAGGTCCCGAAAGGTTCCCAAAGTATATAGTAATAAACTGTAGAGGGGGGGTGAATACAGTATTTAAAAAACTACACACTCTTTTTCTCAATGTTTGTATGTATTATCAACAAATGTTAATTACAAACAAGCTTGACTGCGGAATTGTTCAAGCTGAGATGACAGAATACAACAGTATGGTTTCTAGTCTAAGACACACTCACACTAGATTACAATGAACACACTCACTAAGATGCACTCACTGTATTTTACAAGACTTTAAGGAACAGCTTTGGTAAACAGCTTAGACACACAGAAGCTTGTTTACAGAAGATTTGCATGCATGAATATCACACTTGCACGTTCACTCTTGGTTTAAGCACTTAGCTTTCTTCACATTCTTTCTGATCTTAGAAGCTTCCTTTTATACTCACTTAGAGGATCTAAGAGAAACATCTTCATTGGGCAGAATGAAAAAGGAGAAGTCTTGTTTGAAAAGACAATATAACTTTTCTGCACTTTTCTGAAAAGCAGACTTGCCTTCTCTTGTGCAGAACTTTTGTCTTTTTACTTTCTACTGTTGCATTGCCTTTAACCATTTTAGGAATGTCAACTTTGCGTCTTTCTTCCTTGTAAAGGCCTATTTTGATATAAGAAAAAGGTCTGTCACCCTTTTTCAAATATCCGTTTGTCTTCATGTAACAGAACAGCTTGGGCAGGCTGAGCGGTTCTGCTTTCCACTTTGTCTTCAACTGTGTAAACTGATCTGGTAGTTAAAAACAATACATGATGACTTGGAAACAAATTCCATAAAGTGTTTAGCCTGTTCACAAAGAACAGGTTCTGTTCACAAAGAACAGAACACTTTAAAAATGCCCAAGCTGCTCAACAGTGTAGAGCAGCGTAGACAGTTTATGTCCAGCCTGATCAGCAGACTGATCAGCTTGGACAAACTGTTTTGGTTGCAACACATGCAACGTATAGAACAGCTTTAGACTGATATTGCAAATCATTTTCAGGTTTCAATAAGGCATATAACAGGCCTTAAATTCAACCTACAAATGTATCAACAGGTTTGATTATAAAATCTCCCCCTCAGATGTAGAGCAGGTTTGACTGAGGCCTTTTTGTGCCTAACAGTAACATAATGCATTAAAAAATGAAAAAAAAGTACAAGTCACGTAAACTGTGGCTATCACGTAAATGTGGTCACGTAAATTGTGGCTATTTTGGTAAAATGCATAAAAAGTGGCTAAAAAGTGAATAAACCCTTGAGATTTGACTATTTTTGTAATTATCCCTTATTTTAATTTATACCTTGATGGTGCCACATTCATCCCATTAATTAAGTATCATATGTACTATAAAGTATATAGATTTACTTTATAAGTTTTCTTAATTAATTTTGTTTTATTATAAGTTAAATTTGATTTATTTCCAAAAGATCATTGGATTCCTTTAACATCCTACCAATCTATGTTATATATATTCTTATGATATAATATAAAAATATTGTGGATTAAAAAAGAAAAAGGCATATTTATCAATTAAAAAGTCTTGGAGTTTTATTGACATATCTCAATTTGGTTGTTTAGGTTGTTAGCAATGGCATGACTATTAGATGATATTACTTTTGTTTATTGTACATCATGCTTAAGATAAAATTAAAGTTTTTGGTCGGGATGTTGATGCTAAACAGTATCACCCTAATTGTCTAATCAGGTTTTATGATTTATAAATCTGTCAACTTTAGCATCATTTATGAAATTTATTTTACGTTTACTTTAGACGTATTGATTAACTCATTTTACAAATGTTTTTGGGTATTTACTCGTGGATATGTTATCGGAAATGAATTATATGTTATTTTTTATTTTTATTTTAAATTGAAAGGTTATTGGTTAATATGATGTGTTTTGTCAAAAGCAAAATAAAAGGAGGCATTTGATGCCAACCAAACTATATAATTCGTAATTGGCCAAAATTGGGTAAGCATGGGCATGGGAGCTCCATTGATATAAAAGGAGGGCAAGGACTACTAGATGATGCGATAAATAAGAGAGGTTAAACAAAATAATACATTTATTTATATGAAGAAAAAAAAATCAAAGTTTTAAAAAGGATTAATCACAAAAAAAAAAAAAAATCGATTGGTCTTTAATCATTTGAAAGAAATGAATATTTCCCGAGGATGAAAAGTAAGGTAATATTTGTAATATTTCAATATAATTATATGTTGTTATATCTGCATCTTAAAAAGATATTTTATCATTCATCTTAAAAGAATTAATTACCAAAAAAAATGTAACAGTTATCTGACCTAAATTAATAACTACGTGCATTCTATTAAAAATTAGGAAAAATTTCATATGTAACTTTGTAAAATTTAAATATTACATATATATTCTTACAAATTTTCTTATTACTATATTTTTCTAAACCTTTAAATCTTTTTCTCTCACACACACACACACACACACATACACACACACACACATATATATATATATATATATATATATATATATATATATATATATATATATATATATATATATATATATATATATATATATATATATATATGTATATATATATATATATATCCAAATGACTATAAAAATTTATTTTATTATTTAAAAAATATATAATATAATTTTCTTAATTAATTTCTTATTGAATACCTAAACTACCCTTTTAAACCCCAACAAAAAACACAGCTTCATCACTTCCGTCCCTCCTATGTCGACTTTATTCTCCATCGCTTAACATTTCTTCTCCACCGACTTTCTACATCGTCAACTGCTCTAATCCATTATTACATCGTCTTCCCATGTAGCAACTCGATTGAAGAATTGAAGCCGTATAACAACAGTCGATTGAAGGATTAGAGCAATTGACGGTGTAACAACAATTGATAAAGATAAAACGTCAAACGATGAAAAATAAGGTGAACGTGCGAATAACAAAAAGGAGGAAGACGAGTTTTTGGTTGGGATTTAAGAGTAGTTTAAATATTCAACAATAAATTAATTAAAAAAATGGTATTTTATATTTTTAAATGATAAAATAAATTTAAAATGATTATTTGGATACGTGAGATTTAAAAGTTTAGATATATTCTATAAAAATACACGCTTACATAACTCGTGTAAAAAGCTAGAAGAGAAGGAAAAAAAAAAACATTCCATTGCATTAATCGATAAGAAAGCGTATAACAAAATATAAAAAAAATAATTGAACCATAACAACGGCGGATCGTATTTTCAAATATTTTAATGAAATTTGGTTGTATTGTGAAGAGAGAGGGAGCAAGCAAAAATGAAGACTATAAATACTCTGCCATTTGCTGCTGCTAAAAGCCTTTTTCAGAACTAGCTTTTCCAGGGAGAAGAGCGCCTCTTCTTTTTTGCAATCTCAGGCTCAGAGCAACATACATTCTTAATCCTCCTCCGCATTTGTTTTACGTCTCTCACAGGTAACACGTTCTTGGTGTGAATTCATGTAAATCTGCTTGTTTTTCACCATTTCCTTCATTTAACTGTAGATTGAACCGATTTCAGCGGTCTGTTCATGTAAATCGTCTCTTCATTGAATGTATTTCTCGAGATTCTTAAGAAAACAGCTTAATTTTTAGATTTTCTGGTAGTTTACAGCCTTTGAACTTTGTAATCATAATCATCTCATCTTGTGGAAGTCTTATGGTTTGAAGTGTAATGATACGTTTCGAATTGTGTGTGTTAATTTCGTTTCTAAAGTAACGATACATTTCGAATTGTGTGTGTTAATTTCGTTTCAAAAGTAACGATACATGTCGATTTGTGTGGTTTAACTAGTTAGTTTTAAGATCTAAACGAAGATATATTCAGATTGTGTACGGATTTCTCCATAAGCTGTTCGGTACTTCAATTGTCAATTTGGGGACAGAGGAAAGTATAAGATGATGAATGTAGTTAGCAGCAAATCAGTCTTAAGCTCTTTTTTTGTTTGACGATGTTTAGGTGGAATTTGAATGAACTAGAATTTAATTATAGTGTATATTATGCTTATGGGTTGAGCCGTTGAGGTATGAAATGTTGTTTATGGTTGTTAAAAGGTATGAGTTGTGCAATGTTAGGAATCTTGATTTCATTACAATTAATTAGGAATGATGAATTCTTTAATCCATAGAGTTTGATGGAATGTAAACAAGATATCATTCATTATTTTTATAATCCAAGAGTTCAAACTTACTGTAAATAAATTCCGATTCCTTCATATTCCATTCCGTGAGCCAAACGGGGACTTAATGTATGTCTTTTGCTGGGTTGGTGTGCAATCTATGAATACCACTGTAATTTATCTTCAAAAGAAGTAAAATCATTTCATCTGGACCCAAAAGATTACTTGTTTGACAGCCAAAGTCAAAATGTATATCTATAAATGTTAACCATTCAGGGCAGGTGTGGTTGCGTCCTAGTTAGTCTGTGGGTTTTCCGGAAGATAATTCAATTGGTAGTGTCAAGTACATATGTAAAGATTTTTTTTACATTCTGTGACGACTTTGGTCTATCTTTTGCTTTCGGATCTGTTGCTTTTTATCTTGGTCTGCAGCAAATTCGTAATCAGGGGCTGTGGTTTTAGGTGGCTAATGTAGTCATTATTTCATTGGTGGGTGGTTTGTAGATTTTGTGGCTGCCTTTTATGGGTTTTGCTACATGTGTAGGTTGATGTTGATTTTCTCCTCATCCCTTTGTTTTCTATAGCTTGCAGAAACAAGTGCTGCTGTAGTTTTACATGTATTGGTTGCGTACTTGTATCGTGTCTAATCTGTTTGTCATTTATCATATGAGTAGATTTTATTCATTCATATTAATATTTAGAGTGCGAAATAGTTCAATTCTCATTTGTACAATCAATTGGCAGTATGGTGACTGAGAAGGCTTGTCAATGGCTATTTGTAATACTGGTGGGTTTACTGAGTGTGCTGAAAACATGTGGTGGTTTCTATGTTGATATTACTTATCTTGAAAGTGCAGTGGAAAAAGGAGCTGGTAAAAACCCAAAATTCCCCCATCCTCTCTTGGAACAATAAACAATGGAACAGTAAAACTTAGTATCATGTTTTTTTCCCCCTGATTTTCTTTAGTTTGTTTGGATGGGAGCCCACCGGCATATCATTGGGACATGGGATATGGTGCAGGAATCAACAACTGGTTGGTACACATCGAGGTTAGTCTCTCATTGCCTATTATATGGAAAAATGGAGAGTTTGTTATGTTACTCCATGGGTCCAATATTTTCTGCACGTCTTTGTTCATTTGATAAACATACATGTATAGATCTCTAATGAATTAACCACAACGAATAATCATGCTTAAGAATAATGATTCTGAAAAATTTAGATGGTTCTTGGTGACTTTATGGTTTGTATATTACACCTTTATGTCTGTCTGTATCTGGAAATTAGAAGTAACATATGTCGCATTTTGTGAATGAATACAAGGGAGGAGGATGGTGCAACAATGCAACTTCTTGTCTTGCTCGTAGTGGCACCCGTCTAGGCTCTTCCAAGCAAATGGTGGAACAAGTTGCTTTCTCAGGAATTTTACATAATGAGTCGCAATACAACCCTGGTAGAGTTTTGTTTCATCCTTAGTGAGATATACTACAAAATGTATTGATCGTTTATTTCTAATTTCTATTTTCTTTTCAGATTTCTACAATTGGAATAAGATCAAGGTCAGATACTGTGATGGTGCATCCTTTACCGGTGATGTGGAAAGAGTCAGTCTTGTAAGTCCTAGTATTGTGCTCAAAATATCATAACAATTAGAACTGTTAAAAACTTCTTATGTCAACATAGAAGAATGCATCTCTTAAAACTTCTTATATCAACAAAAAGAATGTATCTTATGTAAATATTACTGTTTTTTTTTTAACTTTCTTTACAGATTGCAATAATGGATGACCATCTTCCTTTTTCCTAATTACTTTAGAAAACTAATCTCCACTTTAGAGGAGCAAGGATATTCCGTGCTGTCATTGAGGATTTGTTAGCTAAAGGAATGAGTAATGCTGATAATGTATGATCCATGATCCCTTTGATACTTCCCTTATCGCACCTTGACATTACTTGTTTGTTTGATAACCGGTAGAACTTTATGACAGGCCATTCTCTCTGGCTGTTCAGCAGGTGGATTGACCTCCATATTACACTGCGATAATTTTAAAGCCCTCTTACCTACGACTACAACAGTGAAATGCCTTTCCGATGCCGGCTATTTCATTAATTCGTAAGATATATAATCCCAAACCCTTTTATTCTATCTTAATAATCGTCTTATTCATGTAGCGGCACACAATACGTTCTTTTTGAACAGGCGAGATCTTTTTGGAATAAGACGCATTGAAGCCTTTTATGATGATGTGGTCAAGACGCATGTATGACTCCCTTACCCTAGTTCTGATTGAATTTAACCTTTTAGCCTGTTGTCTCATGTAAATAGTCTGTTGATAATAGATTATTTCACATTGCATAACAACAGTCTATGCTTATATGTTTCTTCGATTCCTTTGTTCTTGAAAATCATCAACCTATTGATGATAATATCTTCAATTTTAGATCTATTGGTGTTAACTTTCTGGCTTCTAATCTGTTTCTTTGCTTCCTTTATAGGGATCAGCTAACAATTTGCCTCGATCTTGCACCTCCAAGATGAAACATAGTTTAGTAAGATAGTCTGTTGAAAACTTCCCCATCAGTCACACTTCAATGTAGAATTTTAACAATTTTCTGTGGTTTATGCAGTGCTTTTTCCCAGAAAACATGGTCCAAGATATCAAAACACCGATCTTTTTAATAAATGCAGCCTATGATTCATGGCAGGTTAGGCAAACATTTCAGAAGTTTTTGCAATTCAAGGTTCCATAGACTGGTTTTCACTTTTCAGTGTTCAAGCATCATATAACTAGTTATCCTTATTTATACAAACAAAGACTATACATTGGTTATTATAATTATATCATATTTTCCTTTTGATGCAATCTTAATACAATTGCGGTTTACATTTTTCGACAGATAAAGAATATATTGGCTCCAGGGGTTGCTGATCCTCATGGCACCTGGCACGACTGCAAACTTGATATCGAGAGGTGTTCATCTGATCAAATTGAACTTATGCAAGGTCACTAATCACAATAACCTCTTCTTATAGCTGACTTGATATCAAACGCTTGGG
>JAANYP010006345.1:0-22866 GCA_020465985.1 Centrapalus pauciflorus | reverse complement strand
CTCGATCGGTGCGACTCATCCAAAATCAACTGCCGCAGATTACCGACTCTCGGAACCCAAACACGATCGCGAAACGCCCACAAACCTCTGCTATCTCTGCTCAATGCCTCTAGCTGTCCCGCAAGCCGCTCTCTTTTCACATTCTCCGCCCGCAAACCCTCTAATTGAGCATGCCTCAGACTCTCCACAAGAGTCGAGGTAACCTCGAGCCTCGCTGCTCGGGAAACTACCGTTTGGCCACACGCCTTACGGCTCAACGCATCGGCCACCACATTGGCCCTACCAGGATGGTACTGGATCTCGCAGTCATAATCTTTCAGTAACTCGAGGCTGCGCCGCTGTCTCATATTTAGCTCTTTCTGACTGAACAGATACTGAAGACTCTTATGATCGGTATATACTACAAATCGCGAACCTTACAGATAATGACGCCATATCTTTAACGCGAACACTATCGCGTCCAACTCAAGGTCGTGCACGGTATGATTTTCCTCGTAGGTCTTCAACTGTCGCGACGCATACGCAATCACCTTGCCTCGCTGCATCAGAACACAACCCAAACCGGTACCTGACGCATCACAGTAGACCACAAAATCCTCTGTACCCTCAGGCAATGCTAACACTGGTGCCTGACATAACCGGGATTTCAATTCTCTGAAAGCCGACTCCTGCTCATCGGACCACACAAAAGGAACGGACTGCCGTGTCAATCTCGTCAACGGCCTGGCAATCCTCGAAAAGTCCTTAATGAAGCGGCGATAATACCCGGCTAGGCCCAAAAAGCTACGGATCTCGGGTACAGTCCTCGGCGGCTCCCAATTCATCACGGCCTCTATCTTCGCCGGATCTACTGAAATACCCTCTGCGCTCACAACATGTCCCAAAAACTGGACCTCGCGCAACCAGAACTCACACTTGGAGAACTTCGCATAAAGTCGCTCCTTTCGCAGCACAGATAAAACCTCTCGCAAGTGCTGCTCGTGGTCCTCGGCACTCCTCGAGTAGATCAGGATGTCGTCGATGAACACAATCACGAACCGATCCAACATAGATCTACACACCCTGTTCATCAAATCCATGAATGCCGCGGGTGCGTTAGTCAGTCCGAAGGGCATGACTAGGAACTCATAATGGCCGTATCTCGTCCGAAACGCAGTCTTCGGCACATCCTCATCTCTAACTCTCAGTTGATGATAACCCGATCTCAGATCTATCTTCGAAAAGAAGCTCGAACCCTGTAGCTGATCAAACAGATCGTCGATACGTGGAAGCGGATAACGGTTCTTCACCGTCACTTTATTCAATTCTCGATAGTCGATACACATCCGCATGGAACCGTCCTTCTTCTTCACAAATAGCACTGGGGCTCCCCACGGGGACGAACTCGGACGGATAAATCCACGATCAAGCAATTCCTGAAGCTGTGACATCATCTCTCTCATCTCGGTAGGTGCCAGCCTATAAGGCGTCTTCGCAATAGGCACCGCTCCAGGGATAAGGTCGATGCGGAACTCGACCTGACGATCTGGCAGTAACCCAGGCAACTCCTCTGGGAATACCTCAGGGAACTCTCGAACTACGGGTATATCCGCTAAGGTCTTCTTCTCTAATCTGGCGTCAACAACATAAGCCAGAAAGGTCTCACATCCCTTCGCGACATATCTCCGAGCTCGGGCCATAGAAACAATACCAATCTCACCTCGGCGCCTCTCGCCATACACTGTCACTGTCTCACTGTCTGAAATGGGTATCCGGATCATCTTCTTCGCGCACAGAATATCGGCCCGCCTGACTGTCATCCAGTCCATACCCACTATCACATCGAAACTGCTAATCTCTATCGGCAGTAGATCGATCGAGAACCGGTGAGCATCTATCTCAAGGACACAATCTCTGTATACCCGACTCACTAAAGCAGTACTACCGTCTACTCTCTCAACGACTAACGGCACAGATAAAACAGTAGGAGGCACAGAAAAATATGCACAGAACACAACAGACACATACGAGCGATCTGCTCCAGAATCAAACAAAATACGAGCACTAAGCCCGTTCAGAATGTACGTACCAGAAACAACGTCTGTAGACTCACGGGCCTCCTCTGCTGTAGCCTGAAATACTCTGCCCCTGCCTCTGGGTGCTGACTCACGGCGGCTCGAAGTCGACGGCTCTGCTCTAGCACCGCTGGTACTCGCTCCCTGTACTGCTGGCGGCGCATCCGGACAATCCCTCACAACATGACCTGGCCTCCCACAGCGGAAGCACAGGGAATCCCTCGAAGTACAAGTAAAAGATGTATGGCCATACTGACCACAGCGGTAGCAACGGGGCTGCTCTGATGTACAAGGACCAGAATGGCGACGGCGACACCTCGGACAGTCTCTCTCTCCAGCTGAACTGTCTGCCCGACTCCCGGATGGCTGGGACCCCTGTCCCACGCCGCTCTGACTCTGACTGGGAGCACTATATCGGGAAGTCTGCCCCTGACTCTGACTGGCTGTCCCCGACCCCTGATACTGCCCAGACCTCCTGGACCTCCGGTCTCTGCCTCTGTCTCTGTCTCGACGAAATCCCGAACCCTGCCCCTGAACCTGCTGCTGCTCAGGCTGCCTCTCTCTCTGAAAATCCTGGGGCTCTCGATAGTAACTCTGGGACTGCTCAGACGTCCCTATCCTCTGTCTCTGGGACGGGGGCTGACCCCTCTGTCTCTCGATCTCCCTCTCTCGGACTCGGGCTAACTCTAATGCCCGCGCGAAGGTAGGAGTATCATGAAGTCCGACGAACTCCTGGATATCTGATCTCAACCCATCGATAAAGGCATCAGCCTTACGAACCTCTGTATCCACATGCTGGGGCGCAAACTGGGCATACTCATTAAATATATCCACATACTGCTGAACTGACATACTGCCCTGCTGAAGGTGCAAGAAACGACGCTCCATCTCCCGGCGCTCATCCCGGGGAATATACTGAAGCTCGAAGATGGCACGGAACTGATCCCATGTCATAGCATAAGCTGCTGCAGTAGTCATGGACGACTCAATGGACTTCCACCACTGTGAAGCCCCTCCCTTTAGCTGATAGGCCGCATAGCCGACCATATCACGAGGGTCGACATGGGCAACTCGGAATGCCGCCTCTATCTCTCTCTCCCATGCCATAGCCGCACCCGGCTCACCACCGCCTCGGAACTGAGGTGGGGCTCCCGCCATAAAGTCCTTAAAGGACCCACCTCGAGGAGCAGAAGAAGAAGATGCCCCAACCACTGTCTCAGCACTAGTCACTGGCGGTGGATCAGCTCTCTGTCTCTGCTGCTCTCTCTCTCTATCCCTCTCTCTGTAGAACTCAGTCAACACTGATAACATCTCTGACCGGCGGACATACTCATCTCCCGCTGGTCTCTCTGGCCCTGAACCCTCGCCATGATCTGCCATAACTACCTGCACATATCACAAAGGTAAGATAACAGATCGATCACCCAGCGTTATACAATAAGCTAGGTCAGTTAATTCCGCTAAACTCAGTCTCAGGGAAGAATCCCACAGATCTGAACACGGTAAGAGCACAAGCATCCACTGATACTCAATACTGAAACCACAAGCTCTGATACCAAGCTGTAACACCCAGAATTCTCACACAAATGCCACGTCAATACAATACACGGGTGGCAATATCGCAATTATTTCTTAATGCACATGTCACAGGATTAGCGGAAAATCACTATTAATTAAAACTTTAACACGAAAGTCGCATCCATCATGTCATAGACTGAAACTGATATACATACATACTGAATCATCTGATAAACACCGACTACTGGAAGCTAACATAACACTGATCAAAACAAACTACAGACAACAGTTCTTGAAGTTCAGTATCAAAATATAATCAGCATACACAACTCTAAACTGCCCGATCTCTATTTCGGCTGCTGCAGCTGTGACTGCGGTCCCACGGTATGACTGCCTGACACACAGAAGACTCGAAAACATAAGCTGGACAGCTCGTGAGTACGCGAGGCTTAGACTCTGCAGGTAAGCACATAAAACATACACAACACACATATCTCGTCACATATATGCAACTCGATGCATAACACGTATCTCTGCTCAAAAGGGGACCACGTTCCCCAGCTAACAGGCCGCACACAGCAGCGGTTAGCTACTCAATAGGCACAGGAGCGACCTGGCAATATCACTGCCGTATATATACAGCCTCATATCTCGTGACTGGTTAGGGACAATCAGCCTGCGCGATCACATATCGCGGATACCTGCAATTCAAACACATATAGCACGTATAGGGTAGAGAAACTCATACCTGCGCCATATCTCTGTCTCATATACACATATCACATCACATAACTGACTCGTAAAAGACTACGCGCGATTTGTAAAAGAACTCGAGTACTCACCAATACCCAAAGTCAACCAAAACTCGGACTCTATCGCTGCTCAGAACGCGGTCGGCTCGAACCTGTAAATATCACGGATCTCAACAGATCAATACAAACCTGACCGAATACGACCGATACCCAAACACAATTATTATAAGCAAACACGACCCACGAAACCACCCCGAACGAACAACCACGCCCCAAACCGACCCGGCCAAACCACTCCAATCGCGGACCGCGCCCAGGGACTGCGGCCGCGCCCGCATCGCGGTCGCGCCTGGCCGATTGCGGCCGCGCTCACGCGAATTACAGACCTGCTGGTCGCTGAAAATGGCAGAATCCAGGGTTTAAACCCCAACTCCGATTTCCAGCAGCAAAAGCCTCACAAAACTCATATATAATAATTCAAATGACTTCAGAAACCAACTCTTAACATCATACACACATACATACTCAATTTCAACACCTAAACCATGAATCTTACCTTGAGAACTCAAGAACACCAAAGGGGAGGAAGAAGACACCAATTCAATACCAAAAATCTGATCTTTGGCTCCAATCCTTTGCAAATCCAGCAGCTCCAACACTCTCACACACCTCACAATTCTGAATTTTGAAAGGGAGAAGGAAGGAAAAGGATAAGAACGTCTCACTCAAATCCATATATACGCTTCCTATAATTAGAAAGTCCGAACCCGTCAAACCCGAACCCGATATCGCTTTTTCAATATTAATATCATTCGGACCCAATTAAATCCACGATCTCAAGGAGATAATTAATCCGCTAAATAATAGCTCGGAGACACGTATCACTCGGTCTCGACACGTTAAATCCACGAAACGGAATTTAATTGGACCAACGCAATAATATTAAAATAACAAGCCAGTAAATTAAATCCACGTACCAGGCTCAAATTAGGGATGTTACATAAATGTAGAAGTTTAGTAAATAAAGTTATAAATTTTTGTTAATTATTTTGCTAACAAGATTTAAAATTTAATTGAAAAAAACTTCAATTGTGAATATGATAAATTTTAATTGTTGATTTTCAGATATTTCATTTTTATATTTTATCATTTGCAAAATATATACACATTCACATAATTGAAGTTTTTGTTTCTTACATTGATATTTCATATTTGAAATTAATGAAATTAAATGAAACATTTTTTGCAAACACATATTATCAATTTTTAATAATACAATATAATAATATTTTTTTAATTAATATCAAACAACTAAATATTTTTTTATCTTTAATTTAACTAGCTTTCAATTTTTTTTATTTTAATTATATATAAATTTTATAATAATTTATTTAAATATAAAAAATATGTATTTTCTAAATCAACCCATGTAATACATGGGTTGATTAACCTATATATTATAATAAAACAAAACAATTCATGTCACATGTCACTTCTACAATAAAGGAAAATTTTATTTTTCCACATCTTTTTTCAAATTTAACACCTTAACTTAATTGCATACAATTTTGAATTTATTTTTTTCATTAATTAATTAGTAATAAATTAGATTTTGTAACATTTAAAATTAATGTTTATCTAAAATAAATATCGATCATTATTATCCATAATAATCATAATTTGATCAAAATGTAATAATTTGAATTAGTTGTGGAAATTATTATTATTATGTATAATAAAGGAAAACATCAAATGTCACGTGTCACCTTTACGTTCACCAAAAAGACAATTACAACTTATAGAAATAAAAGATAAATACAATTTAATATTTTTAAAAAAGATAAATATACTCTATTTTTAATCTATAAATAATAAAAAATAAATACAATTATTATTTTCGTATGTTTTTATTTTTACTCATATACATTTTATATAAATAAATTTAATAAAAAATATCCACGTAATACGTGGGTTATAAACTAGTTACATTTAAACAAAATGAATTTTTTAATTTAAAAAAAATTATATATCAATCTCAAAATTTAAATCCAATTGAAAGCTTTCAACACAAAGCTCGGTCAACATATATCAATTTGAATTTCAAAAATTAATATATCAACATCTATATTTACTTTCTTAATATATTGTAATCTCGACTGTGAACATTATTTGGAGGGTTCACAAAATTTCTATCATGTTCATATTCACTTTCTTAATATATTGTAATCTCGGCTATGAATATTTGGAGGGTTCACAAAATTTCAATCATGTGAACCACTTTGACTCTATCAAACTGTACTGCTGTGAACCACTTATTGGACTCATCACTCACTGTGAACCACTCGTCACTCGCCTTCGTTGTGAATCAATGTTTATAGTGTGCATCTTGCCATGAATCAACCAGCCGTGAACCGTGCAACTTGTCGTTAACTACCAGGCAGACTCATCACTCACCATGCACCTTGCAGTTAACCACCAGCCTTTAGAAGCCCACCTCCTTATTATCCGTCGTCATGAACCACTCATCTCCACCGTGAATCAACTATTCGTAGTGTGCAACTTGCAGCCGTTAAACACCAGCCATGAACCACCCGCCTTTAGAAACCCAACTCCTCATTGTCTGTCACCGTGAACCACCGGCCTTCGGTTTTCTTATTCGTCGTGAATCGCCCACCTCCTCGGTTCTGGTTTTCTTCTCCGTCGTGAATCGTCCACCTCCTCGGTTTTGGTTTCTTCTCTGTCGTGAATCGCCCACACCCCCAAATTATCTTAAATAAACGGAACCCACCTCATTAAATGCATATATTTGTTGAAAATAGGAAAGTGCACAAATTACTATTTTACCCTTGAAGGGTTGTCCATTTTGTACAAAAGTCTATTTAATTACAAAATTGTCACCTTGCATTCTATTGGTTGATTCACAAATTCTAGCAATTTCATTGGTTCTTATCGTCCTCATTTCAAGCACGATCCTCATTTTATCCTCATTGAATACAAGTTTCACTTCAAAAATATACTAAATCTTATTTAGAATTTTAGATGATACAACATTTTAAAGTTACTCAAAATAAAAAACTACAATGTTGAACAAGAAATACACGTGATATATACATATATATATATATATATATATATGTTCAAGATCTATGGAAAACCATCTTTGACTGGAAAACTAGAAAACCATATTAAATGCACATGTTCATCACGGTAAAATGTTAAATTTAATGCACAACTACAATAAACATATGTTCAAATGTGCATTATTATTGACTAGTTCACATAATTTACATGTTCATTAGGATAAAATGTTCCATTCCATGCAAAATAACCATATGCACATGTTCAAATGTGCAATATGCACGAAAATGTGTATATTACGCATTTTTGCATGAAATTAAACATTTTGTCTTAACGAACATGTAGATGGTATGAATTAGTTAATCAAAATACAATTTTGAACATATGTATATTATAATTTTACATGAAATTTAACATTTTATCATAATGAACATGTGCATTTGATATTGTTTTCCAGTTTTCCAGTCTAATATAGTTTTCCATGGATCTCGACCGTATATATATATATTCAAACATTTTTATATACTATGCATATAATATATGATTCATATGTACAATATTTAAGCATTTAACTACTCATATATGTATTTAACTATGATATTCATATGCAATATTTAATTATTTATATTTATATTATGAATCGGGTACGTGATCAGGTACGACTACGGGTACCCGAGGGGTAATCCTATCCCCACCCCCGTCCACGGTTTTAGAATTCGGGTATTACCCATCCCTGGTTAACTCGGGGATTCCTAGTCAAAACGGGTTCAGATGTCCGGTTCCCCATCAGAAACTAGGTTTTTTTTTTTGCCATCTCTATCAGGAAGTATGGAGGTATAGGGTCCTAATAGTGAAGGGGAAGATGAAACAGTAACGTTAGATATTTATAAGATTTGAATGTGAGAGAGTGGGAGAGAGAAATGGTCGGTTGATTTGAAATGGGGATGACTAGTGGAACGGAACGGTTACCATGTCAACACATGTGTCAGACCAACTTGACCCGTTCGCTTATCTCTTAAACACGTAACAAAACATTAGCTGAAGGTAATTAAATTAAATTAATACTAAATTAACATAATGTAAGTGTGAAGAAAGGTTAATTAAAAGCTAATGTTCAAGAATATCGTCCAAACCTATGAGGATGTAGTGTCATCAAAGTTGTTCAGTGTCATCCTTGTGAATGAAAGCTGTTTAGTAATATTTGAGCAGTTTTCATTTTGAAACCTGTTCTTAAGTACAACAGGTTACCAGAAGTTATTGAGTGAGCAGTCTTTAGACACTATGACAGGTTTGGTTGAAAACACTTAGTTTTGAAACCTGTTAGATGTAAAACCTGTGCCAATTTCTAAGAAACGACTAAGTACAGAGTCAGTGAAGCCTGTTCCCATCAAAGCCGTTTACAAGAAATGGACAGGTTTGCACATATAACTATTGAACATCAATAACACTTAGTCACTTTTATTTAACATTCCAAGCTTACAGACAAGCGTGTTAAACCTGTTTTCATCAAGAGGTTTGGTGAAAATATCTACAAGCTGATCTTTTGTAGGAACAAAAGATACTTCAACATTACCTTTCTAGTTGTGATCCCTTATGAAGTGATTATATGCTTTGTTCTAGAGTGGAAGAGAGGGTTGTTGGATATGGCTATGGCACTGGTGTTATCACACGGTATAGGAGTTTTCCTATACATCAATCCATAGTCGTCAAGCTGATGTTGCATCCAAAGAATTTGACCACAACAGCTTCCAGCAGCAATGTACTCAGCTTCAGCAGTAGAAATGGACACAGGGTTCTGCTTGTTACTGCTCCAACTAATCAACTTGACTCCAAGCAGTTGACACCCACCTGTTGTACTTTTTCTATCAAGGCTGCATCTTGCAAAATCAGAATTTGTGTATCCAATTAAATCAAAGCCTGAGTCTTTGGGATACCAAAGACCCAAACCTGTGGTACCCTTAAGTAATCTGAAGATTCTTTTTACAGCATCAAGATGTGATTCCTTTGGATCAGCTTGAAATCTAGCACATAAACAGGTTGCAAACATTATATCTTGTCTACTAGCTGTTAGATATAGCAAGCTCCCAATCATACCTCTGTAAGCTATTATTGAAACAGGCTTGCCTCAGGAATCAACATACAATCTAACATTGGTTACCATTGGGGTTTGATGGGAGAACGCTAATCAAATTTAAACTTTTTCAAAAGATCTAAAGTATACTTTCGTTGATTTACAAAAATTCCATTTGAATTTTGTTTAACCTGTAATCCTAGAAAGAATGTGAGTTCACCCATCATGCTCATCTCATATTTAGATTTCATGAGCAGTGAAAAATTCTTGCACAGTTGTTCATTAGTAGAACCAAAGATAATATAATCCACATAGATTTGAACAATCATAATGTCAGAGTTCACCTTCTTTATGAACAATGTAGTATCCACTTTAACTCTGGAATATCCATTGTTCATAAGAAAGTCAGTAAGAGTGTCATTCCAGTCTCTAGGGGCTTGTTTGAGATCATAAAGAGCTTTGTCCAACTTATAGACAAAACTTATAGACAAAACTTGCATGCTGGTCATCCAAGAAGCAACACTTTGTGTCACTATCAACAGTAGAAGCTGAGTACGTTGCTATATGTTCATGCTGTTTACAAGTGTTGTGAATGAAGAGCCAACTGAGAGACTACGGGTTTACACCTTAGAAGATCCATGTCTATTATGATTCTCAGAGCGCAATTGCAATAGCATCAAATCCGGTGCAACACTCCAAAACTAAACACATTGACATTCGGTACCATTTCATAAAAGATCATGTAGAAAATGGTAATGTAGAATTATATTTTGTACCAACTGAATATCAACTAGCTGATTTGTTTACCAAAGCGTTCGATGAAAAACTTTTTAACTTTTTGGTATACAAATTGGGTATGTTGAATCGGTAGATTTAAACATTCCATTGTTACACAATATAATTTTACTTTTACAAATTTTTACTTGATTTAATGTTTGTTAATCTCATGAGACTTAAATGTTTTTAATTTTGTAAGATTTAACAGAATCGGATTGTCATGTGCAGGGGGAGCAAACAGATAATTTTTATCTGATATTTGTATATCTGAAATTTTGTTTAATCTGATTGATTGCAGGGAGAGAAAATTTAAAAAGTCATATTGACCTGAGGGGGAGCATAACTACAAAATTCAAGGGGGTGGGGGGCATCACTTTATTATTATTTTATTTTTTATGTTCATTTTTTTTGTTGTTCATTTTATTTTTTAGTTAAATTTTACTTTTATTTTTCTTATTTTTGTGTTGTTTCAAAAAAATTTTAGTTGTTAAATTTTTATTAAATATGTGGTTTATTTTTGTTAATTGGGTTGAAATGGTTAAAAAGGGAGATTGGGTTATTTTAAAACAATGGGCCGGGTTTCAAATTTTATCATTGCGTACAAATTTGAATTTTGAAATTCAAATTGAACTTTTTCAAAAACTTGTGTACTACTCATCTTCCAAAATATCTCTCAATTTCCTCATCACGAACCAATCTGTTTCTAGGTGTTGGATTTCAGTTTCAGAAATATATTTGTAAGTATTTTTGTTAGACTGTTACTGTTTTCATGTTTTTTATTCGAGTTTTATGTTCATCTATGTGCAACAGTGTGTGTCGCTGTGTGTAAATGGCATATTGTGTGTTTGTTTATCAAATTTGAAATTGAAAGTATGGTTTTGTTTATAATGCTCATCTAACATTGAAAATCAAATTTCAAGACTTTAAACACAACATACGAAATTTAATTTGTGTTTCAAATTAACCCTACTATAATACGAATATTTAATGATCAAAAAGGGGTTTTTAGAACAAGTTCAGAGAAAGGAAGTTGTTTAAAAAGTGTTTTCGAGTAGGATATTGTCAAGATTTAGGTCAAAATGTCCATGGATATAATTTTTGAAAATTTAATAGGGAAAATAGGACTTAGAAATATTTTTCTGTTCAAACTCGATCAAAGGATAATCGATAAAATTTTATCTTTGATTGAGTTGGACAAAGTTGTACTCGAGAAATCTCTTAGACTTTATCGAGTTTCACAATGAAGCTTTTGAGAAAAGATTGGGTTTCAATCGAGTTTGAAAGAATTGAGACATAGAATACTTTAGATCTCAAACTCGGTTGAAACATTGACCAAGTATACTCTCGTTTCAATCGAGTTGGGCCATGTTTTGTCCGAGAAAGCTGTAGTTTAATACGAGTTTGTTGTCAAAGGGACTTAGTATTTTTTAAGTTGTTCCAACTCGGTCCAAAAGTCATTCGAGAAAACTTCAATGTTTTCCGAGCTTGTCTGAAGGGTCTTTCGAGAAAGCTTAAGACTGATTCGAGTTTGATGCAAGTTAACCCGAGAAATCTATAAGTATCATTCGAGTTTCTTGAAACTTCATTCGAGTAACTTCATATTTCATCATCCGAGTTTGTTCATTTCACACCCAAGTTGACTTATGTCTTATCCGAGTTTTTACATTAGTCATCCGAGGTTGTTTCACATGTCACCCGAGTATGATCAAGACTCACTCGAGTTTGTTCATTCATAGTTCGAGTTTGGAGTCAAAATTTCAAAATTTTTCTAAGTGTGAGAATTTTTAACTTTTCAGAGAAATTTAATTTTTTCGAGAAATTTTTAAAATATGTGTTTTATTAACATTGGTCTCTTAACGATTGAATTTGGAGTACTAACAATAATATTTTATTATTATTTTCTGGAATCCCGATGCTTTAAACAATAAAACACATATTTTTCTAATTTCTTGTTAAATGTTTTATTTCTCTATCTGTAGGATTAAGTTTGTTTGTCTGATATATCTAACATGTTTCCTATTTTTACATGTATCAAATGGCATCCCAATTCCCTACCTATAACTCCAACTCTTAAGACTCTCATTGTTCATCTAACCATACCCTTGTGTCCAAACCTATTAAATCTGCATCAGTTACTAGACCATCACCATCATCCCTAGTTCCTGAAACACAATTGATCAAATCAAAATACTTCCTAGCCATGTTAGACAACAATCACCGGTTTGATCCCAATTCTATAAAAGTCAGTCATCCGGTGATTGTAGAGATCCTCAAAGGTCATCCTCTCGGATACCTTTTGAAATATAAACCTTCCATCCCCATCGTCTACCTAAATTAGTTTTGGCACACGATCAAATTTGTGCCTTCTGAAGGAGACCATCATCACTTAAAAGTTACAATTTATCAGTTTAAAGCAAAAATAACTTTAGCCAGACTACGTCATAACCTGTTCCTACCTAGACGTATTGACACCATCAAATTTCCTGAGCCGGCTGACTTTGAAGATTTTGTAACTGACGAGCAACTATGCCATGATCTGATAAGTCTAGTTATTTCAAACCACTTGAAAAGAGCTCAAAGTTTCACAGAAATGGTTTAAACGGAGACTGGTATACACTATTCGGCATCATCAACAGATGTATGACATCAAAACACACTGGAATTGATCGAGGCAACATTCATTGTCTAAGACTCTTTCATGGAATAGCATTCAACAAGAACTATGACATTGCTCAGTGCATTTGGGAAGATCTTAAAGAAGTTGTTCTTGCAAAGACAACTAACAGAGCAAGGAAATTTGTGCCGTTGCAGAGATTCATTCAAATTCTGATAAGAGGCATCTTAAGGGCAAATGAGAAAATTCCAAAAAGATCAAATTCTCAGAAATGCCTTATATGTTATAATGAGCCTTCACAGAGTTCCAGACGATCCCAATGCAAATATCATGTCGAATCCTGAAGCCTTGTTGAAATATGCTGATGCTGAAGCTGAAAGTGTAAGATTATATAGGATAGATCATGCTCAGATGATAAACCCAAGAACTGGGTTTTCTTGCCCAAGGAGACTTAGGTGAGCAGGTACATCAACATGGGGTTGATGTACAGGGAAGCCTAACTGTAACTGAGGGTGTTATGGAGGAAGTAAGGGGAGGTGAGAGTGATTTCGATTCTGAACGTACACTGTCTAACATTCCAGAAGGAGGAACTGAGGGTGAAGAGTATGATGATGATGATGATTACAATGATGATTTTGGAGGTGCTGGAGGAATTGAGATATCTCCAATAGTTAGTTTACCAGAAAGTGAGGTGGATGAGGTGGTGAGTGTGAGGGAGATCCTTACCCAAGAAAGCCGGGAAGCCACATATGCTGTCAGCTCTCCTGTGAGAGTTAGCATTGAAAAAACCAGTATCTCACTGGTAACTGCACAACCAACCGGCCACTCATCTCCTTCTCAACAGGGAGATGTTTCATTTCTTCATCGGGACTTAGCACATCATCTATCCTGGGATCATTCGGATTCCATGGATACTGAAACAAGTACACAGCTGCCCGAGTGTACCTTTCTTCATGCACAAATTATAGAACCTATACACGATAGGACACTTGTGTCGACTTCATGCGTTGAAGTAAGTACAGGAGGACTTCGTGTCCCTGTTGGAACAACCACAGTGTTGGAAGCATCTGTTTCTCCTTCACTTCAAATGGTTGGAAGTCCTGTCAGAGTCACAACTTTGCCATCTCTGAGCACAGGCCACACGGAGGTTCTTTTTACAAGTTCAACTGTTGTGACAACTGGAAGTCTAAGTGACCCAGTAGTTAGTCTGTTACCCTTTGTTACTGAATCCAAGCTGAATGAAGCAATTAGTGGAGTCACAGCTTAAATGACCACACAATATTAAGAAATGATGAATCAAATGGCGAATATTCAAAGATTGTTGAAAGGGAAGGCTGCTGCGGAGGGTGTAAAAGAAACAGAACCTCAAGACTCCATTAATGAGCTGAGAGATTTTTGTTTTGAACAATTTGATGAGATGAGGGAGAGAATGATCGGATTGGAAAACACAGTCGTTAGTTCTCTAGGCTCATTGTCTGAAAGATTATCTTATGTTGAGCAGACGTATAAAGCTCAAGCTTTAGCTCCTAAACGCAAGCATGAGGATCATGACGAAGACTCCGATGATGCTCCTCATTAGGGGGAGAAGAGGAGGAATCTTGGAGAAACTGAAGCTGAACTACCATTGGCTGTATATACAGGGAAACATACAAAAGGAGAAGGTACTGGTGAAGCTGAAGGTTCAAAAGAAAATCCAATTGATGCTCAAAGTGAGCTAGGATTGATTCTTTATGAAGATGTTCCAGTTCTTTTAAGTATTCAATGTGGTATTTACAACTTTGAAGAATATGACGATTCAGACAAAGAAGAAGAAGAAGAAGAAGTGTTAAGAGTTGAGGGAGAAGAACAAGAAATTGAGGTATCTGATGATGTTGAAGTTTTTGATTTATCTGAAGTGACGTTGAGGGCAAAGAAGATTGTTAATGAGGAGGAATTAGTTGTGGAGATTTTGAAAGATGATATGCCAACACCAACGGTTGAAAAGCATGTGGTGACGGTTATAGTTAAAGAGGAATTTGATCCGTTTCCAATTGAGGATGTGATGCCCCAATATGTCAAAGAGATGAATGAAGTTGAAATCATGCATAACTTTTTCAAGAGTTATATTTTAGCTAATGAATCAGAGAGACAACATCACTTGAGGTTTGTTGTGCAAGAAGTGGTGCAGAAAGAGATCAATGACATGCTTAGTTTGCTTGATGAGGATGAATTAAGAAAGAAAAAGATTAGAAAGTTGAATTTGTCTGAAAAACAAAATGCAGACTTCATAAGGAAAAGGAATAAACTGCCATACTTAGAAGATCATCTGGAGAAGAAAATCTTTTGCAAGAAAAGGGCTCCTTGTACATTCTTGAAATAATTCAGAGTTATTGAGCCAAACATGCCCAATTTGGTGAATTATGCCCATTTTCTGCAAAATAAAGCTCAACGGATTGAAAATGTCAGAAGTGAGTTTAGGATAGTTGATCTGGTGAAGATTGAGAAAGATCGATTTGTAAAAATCTTCTATCCCACTTTGACTGTGACTAGAACTGATGGGAACATTTATGTTTTCAGTGAAGTTGATTTGTTTCATCTAAAGTTGGTCGATGTTGAAGACTTGTTTGATGAGCGGTGCCGTAAAAAAAAGAGAAGAATATTTTCGTTTTGCACTCAAGGCTTTATTTCACTTTATGCACACAAAGCTAGTCCTCATGTCAGTTTAAGATCTTAAGATAGCGGTTGAAAGAGGAATGAGACGAATCAATGCCACTGCGCCTAACAGATTTATAAAGTACATGGATAATCTGAAAGAGTATCAAGTTTTGATGGTCATGCATCCAGTGGTCATTTATAAAGACAAAGACCAGAAAAAGAGAGCTATGAGAAGTGTTGAACTGAACGAATATTGTGATGGTACTTTGCAGAAAGTTTTGACTGTTCTAAAAGGAAAGCTTGCAACTGACTCAAAGTGAAAAACCAAGAAAGGTGGTCTGAGTCCGAATGATAGAAAAATGATGGCGAAGTTTATCTCAAAGATTGAATCAAGACTAATGAACAGAAAAAACATAAGAAGATTCGAGATGAAGCTGGGGCTAAAAGACTAAAGACTAATTATCATTCATCAAAGGGGGAGACTGTTGGGAATTACTTTTTGTTTATGAATATAATAAGTCTAGGGGTATTTTGTGTCATTTCTTAATAGTTTGTATATGTATATAAATAGACAAATTAGGTACTGTTGTGGGACAGTGAGTACAATTGAATTGCACAGAAGATTCTTGCTGTGTATGGAAGATCATACATAGGGTTTTGTGCATTCATCATCGTATTGTAAATTCTCATTTGTGGAATCAAATCATTCGGTTATTGTTTGATTTATTCTGTTCTTATTGTTTAATGTTGTTTGTGATTGATAAT
Organism: Centrapalus pauciflorus; assembly: GCA_020465985.1. Classification (NCBI taxonomy): domain Eukaryota; kingdom Viridiplantae; phylum Streptophyta; class Magnoliopsida; order Asterales; family Asteraceae; genus Centrapalus; species Centrapalus pauciflorus. Next base: position 6,603 of record JAANYP010006345.1, on the reverse strand, counting down.
TGCTGAATAACAAAATCATCCAATAAAAAGAGAGATTTGAGAAATCCTGAATAAGATTCTTAGATTTTGATATTATCAATTGGTATCGGAGCCAAAAATGGAGTAAATTGAGTATTTGAATATGAATTTCTTGAATTTGTGGTCATTCTTTGCGTGAAAAAGTTGAAATCTGAATTTCCCGTTTAGATTTTGATTCTTAGCGTGTTTGAATCTGAATTTTTCATCGAGTCTCACATTTTTATAGACGATTTCATTGATATAAGCCTCGAATTCTATCTCCAAACATACAGGTTTAATTGGAGATTTTCTGAATTTTCAAAAAAGTGAGTGTTCTTGAAGTTTTTTTTGGTACTTTTGGCATTTTGATCGAGAATTTTCCGAAGTGTGTTCATTATAAGTGTTTCTAACCGAGTCTACATTGCAATTTCTAGGTCAATTCGCAATTTTCGACAAAATCAATTGATTTAGAATTGAAAACCTCAAAAACAGTTGAATTTCAAAGTACATTGCAATTTCTTTAATATTCAAAATTTAAGCTTGTAGGTCCCAAAAGGTTTACCAAGTACACTTAGATAAACTGTAGGGGGGTGTCAATACGGTTAATCCTTAGATCACACTGATTTTTTTCAATGCTTGCAAGTATATATTAACACTTGTTAAAATTGCAAACAGGTTTGGATTGCGAAAAGATCCAAACAGAGATGACAAAAATGTACAACAGAGTTTGACTAATCTAAGACATACTCAAACTAGTTACAATGAAGTGACTCACTAAGTTTCACTCACTTTTTACACAAGACACAGACTGAACAACTTAGACACACTATGCTAATTCACTCAAGTTGAATACAACATCCATGCATGAAAAACACACTTTGCTTTGCACTCACGTTCTCTGTTTATGAGAAATCTCAGTTTTTTTCTCTTTCCTTGGAAGCTTCTCTTTTATACTCATATAAAGAATCCTAGTGAAGCTTCTTCATTGGTTGTAGCGAAAAGCAGGAATGTATTGTACTGGGACAAATTTACTTTTTTGCACCAAGACAAAACTGACAAAGCAGATTGGTCTTCTTACTGCAGAATCTTTGTCTTTTACCTTTTTGTCTCTGTCGTCCATAACTTTACCTTAATATGAAATGTCAACTTATGACCTTTATTCTTCCTCGTAAAGCTATTTTGGTATAAGAGATGGTTTGTCACTCATTTCAAATATCCTTTTGTCTTCATGCTTCAGAACATCTTTGGCAGATGCTTAGTAGTTCTGATTTTCGACTTTGTCTTGAATTTGTAGACTGATCTCAACGTTAAAAATTTGCATAAAGGTATGGTAACAAATTTCATAAAGTTAAACTTGTTCACAAAGAATAGTGAACTTATCTGAGTCAAAACTGTCCAACTGGTATGGACAACTTAGAGATATTCTGTCAAACCTGTCCAACAAAAATGGATAGTTTTAGTAGACTGTCAGGTTACAACTAATGTAACAGTGTAAAGCAGACTAAGGCTGATTTTTCAAATCACTTATCAAGTTTGATTGAGGCTTTAAAAAGCCATAAAAATCCCCCCCTAAGTGTATCGATCAGGTTTACTTAGAAATCTCCCCTATGGCATAGAACAGGTTTGATCAAGGCCTTTTTGTGCCTAACAATCTCCCCCTATTTGCAATATTCAGTCTAAGGATGACTATATCAGTTATCACTATACACTTTCACATTACAATTGCAGAAATGAAATTACAGCATAGAAGTAAGGTGAATGATCAGTTTATACATAATGAAAACTAATTAAACAACTAATGTTTACAAAGCAAAAGTACAACTTATGTACAACAAAAAAACTCCAACTATTGGACTGTTGATGTTAGGAGCAAATAATGGTAAGCCAGACCAACTGATCATCAGCTTCCATTCTTCACCTACACATCATTTGTAGATGGGCCTTGTTCTTTCTCTTTCTCATTTTCTAACTCAACAACAGCTTGGAGGAGTTTCTCTTGTTCCAGACCAGCCAACATTTCTTTCCTGGCTTCAAAGCACTCAACCTCCTATTTTAGGTAGAAAAGCTCTTGGTTGTCTAGTTCACCTCTGTCGTTGCAAGCTGCTAACTGATCAGAATTGCTACTCTTCACCTGAATTGGTTGACATAAGCTGTCATGCATCTGAAGGCAAGAAGTTCTTTAACACCAGCTTTATGAAGATCTGAAGCTCTTTGAAAGCACATCTACTTAGTAAGAGTATCCACAAAGAGTACTCCAACTTCAGGATCTTCAATAAACTTTCTTTCAACATGTTCTACACCTTTGGGTAGACTATGATCCGTACCCTTTATCTTAGTGGCATAGAATTCTTGCTCAATCAACTTGACAATCTCCTCAAGTTCTGTGTCCCTTTTCTGTCTTCTTGGTTTGATTTTGGGTTCCACTCTGGAAGTACCCTTAATCATCTCTTTAGGAAAACCTCTTTACCTTCTCCATCAGCTTTCTCACAAATGCTCTAACAGTTTTGGCAGTCTCAGATGTTGAAGTGCTCAAAGCAACTGCAAGTTCAACCCATTCTATGTTTCCCATTTTGGCTACATCAGTTGCTTCATATGACTTTAGCTCAAGGTCATCAGCACCAGAACTTGGAATCTATAGCTTCCAAGGCTGATTCTTCCTTGAAGTGGGAAAAACTTTGACAATTGTTTCCATGGCTAGTCTTCTTTCAGCAACATCATTGAACTTTTTTTTTTGCAAGTTGTCAAAATGAAATTGGGTTCAGACACCTGAGGGGGTGGTGGACACAAACTTCTCCTTGGTCACAGAGACCTTTGATCCCTTCTCCTTCTCTGTTATCTTTTCACTGTCAGCTTCTTTGACAGCTTCCTCCAGCTTCTTTTACACTACCAAAGATGATATTTTTACATTCTTTGCCTCTTTGGCAGCCAAAACTTGAGCAACTTTCACAGAGGCTGCTTTCTCTTTTGCTCTTTCCAAGAACTCAGCTTGTTCTTGTTTCCACTCATAAGTTTGAAGTGGAATTTTCATTTCCTTTGCTTGAGCTTTATCATATTTAAGCTGAAGCTCCCTTTCAACCTTTATTCCATAACAACCTTGACTTTTTTCCTTTAGCTGAAGTGAATAGAGCAATCTCAGCCTGTTCCTCTTCTGATGATTCCAAGATTAGTTGTCTTATTTTCCTGGGCCTAACATCAGATATAAGTTCCTCCCCCTTAGATGGTGCAGGTCTTGGAGACTTAGCCTGAGTAGGCTCAGCTATCCTGGAGTCATGGTTAGTACATGTAGTAGCACCAGTGATTTGTTGGTCTGTTGCTTGCCCAACTAAAGCTGATTTCTCCTTAGAAGGGGATGAAGATTTCTCCCCCCTAGACTTAGTCTTTGAGGAAAACTTCTTCTCCCCCTTTGAAGGAGATGGCATAGAGCCTTCAATAGTAGTGCTGCCCAAAGGAACGTATCCAGATGGCTTGGCAACAACAGGCTTGGTAACAGGTTTAGGACTAACCAGGCTATGAAATAAGAAAGCCAGACTGTCCTTCACCTCTGCTAACTGGGTGAGGCATCTGTCAAGAGAGGATGATTGAGAGTTAGAGGTGGCTGAAAGGATGGAAATGACAACCCTGTCAGCATCACAAAATGTAACATCCTTAAATCTAAATTATTGTAATTTAGATTAATTAGTTGGAAATTTTGTAATTTATATAATTAAGTTGAATTATGAAAAATGATTATGTATCTGGATATTTAAAAGTTGGTTGCTGTTTTAAGAAATTAAGGAAATTTGAGAATTTCAACTTTTAGTTATTAAGTATGATTGTTAAATTGTTAATGATGAAAATTATGATGAAACTCAGTATTTATTGGAACCAGATAAGTTGAGGGGCTAAATGTGCCAAAGTTGGAAAATATGGAATAAAAGGACAATGGGTCTTTCATTTTCATTCATTTCACATGTCAAACACAAGAACACTCCATCTCTCTCTAGAATCTCTCTCTGCTGGATCGAATTTGTGAAGGAAATTTATGGATTTAAAGTTGTTAATTATCAAGAATTAAGTCTGAATCAAGGTGAGAAACTATTTCTAAGTTTAAAAGCTTTATTTTGAGAATTTGAGGTTCAAAAATTCGGATTTAAAATCTGAGGAAATGTTGTTGCATGTTTGTTAAATCGGTGGGAAATCACTTCTGGAACATCACTGAAGCATTAGAAATAAGAATCGTTGGTTGAATCATCCAAAAAGGTAATGAATCTGAATTTTTATGAAGTTTTTGTGTTCATGAGGTTTTCCCTCATTTTTGGTCCAATTTGGACGAATTTTGATGTTATTGATGTGGAAAATGGATTAAAAAAACACTCAATGTATAGTAATATATCAAATGTATGGATTGCATGTTGCTATAATTTAGTTTTGGAAGTTTTTGAGTAAAATCTGTAAGTTGCGACCTGCATTTCTGCAAGTGAACTCGGCGAGTTCCCAAGAACACTTGAATATATCTTCAAAATTTCATAAGTGTTGGAATCGAATTCGGTTGGGACCCGAATTCGGATGAGACCCGAACTTAGATGGAACCAAACTCGACTAAGAACCGAATTCGGATGAGACCCGAACTTAGATGGAACCAAACTCGACTAAGAACCGAACTTGGATGAGACCCGAACTCGGATGGGTAATGTAATTCGGATGGGTCCGAAATCCGGCTAAGGATCCGAACTTGGGACATGAACTCGGCGAGTTCCTGGACCAACTCGGCGAGTTGGCTGTAGTGCATGTGTAATTCGGATGGGTTTTTAAGGACCCGAAATTATGGTTGATTAATTACACTTTTGGGATATTTTTGGTATTATATTAAGGCATGTAATGAAGGGTTATTTGAGAATAATAGCACCCTGAATGATGGTTTATAACGTGAGTTTCGGATGAAGGTTCCGAATGTTGTAACACTTTTAATTGTACAACTTGATGTATATTTGTTGAGGAACATGTTTATGATATGATTTTCTTATGGAAATGTAACAGGTCCCTTGTGGTGGTGTTTAACCCACAGTGGGGTACTTTTGAGTCCGGTTGAAATCCCGAAGAGAAATAAGATAACTTGAAGTTAACTAACGCACCCACTGTGAGTACCTTTGATTTTAACATGTCTGCATCTGCTTTATGTTTGCTTTGCCTGCTGAGGCATGTTGTTTCACTTTCGTTTGGCACTCTACTAACTTGCGTATATGTTGATGCACATTCATACTTGTTGCATGTCCGTTTCTTTGTTGTGCATCTTATTGATGGACCTGCGGGTCGCATCTGTACTCCGATGTTACTGTGCTATATGACCAAGAGTTGACACCTCTGTGGTCAAGATAGACAGTAGGTCATCCCTGATGTTATGTCAGCCTCTGATGGTTGGTTTTTCTTATGCCGAGCGTCATCTCGAAGGAGTTGCGGCTCGGGTTTGCGTACTTTGTGTACGTGTGGAGTATACGGTATGCGTTACCGGTGTTACTCCTGGGGGCATCATAAGGATTTGTGGAGTGTGTAAAATCATTGGTATTCACTAAGCATTCGCTTATCCCTCAGTTGTTGAATTTTTACAGGAAAAAGGAAATCTGCTGTGGGACCTTCTAGCTAGGTCGTCTGTTGAAGTAATTGAAGATATCTACTGCTTATTGTTGTAACAGATTTATGAGAATGTTGATTTAATAAATTTGGGGTGATGTGATTCTTTGAGTATGTAGACTTAGTATTGGAACCTTATAGCACCGTAGGGTGTTTGACAAATTTGTATTATTTTTATTTGATGTACTTTAATGCTTTCGCACTTTAATTAAGTAATCAGATAATTATGTAATCATGTGTTTGGTGATAAATCCTGGATGTAATGTAAATGGTGGTTATTGTGGCAAAGGTGTCACACTAAACATAAGGCTTTTAAGATGTGCAAGAGTAATATTGATGGACTCTTGCACATCTTCAAACCTTGATGCCACTGTGTTGGATAGAGATAGCACCAAAGGTATTCAAATAGGCTAAAATGGAGGGCAGAAAAATAGAACAAGTTTCAGCGATAATTGACAGTTATTGAGAAACAACTATCAAGCTGGACACAGAGTCCTGTTGAGGGGAAAGAAGTGAGGAGAGCGAATTGGAGAGTTGTTGCAGCTGGGCAGTGAGTGCAAGCAGCTGAAAGGAGTAGTTAGTGTGTGGAGAGGGTTGTGGAAAATGACTTAAACGAATCAAGAAATCCTAGAAGTTGTGCAGACACTGAGTCTGCAATTGTAGATGGCAGGGTGGTCATAAATTTGTCCAAGGTATCAACTTTGTTTGACAACACATGAAGCTGTTCTTTCAAGGACAAATCCTTAGGTGATGGAAGAGTGTAGGTGGATTGTTTGGAATGAGTAGATGGAGATGAAGGTGAAGATGGTGATGAAGTAGGTTCACTTGGTGATGGAAGGGGCACAGTGAAAAGAAGTTCCATAGCCTGTGCAAAGGACAAGTGACCTAACTTAGAGGGGTCAATGATACCTTCAGCAGTGGCCAAACCTGCATCATGAGGTGAGGTGGTTGGAATGGTTGGATTCTCAAGAACCAATGGATTGTGATTACTTCATCTAA
>JAANYP010006344.1:0-13377 GCA_020465985.1 Centrapalus pauciflorus | reverse complement strand
GTTGACATGCCAGATTCTCTAAGTAGAGCATCATTCTGCACTTCTCAACAGAGAAGTTTTGATTGATTAATTTGGAGCTTTGCCCATAGGCCATTGTCATAGTAAGAAGAATTTGCAGCGCTGTTGTCCATGGAAACTTGGGAGTATGAGAGATCTAGAATGACACACACTCTAAACTGCTCTGATACCAGTTGTAGGTCCCGAAAGGTTTCCAAAGTATATAGTTATAAGCTGTAGAGGGGGGGTGAATACAGCACTTTAAAAGCTACACACTCTTTTTCTCAATGTTTGTATGTATTATCAACAATTGTTAATTACAAACAAGCTTGAATGCGGAATGGTTCAAGCTGAGATGACAGAATACAACAGTATGGTTACTAGTCTAAGACAGACTCGAACTAGTATACACTGAATACACTCACTTAAGATGCACTCAATGTGTTTACAAGACTTTAAGGAACAGCTTAAGTAAAACAGCTTAGACACACAGATGCTGGTTTACAGAAGACTTGCATGCATGAATATCACACTTGCACGTTCACTCTTGGTTTAAGCACTTAGCTTTCTTCACACTTCTTTCTGACCTTGGAAGCTTCCTTTTATACTCACTTAGAGGATCTAAGAGAAACATCTTCATTGGACGGAATGAAAAAGGAGAAGTCTTGTTTGAAAAGACAACATAACTTTCCTGCACTTTTCTGAAAAGCAGACTTGCATAACTTTTGTCTTTTTACTTTGTCTACTGTTGCATTGCCTTTAACTAATTTAGGAATGTCAACTTTGCGTCTTTCTTCCTTGTAAAGGCCTATTTTGATATAAGAAAAAGGTCTGTCACCCTTTTTCAAATAACCTTTTGTCTTCATGTGACAGAACAGCTTGGGCAGGCTGAGCGGTTCTGCTTTCCACTTTGTCTTCGACTTGTAAACTGATCTTGTAGTAAAAAACAATACATGATGACTTGGAAACAAATTTCATAAAGTGTTTAGCCTGTTCACAAAGAACAGGTTCTGTTCACAAAGAACAGAACACTTTAAAAATGCCCAAGCTGCTCAACAGTGTAGAGCAGCGTAGACAGTTTATGTCCAGCCTGATCAGCAGACTGAGCAGCTTGGACAAACTGTCTTGGTTGCAACACATGCAACATATAGAACAGCTTTAGACTGATATTGCAAATCATTTTCAGGTTTCAATAAGGCATATAACAGGCCTTAAATTCAACCTTCAAATGTATCAACAGGTTTGATTATAAAATCTCCCCCTCAGATGTAGAACAGGTTTGACTGAGGCCTTTTTGTGCCTAACACCATCACATACATTATTTTTGTCATATTATCATTCGGTTGATAAGTTATTGATCATTCATTGACTTCTCCGCTGAGACGGTAAGCCTGTGCGTGTGGTAACCTAGCGGAATCATAATGGTAAGCCTGTGTGTGGTAACCATTATTGCATGTAAAACGATAAGCCTGTGGTCTGTGGTAATCGTATGGCATCACTGTAAACTGCATATCGATAAGCCTGTGGTCTGTGGTAATCGAGCAGTAGATTGTAAACCCATTGTACGGTAAGCCTGTGTGTGGCAACCGCAATGTGGTAGCTTATTAGCCATTAGTTGGCCTCCTGAGATTGTTAGTTAAATTCATGGCATTGCATGGCATCATTCATATATCGCATGGTACTTTAATCTAGAAACTCACTAAACAACTTTGTTGTTTACACGTTAGTTGATTATTCTTTTCAGGATCTGTTAAGGGCAAAGGCCCGGCTGGCCCAAACTGTTAGACATTGATTGGAGCACGGATAGGAGCTCCATATTTTGTTGATGATTGGGGTGGGAGTAGCAGACTTCCATTTTGGACTTACGCGAATTAGTTAATGATTATTAATTTGTTTGTAATCAATTGATGATTTAACATTGTGACCCCAATTACGCTACTCCGTGATTTCCGACACTCTGTTGTGTTATATGCAAAGTGTTTGGAATCACGTTGATGATTATTAAAGTATTAAAAGTTTTAAGTTGACCGTACTTCCGCAAGTACTCTATATAAATTAATGTATAATGGTATCGAAATACTCGTATTAGTTGTATGGGTGTTTCAATATAAGTTTTTCTTCCACACATGTAGCACTTTCTCTTTTTAGGTCTTTTGGAGGAAGAACTTTCAGAAACACATTCTGGGTTTTCTCTATTGATCTTGACAACAGGTATTACAAAAGTTTGACTTGTTTTAGAAAGACCAACAGATTTTGTGAAAAGTTCATCTCTAGACTGTTTATAAACAGCTTTGCCTTTGTCTTTAGAGACATCATCCTTAGACACTTCCTTTCTCTTTTTGGGAGGACATAAATAAAAGTTGGCAGTTTTACAATCTTTTGTCCTTCCTGATTTCGGGAAAATTTATTTCCAAACTTCTCAAGTTTGACATGGGCTTTACCTTTGCCTTTACTGAGATTTGATGATTCTTGCACACTTATAGTTGCAGAACCATTTTGTTTGGTTTTAATAAAAGACTTACTTTCATTTATAACCAATTTACCACTATGGTTTAAAAACTTATTTGGAACCACAGTAGCATTATTCCTAACATGAGACTTACTCTTGTTGGTTGTATGATGATTTCTTTTTGAGAACTTATTTTCAAAAAATTCAGCATTGAATGGTGGTATAGGTTTCTTACCATTGGTCTTGGCTTCAGAACCTGTCTTGTTGACAGGTTTAGCAACCTTGACTGTAGATTTGACATCTTTTCCACCAGGCTGTTCATGTGGAGCAGGTGAGCACTCAGCAGTGTAGTTTGGTGAGGAACACATCCTATCATCAGACTAGACAACTTTCACACATGAACTGTCAGTATTTTGAGGCCTGAAAAACCTGTTTGTTGAGATCAATTTTCCATTTACATTTTGTATAAAAGTATTTTGAAGTTCATCAAGTGTGGAAAGATCTGTTTCCAGATTTTTGATCTCAACAATTGAAGTTGTTGTATCAAGATCTCCTCCAAGATATGTTTGAATTTGTAGAACGGCGCCAAAGTCAACAATCTTTTGGAGTTTAGAATGCTTTAAGTTTGTTTCTCTTTTCTCTTATAATAAAATATTGTTGATCTGTTTTACCTCATCAAGTTCAATTTTTTACTTATGAAAACTGTCAAGTTCATTAGATTTAAGTTCAGATCATTTTTCAATTTAGAAATTTCAGATTTCAGAGCATTTTTCTTTTCAACAACAGCTTTGAGATCCACAAATAGGTAATCAAACATTTTCTCTCTTTCCTCAGCACTGTAATCTTTAAATTTATGTACCTTATACATCATTGTAGGATTCCAGTTGTCCAAAGAGCTAAGAGTCTCAGCTTCAGCTAGATCTTGTTTGAAAGTGCTAGATGAAGGAACATCATCATTGGCCACAAGACAGTTGTTATCTTCCTAATCAGATGATGAGTCAGAGTTTTCCCAATCACATGCTTTAGCCATTAGTCTCTTCTTTCTGTTAAAGGCCACAGAGTCCTCCAACTTCTTAACTTGACCATGGATATAAGATACTTAACTCTATAGCCATCACCCTTGTTAGTCTTGTAAGGTTTGGATGAGGAGCCAACAAATTTAGACACACAGTCTGCAGCTATGTTACCAGCTTTGCCATATTTAAAGCACTCAGCCTGAGATTTATTGAATGATTTCTACCTGATGGCACTTGATTTCTCTTGTAGCATCCTTGTTCCAAAATTTTTTCTTGTTGAACTTTTTGACAAACATATCAATCATCTTCTCATCATCAAGTTCACCAAAGTCTTCATTCTTCTCTTCATCCTCAGAAGTAGCCTCCAGGTCCTCATCAGCATGATAATTAGCCTGTGTGAACACATCACACACCTAATTTAAAGGTTTGCCTTACATCAGTAACCAAGGTTGAACATCTATTAGATATTTCCATGGCATTTCTCTTTTGAAACCTTGATTGTTCAGCATTCAGCAAGCATCCATAAAGATTTACTAGGTGCACATGGTGCCTGAGTTTTTGAGTATAGCTGAAAAATAGTTCCATTCTTCAGGCAGAATATCTAAGAATTTATTCACCAATGTTAGATCGTCCTTAGCAATCCCAACAGCTTTGAGATCATTTATTAGAGCAGTGAACCTGGTGTAGGTTTCAGTAAGATCCTCCTTTGGCTTGGCAAAGAACATCTCATATTGTCTAACAAGATTATTGATCATGTTATCCAATGTGATAGTGGGACCATCATAGACAGTGCACAAAGTATCCCACATTTCTTTAGTTTCCTTTAGTTTCTCAACCTTCTTAAACACATCATCAGGGAAAGATATCACAAGTTTGTTCATGGTTTTTGCATCAAGAGCAACTAGTCTCTTTTCTTCATCAGACCATTGAGCTTTAGCTTTTTCAATAGTGCTGACTTCAGGAACAACACCTTTGTTGTAAGAATCCTAGATGACTGTCATGCACTTACGCATATTTATATTGAAGATTAATTGAGAAAAAGTATAAAACAAAGAGAATGTTTTCACTCAATATTTGTCACTTTTCACAGCCGCCTCACACTCTCTAGAATTATTAAGCTTTTTCATTCAAACATGTGCAAAGGTTACAAAACTTGAGGGGTTCACACAAAACACCCCTCAACTTTCTACCTAAGAAGAAAAGGTACATAAACATTTAAAGACAATTACATGGAAATATAATAAATACAAATTATTACAAAATAAGTCACTTGATTAAAACATATAAATCTAAAAATCTTCTGCAGTAGGGGTGATAGTAGTGACAGAGGTAGGCACATAGGGACCTTCCATCACTATTTCTGGAAGTTGTACATCTAGATTCTCGAGGTAGAGCATCATCCTGCACATCCAGCCAGAGAAGTTCTGATGATTGAACTTTGGGGGTTTAGACATTGAGCCATTGACATAGTACGATGAGGAGATAGAAGCATAGTTGTCCATAATGGGAAAATGAGAAAGAATGTGAGAGATCTAGAGTTGACACACACACTAACTTGCTCTGATACCAGTTATAGGTTCCAAAAGGTTTCCTGAAGTATCATTAGATTAACTGTAGAGGGGGGTTGAATACAGTTTGTCCTTTATCACACATGTTTTTCTCCATGTTTGTAAGTATATATTAACCATCGTTAAGTTTACAAACAGGTTTGGATTGCGGAAAGATCGAGATGACATATATGATCAATAATTTATAAATAATCTAAGACACACTCAAACTAGTTATAATGAAATGACTCACTAAGATTCACTCACTATTTACACACTCAGTGTTTACAAGACACAGATTGATCAACTTTGGGAAACTGAACAGCTTGGACACACTTAGCTTATTCACTCAAGTTGAACTGAACGTGCATGCATGAAAAACACACTTTCTTTTGCACTCACGTTCTCTGTTTTTGTATATCCCACACTTATTTTTTCCATGGAAGCTTCTCTTTTATACCCATTCAGAGAATCTCAGTGAAGCTTCTTCATTGGTTGTAGAGAGAGCGGGAATGTCTTGTAATGAGACAAATTTGCTTTTCTCTATCAGGACAAATCTGACAAAAGTAGTTTTGTCTTCTTACTGTAGAATCTTTGTCTTTCTTTTTTGTCTCTGACCACTTTTACTTTACCCCAAAGAGGAATGTCAACTAGTGACCTTTATTCTTCCTTGTAAAGCCATTTTTGTATAAGAAATGGTCAATCAACCATTTCAGATATCCATACTTCAAAACAGCTTTAGCAGATATATAGTAGGTTTTGATTTTCCACATTGTCTTTAATTTTTAGGTTGATCCCAACGATTAAAACTTTGCATGAATATATGGAAACATATCCATGAAGTGTTAGACTTGTCCAATAGATATGGACAGCTTAGACATAATCTGTCAACCTGTCCAACAGATATGGATTTTGATAAACTGTCAGGTTACAATTAATGTAACAGTGTAAAATAGACTTGGCCTGATTTTGCAAATCACTCATTAGGTTTGATTGAGACATTAAAAAGCCTTGAAATCTCTCCCTAAGTGTATCAATCAGGTTTGATTAGAAATTTTCCCCTATGACATAGAACAGGTTTGATTGAGGTCTTTTTTTGCCTAACAATATTAAATATCATTTATTCAATACTTTAATTGCATCTGCTCAATTGTGCTCATCAATGTGACTCTCAAGTGTTTTATAAAACCAGCCATGATGCAGTAGTGATGACAACTTGACACGCTATATACTAACAGAAACAACATTCATCAATGCTTCAAATTCAAGAAATCATCAAAGAACCTCTAAAAATATACATATTTAATTTTAAGAATACAAAGAACAAAAATACGTTTAAATTTTATCAACAAAATCAAGACTACAAAAAATTGAATATAATACAAATTTAACTAACAACACAAAATTGACGGCAACTTTGTGAAAGGAGATCTTCAAATGGTGTACATATAAGATATATTCTTATACGTAGAATAGGAACTATTATGAACATAATAAGAACTATTATACATATAATAAAAGTTAGTATACATGTAACGAAAACTATTATACGTATAATATATAACTATTATACATATAATAAAGTTACTATACATGTTAAAGAAACTATTATACACATAATATATAATTATTATACATGTAACAAATAACAAAAGAAATGCATATATGGTCTTTTAAAAAAGACCTAGATCTAGAACATGAACATTCATTAAGTTAAAAAATTACGAAAATTATGAAAGAACCTTCAAAAAAATTTAGATAGATCTTAATGATAGAACCTTCATTATGAAAATAACATTAACTGTCATCTTGAAAATAACTCAAATTTTGAATGAACAATTATCAATGTTTCGTCTTCATCTTTATCTTCAGAAAATCATTCTTCGTGATGGATATTGCGTCTTCATGATAGATGTTTCATCTTTGTTTTCGTGAAATAACTAGATCCGAAAAAATAAGAAGAAGTAGATGAATAAGATAGAGAGAAATAGAAGAAAAACTGCTGAGATACTACACGTATAATATATAATATTACACGTAGTGGAACCCATTCTGTAAAATATCTTAGCTAGATTAACATTATTTAATTAATTTATGTACCCTTATTTAAAATAGTAACATACTTTGATGAAGTTTTAATAAAAGTTATATCTAAGGGTTAAATATGTTGATTGATTAAAATTAAAGTAAAGGTTGAGGGGTGTAAGTTGTAATTAAACCAAACTTTTAATAATAAAACACGTATTATTAACCTAATGAATCATTCATATTTTGCTCTCATTCTAAAGAACACCTAATGACAAACACTTAGCTTTATGTGACACCCCAAATAATTAGGAGGTAATCATATTCCTAATAATGTTGAGTTAATATAGTTATTAAAATAATTATTATTAATTGAAGATATTAATAATATTGACTAATGAGGTAATTAACTTTGCTCAACGATTGAAATGGTAAACTTAAAGGTCATACTATGAGTAGTCGCCAATAATTTATGACATTTGCTATTATTGAGACCTGTATGATAAAAAGAAAATATAATGTGGTTAGTATTGAAGTAACAAGAATGGGTAATGAACTTTTGGTACATTTATCAAAATAAATAAATGGTTTCTTGAGGGGTGAATTTTGAATGAGAGAGAGAAGTTGGAGGGGTGTAGGTGACAAGTTGCCAAACCCACACCCCCCTTATTTTGATATAACCGTATAACACACACACACTTGCATTTGTGTGTGTGTGTGTTTCTCCCCAAGAAAAAAAGAAGGAAAAGAAATGGAGAAGCTAGGGTTTTTGGGAGATTCATCTCCAAATTTGTGAAGATTAAAGCTTAGGAATCTCAATCTTTGTAATCCTTGAAGGTATAATCATCTTCCCCATCTCCTACTTCATCTCATTCTTCTCCATTCTTCATTTGAAGAATGAAACCCTAAATGGGTTTATGTTGAAATGTTTTGTAATGGCTCCAATCTCTTAGTATGTTGTTATATGATCAAAATGGAGCCATAATATGTAATTACATTGGTAGTTTGAGTTAGTTTTGGTTGGAACCCAATCTAGGGCTCAAATGAGCTTTAATGGGTTACGGATTTGAGTTTTATGTTTTAGTAAGTGAATGATGTTCAATATTGAATCATATATGTTGATATGGAATCAAAATGGAATTAAGTAGAAGCTCATATGGAGCTTTGAAGAGGTGATTTGGGTTTTAACCCACTTATTAACTCAAAAGAGTTCTTATGGAGTAATTGGCAATCTTTTATGATTTAAATGTGTGAAAGGGTATAAAATGGTCTAAACATGTTAGATTAATGATTCCATGTATTGGTTGGGGTTAAACTCGGGCAAAGGCTCAAGATTGGTGTTTGGAGCCAAAACCGCACGCCAAGTGTTCGGTGAAATGCCACAATGAGTTCTTAACCATTGTTGGGTTGAATTGAATGATTAAATATAAATTGAATGTCTAAACATAGCCCAAATATGTTATATATAACAATGGAATTAAATAGAAGCTAGTAGGAACTCATTTGAAGTTTTGAAAGCTTAGTTTGGGTTTTGGTCATTTAGAACTCACTTGGAGTTCGTATGAACTCCATGAAGTAATAGCATGCTATGTTATAGTATAATATGTTTGGAAAGTGTTCAATTGTGTTATTAAAGTTTTTGCATGAGTTGGGAAACACAAAGTATGTGCAAGAACTCAATTTGGTGTTTTAAGTCGAAACCGCACGCCAAGTTTTCGGTGAAATGCCCCAATGAGTTCCAAATCATTGTCGAGATGAATTTAAATGTTTGAATATATTATGAATACCTAATAATAGCCTAAATATGTCAAATATTGCTATGGAATTGATTAGAACTGAAAATGAGCTCAAATGGAGCTTAGTGTTGTCGGTTGGAGCTTTCGGTCATTTTCGGACTCGTTCGGAGTCTGTATGAGCTCCATTGAATCATGGAATGTTATGAAATCATTTTAATATGATTAGAGGTGTCTAAGTGACCTTAATATGCTATTAATATTGTTGGTAAAGTCCCTCCAAAGTTACGAAAACGTTTATGGGAGTTTTGGGGGTTTGGTGTGCATTTTTGACTCAAAAATGAGCTGAGAGCTGTCCAGGAGGTGGGTAGCGGCGCGACTAACTCCTTGGTCGCGCCATGACCATGTTTCTGGCCCAAAAATGGATTTTGCTTGGGTGGGGGTCGATGCTTGGGTCTTATACGTTCGTTGCACCTCTAAATTAGGTGTTTAAAGGGTTTGAGGGCCTTGGATTGAGTCCGGAACTCCTAAGCCCTCATATGAACTTAGTACTTTCGGTTTGATAACCCAATACCCTTAGCCCACTCTTAGGGGCTTATCTTGTGTTCGGGGGCTTACGTATATGCGTTATGAATGCTTCTAGGTAATTTGAGTCGAAAGGAGCTTGATTGCAAGTTTTAGCCATTCTCCGGGCTATTGTGGCTTTATTGAAAGGCTTTGGAATCTTCTTAACCAATCACTGTGAGTTCTAGGACTAATGTAGATGAATGATTACATGTTAATTGTTGTTTATGCATTTGTTGATGACATGCTACTTGATCATGCATATTCACATGTTATAGATGGATTCATTGTAGCCTTATTGAACATGTTGTCATGCATCATGAATTGAAGATGAATTGCCATGCTAGTTGATATTGTTGTGGATTGGTTTGTGGTGCATCTCATATAGTATGCTTAACTACTTATTTGTATGGATAACAATGATTGGAAGATGGCAATTCGTGTTGGTTAACCTAGTAGGTTGGACTATTCACTTTTGTGATTGATTAATAATAGCTGGGATATATGCATGGTCCTTTAAGTTGTATATTGGGTCGCATTCGTGGAAATCTAATTGATTATGATTTGGCATAAAGGACTATTCAACCGGTAGGCTTATTAGTAATGTTAAACGACCCCGTTGATATGTTAGAACCATTGTTGCGGAATGATTAGTAGAACCACATAGATGGTTTCTTTAATTGGTCTTATGGACCATTATAGACTCTCATGAGTCATATTGAACCCTAAATTGTTGTGGAATGCGTTTTGGACCCTTTTGGATATCCATGAAATATTTCTGGCCCCTTTGGATGCCAGATGCCGACATACTTGCACCGTCGGAAGTCCCGTACTTGCTAGGGACAGTCCCGTACTTGCTAGGGACAGCCTCGTACTTGCTAGAGGCAATACCACTCCCGACTTTGACAGGGAACCCTAGACGACCATGGGGTATGTGGTATTTGGATTTGGATGGGATTATCTCGTGTGAGGACAGCAACGGGCCGCCTGCGGGCGATGATTTTGACACGTTGGGCTGCAAGCATGAGTTATATCCTAGTGGCGGTGTTGACATCATGTGAGGACGGCAACGGGCCGCCTTCGTGGCGATGATTATGACACGTTGGGCCGCAAGCATGTTTGTTCACACCTTTGAATTGGAGTTATTAGTAGTACGTACTGTGGTAATGTAACGTGCCGATTTGGTAAGGCATCTTTGCAAAAGCGTTACAACGTGCTACTATGACACGCGTTGGAATCCCCACTTTGGCTCGACTATGTCTAGCGGTGTAGTGGATTCCAAGAGTTGAGTTGGTCCTCACCTTGACTCGGCTAGGCCGGGCGGTGACGGTGGAATATGTGACATTGGTAAATATCGTGAATGCTAATAGTCCTTAGTGAGATGAGTCATCTTGTTGAGAATTCGAATAGGTAAATAATTGGTGTGGGACACCGATAGTCCTCAACGAGGATGAGGTGATCCCATTCTATCTTGGCATTGGCCATCCTTGGCCCCTATATCTTTAGTTGATTGAAATTATGTGTTGGATATACATGGTTAGCATGTTAATTGTTATTTATATTAATCCTGGAATTCACTAAACAACTTTTGTTGTTTACCCCTTTAGTTGTTAACCTTTTGCAGGTTTGAGCTATCGAGTGGGAAGAGTATATTCTTCCTCGTTATTCAAAGTGTAGACTCGAGACTAACGGTATGCTTTGGTGATTGTGTTGGGTTTGGGTTAGTCGACCTCTTGGCCTTGACTATTCGTTTGCAGGATCATGACCTGTAACCTTGTAGATTCAATAGTTGTTTATTCGGATGCATCACTTACGATGCATTAATTGTAAAAGTTTTAATTCTACCCTAATTCCGCAAGTATTGATGTATAAATTATTGTTAATTACACTAAAATATGTATTATTGTTGTATGGGTGTTTCAATTTGGTATCAGAGACGTGGTTCATCGACTGAGTATAGTGCACGATACTCACCCTTGAACCCTTGGATGATGCTTATATTGACCCACCTAGGCAAATATTATGACAACAAACATAGGTTTGAACTCTGGCCTAGGATGGGGATACTTTGGGTAGACTTATGCAAATTTTGCGTGATGATATGTACAATTGAAGTATATATATATTATCTATAGTCGACATTGGGTTCGACATTGTCAGTTTTAAAATGGTAATTTTATGGAGGAGATTTGAGAGTGAAATATGAATAAATGTACCCTAGTTGTTGGGTATAAAATAATTTGAAGACGTGTGTACCCACGTCATGTATTGAACCTTGAATGTATAGGCGTAGCGACCGATTGGGTCGATTGAGGATAAGAAGCTTGACATGAGAGTCTTGTGTTAGCCATATAGGCTTAATGTCGCTTGGGCTATAATGAAATATGCTTATTGTGTGATTTATGACATTAAGGTCATCTAATATTGTATAAGAAAATTGTGATATTCCTTCCTTCAGGTGTGTTGTGAAGTGTACTCGACTTCGCGAGTGTGATTTGTCTTGTCAGGACCACGAGGTCCATTTTCCAATGGGATCTATGAATATAGTTCCTAATGAATTAGTTTGGCCATTATGTGTGGTTTACCCGAGGGAAGTTGATCCCTATGTGCGTTTGTAGGTCACTCTTCGTTGAGGTGTCTTTTCTGCCTCAATATTCGAGATTTAAATCTCGACATTGATTTTCGAAGCGTATAAAGTTTCATAAATGAGTGTTTGAAGGACGACCTAGTGTGTCATAAATGTGGAGAGATATGACATATTCGACCTAGATGTCCAATGTGGTGATTAGTTGTCGGGAACGTGGTTATGTGGGCCACATGATTCGCGAATGCCTTTGATGGAAGGCTAAATTTGACGAGGCTGGAGCTACAGCCGAGTATGAATCTTCGTAGTGGAAGCATTGTCTTCCAATTATGACCTCCGTAACGTTTCCTTGAGACGCTTTTATGTTGTTGTTGCGTCCTATTTGAATCATTTTGACAAATTGTCGTTAAGATGGAATTAATGCATGTTTAATAAGTTGGTTTAATTAGGGAGCCAACCTCAATCTTGTGGTAGTATGACATAATTATGTAATGGTAGACGTGAGGTCTAGTCAAATGGTGCTGATAGCACCCCGACTTTATATAAGTAATGAATTTTATTGCTAGTAAGCAATAACTAATGTTGATTAAAAATTGATAATCCGGGTAAATAAGTGGCATTTTAACTACCACCCGGTTGGTAAGCCAAAACCTAAATGAACTTTAAGATGCAAAAGTTCCTTGTAAAATTTTAGTTGCTATGAGTAGGATTAGGCGGTGTCAAATTTGATGGCAACGCCTGGGAAATTATCCCCAATAGAACTAATTTTGTATTTGAAAATGGAAAAAAATTTGACGTTTAATGGTAAATTCCTGGAAAATTTAGGAGTTGCGTTAGCGCAACGGGGTAAGTAGACAATTTGTGCCTCCAAGATTAGTCAAATGACTATAAATGAGGTTAAACCAATAATGATTTTTGGGGTTTGGCGGCAATTGTTTTGTCAATGAGTGTGGTTGAATAGATGACATGTGTCATCACATTGAAGTTAAACGTGAAAATTTGCGTGTACTCCTACATTGTGAAAGGGGAGTATATTGGCTTAAAATATAAGAACCAACTTGTCCAAAGAAATTGAATATTTGGTAATAAACCCTTAATTTGTGAGTAAGGGTGGATGAGCTCTAAGTTGAAATTGAGCAAACTATTGTGGACTAGCTCTAAGTCCCAATTGAGCACTTAATTGATCGTTGTTCGCTTGATACAACAAAAATTTTGTTTACTAACATGTCGGTAATGTGATAAAATATTGAAATGAATAAAAATGGCATATTGAAGCTACTTAGCGGATGAATCATTGTTCTTAGAGAACAATTGAACCAATATGTTGATTTAGAATGATAAAGTCATTTAATGTGACTAGATTATGTTCATGGCCAAATGCTTGAATATCACGTGGTCTGGTGGTAATTCTATGTGAATAGGATCTTATCATGCCATTTGACTCGGTAAAATCATGTAAGTG
>JAANYP010006343.1:192500-208228 GCA_020465985.1 Centrapalus pauciflorus | reverse complement strand
TTATTTCTTTCTCCTTATGCGCTTGTCTCTAACTTTTATTCAATTAAATTCGAAATTAGGGGGCTAGATCGAATATCTGAGCATAAGATCGCGGACAGATTCGAACCAGAGGGTTAGGTTCGAAGAGATTCGAATTATGGGGTTAAGATTCGAACCTATTGCATCTGAGGATCGAGTTTCGAACCCCATGATCTGCGATACTCTAGCTCTTACTCGAGTCGGTTCTTGGCATTCGAGTCTTCTATACATACATCTCGAGTTTGTTACAAAAAACTACAGACTTTAAACATGCATATTTCAAGCCTCAAATCCCAAATCATAACAGAAGGTCCAGCTTGTTTCTTTACCTTTTCCTGTAAAAAATTGTGATAGCAACTGGTAAGCTAAGCTAGTGAGTAAAAGATATTCCATGAATGCAGCTAAAAATGAGGCGAACAGTTGCCTAAAAAGGCTGTTATGCCTTGCCTTGGTTGCTCCATTTGCTTAATACCCCAGAAAGAACGGCCTCCAATTGAGACATTTACCAAAACGGATCATTTACAAGAGTGCCCCACCACTATGGGTTTACGCTGACAGATGATCAATCTGTGATTGCTGGAGCTAGTCTACCCGAAACCGCATAATGCTCAAGGGAAATGGTGAACATCAGAATTGCTTTGCTACGCTAAACATTATAAGCTTATGGATGCATCAAATGTACACTGATTCCGGCAAAGCGGGAGCTGGGCATCACCTGTACCACAGTGTTCGCCTTCACTCACAAAAGTCTATTGAATTCCAAAGAAATCATATAGAAGCAAATTTATGTCTCAATTTCATATAAAACATGTAAACAAGAATAACTGTTACTCACAGTACTGAAAATGCTTTGAAATGCTCTGAAATACTTGCTCGGGCTTATTTACGCTTTAAATTGCTTTATAATGCTTGCACTTGCTTATCTAGGCTCAATATAGACTGGCACTGGCTTTGACTCGCAGCTGGGCTAAACAGCTTATGTATAATATCTGAAGTTTAATATTTACAGAACATGTGCTAAATTAATATTGTAGCTCAATATTCCAACATCTATAAGCCATAACTTCTAGCTAAATATTTTGCTATTTATTTTGCTAATTTATGCGTTGTTCGTTAACTTTATCAATTAAATTCGAATTTAGGGGACAGATTCGAAGACAGATTCGAATTATGGGGGTTAGATTCGAAGACAGATTCGAATTATGGGGTCAGATTCGAACCTCATTCGAATCTGTATATAGATTCGAACCAATGTCTCGAATTTAGCTCTATTCGAGCTTGTTCTTGGCATTTCGAGTCTGTTCTATGCATACTCGAGTTTGTTCATAAACTACAGCTTTAAACATGCATTTTCAAGCCTCAAATCCACAAATAAGCTAAGTAATAAGCCTCGGTTTAGTTATATTATACATAATCTACCATAATCAGGCTGAAACTCAAGCTAAATGGCTTAAAATCGAACCAAAAATGAAATATGAAGCTTCCTTCAAAAACCCAAAAATGCAGAATACGAAAATGGCAATTCTTACCTCGAATTCGTATCAAATCTCACATGCAATGGTAGATTCGAGTAGTACACTTTGAGACCTTTCCGATGACGTATAGAACTCGAGATTTGGCCGGTCGGTTTGGGAGAAAAGCTAGAGAGAAGTTTCGGGTTCTAGAGAGAGAAGCTCTGGAAAGGAATTTGGCTTGCAAAAAAATGAGAAAATGAGCTCTCAGCCCCTATTTATACTAAATCTCGAAATTACATCTTTTTACGCAAATTGCTCAAAATTACTTAAAATAAAAATGCAAATAAAAGGCAAGGTGTTATAGTTGTACTTTATTTACATTTGTTGTAATCTCAGTTTACATTAGTTGTAATATACATCAGTACATTAGTTGTATTTTTGTAAGAACATGTGTTGTTCTAATGTAATCAAGAATCAGTATATATATAAACTGATCTTTTACTTTACTGTAATGTTGTAATTTCAATTCAGCAAAATGTACTGTAAAAATATATAATGATTTTTGATAAGACCAGCATAGACTGGTTATTGCAAATAGGGGGAGATTGTTAGGCTCAAAAAGGCCTCAGTCAAACCTGTTCTACATCTGAGGGGGAGATTTATAATCAAACCTGTTGATGCATTTGAAGGTTGAATTTAAGGCCTGTTATATGCCTTATTGAAACCTGAAAATGATTTGCAATATCAGTCTAAAGCTGTTCTATATGTTGCATATGTTGCAACTAAGACAGTTTGTCCAAGCTGCTCTGTCTACTGAACAGGCTGGACATAAACTGTCTACGCTGCTCTACACTGGTGAGCAGCTTGGGCACTTTTAAAGTGTTCTGTTCTTTGTGAACAGAACCTGTTCTTTGTGAACAGGCTAAACACTTTATGGAATACGTTTCCAAGTCATCATGTATTGTTTTTGACTGCTAGATCAGTTTACAAAGTCGAAGACAAAGTGGAAAACAGAACTGCTCAGTCTGCCCAAGCTGTTCTGTAACGTGAAGACAAAAGGTTATTTGAGAAAGGGTGACAGACCTTTTTCTTATATCAAAATAGGCCTTTACAAGGAAGAAAGACGCAAAGTTGACATTCTTAAATTAGTTAAAGGCAATGCAACAGTAGACAAAGTAAAAAGACAAAAGTTCTGCACATGTGAAGACAAGTCTGCTTTTCAGAAAAGTGCAGAAAAGGTTATGTTGTCTTTTCAACAAGACTTCTCCTTTTTCATTCCGTCCAATGAAGATGTTTCTCTTAGATCCTCTGAGTGAGTATAAAAGGAAGCTTCTAAGGACAGAAAGAGTAGTGAAGAAAGCTAAGTGCTGAAACCAAGAGTGAACGTGCAAGTGTGATTTTCATGCATGCAAGCCTTCTGTGTAAATCAGTATCTGTGTCTAAGCTGTTTTACATAAGCTGTTCCCTTAAGTCTTGTAAACACTGTGAGTGCTTCTTAGTGAGTGTATTCATTGTATACTAGTTTGAGTTTGTCTTAGACTAGTGAACATACTGTTGTATCTGTCATCTCAGCTTGAACTATTCCGCATTCAAGCTTGTTTGTAATTAACAAATTGTTGATAATACATACAAACATTGAGAAAATAGTGTGTAGTTTTTAAATAGCTGTATTCACCCCCCTTCTACAGCTTAAAGCTATATACTTTGGGAACCTCTCGGGACCTACACTTACCCTATCCACCCACCGCTACCACACCTACCTTACCTCCTACCCTACCCCTACCCAAAATGGGGTAGCAGTGGGGTGGATAGGGTAAGCGGTGGGGGTAGGGTAAGTAGGGTAGTAGGGTTAGGGGGTAAGCTAGGTAGGGATAGGGTAGGGTAGGTAGGGATATGGTGGTGGGTGGGAGGTAGGTGGGTGGGTGTATAAGGTAAGCGGTGGGTAGGGATAGGTAGGGGGTTTGGGGTAAGGTAGGTAGGAGGTAAGGCGTGGTTAGGGGTGGGTGGGTAGAGTAAGGGTAAGGATGGGGGTAGTGTAAGGTAGGAGGTAAGGTGGTGGGGGAAGGATAGGGGGTGGGTAAGGGGTGGGGGGATAGGGTATGATGGATGGGTTAGTTGTTAAGGGTAAGGTGGGGTGTAGGGTAGGGTAGGGGGTAAGTAGGTAGGGTGGGATGGGCAGTTGATGGGTAGGTTAACGTGGGGCAGGGTAGGATGGATCATAGCTGAAAATTGAAAAATTAAATGGGTCAATTTAGATCATGATCCATCTGTCAAAATAATTGGATCATGATCCATCTGTCAAAATAATTGGATCATAGATCAGATCATGATCCATTGGTTAATGGACCAAATCAATGATCCATTTAACTGGATCAGTGATCTGTTGGATCATGATCCAATCCAAATCCAATCCATCCATTGATGAGTTTTATTTTGGCCATTGCTACAATGACATATAAAAAATAAATGATGAAATTATGTAAGCAAACAAAACTTACATAAATCTACAAATTATTTCTTCTATACTTAGAGGGATTAATTAGAGAAGATTTTGATAATATGGTTCGAATTTTGATCGTTTCTAACAGAAAAACCCATAGCATCATTAAGTTAACTTTTCTATTTTTTTGAATTTAAATCCCGAAACCTTCAAATCGTGTGTGTGTCTATATATATAGGGGTGGATTCAATGGAAAACTAATGTGCATTAGGAAACCATAGGAAACCAATATCTACCGATCGCAGCCATTGGATCTGATGCACTCATTAAAAAAAACAAGGTGGCAATGATGTAAGTAATATCACTTTTCGGATGCATCATCTGATCGATGCATCAGTGCGCATAGGGGCAAAATGGTAAACATGAAAAATGTCAAAATAGAAACCTCTTGCTTTCCATGTAAAATATCACTTTTGTTTAATTGATAAATCTTATCAAAATCGGCAAGTAGAGTAATTATAGGACTTTCTAGTAATAAATCCGATTTTTAAAATCTACTATATTAATGTAAAAATAATATACCTATAATGCCCTTAAATAGTCTTCTTGATGCATTTCAGATTGTTTATGCACTGTGTTGGTTTCCTAATACACATTGGTTTTTCATTGAACTCACCTATAGATATACATATATGTATATGTATATGTATGCATTATTAATAGTTTATTGATGTAAACTTTTCAGATATAAAATGTGTTTGAAGTAAATATTTTAAAAACAAGTAATCCATCAACATTTACAATCGGAAATTGAACCTAGATGTTGACACATACACTTTTTCAATTGCGACACATGAAGAAGACTGCTAACTTATTGGGGGTGTGCAACCTTAGATAATGTCCTAGGCTCAACAACCAATGAGGCCCAACATTTTTTTTTCTCTAATGCCTAGACTAATATTAGTACTTTACTAATCTTGCTAGTTGTTTGATTGTGATGTTTACATACATATTTACATGGTTGTTTCATTTTATATTTAACTATTATATATAAATAATGTGTAGAGGACCTATTATGAGTTTATGCCCCAGGCCCAAAAACGATAGGAACGGTTCTGTTAATTAACCTATGTTTATGAAAAAAAATATTTTTAAGAGTAATACATTCTAGTGTGCTGCGTAATAAGTGGTACGCACTTGAATCTAATCTATATATATTAATAAAACAAAACAATTTGTGACACGTGTCATTTCCTCAGCTCCTCTATTTCTGTTTTCCCGTTCATTTTGTCTAATATAACTCTTTCAATTAACTTATATAATTGATTTATAAAGAAACTAAAAGATTACAAATATAATTAAATGATTTTAAATACTTCCTAATTTAACTAAAATGTTTTATCTTGAATTATATAATTGATTTATAAACCAATTTTCTTATTTTTAAATTTTAAATTAAATGTTACATGTTTTAACCCTATTTATAAATAAAAGCAAATGAATAACTCTACATATTTTTCATAATGTCATATGTCATCATCAGCAATTTACACGTGATCAATATATTCTAGGAAAAAATAATAAGAGTAAAAGACATTTTTCGTCATTATGGTTTTATGGTTTACCCGGATTCAGTCCCTCAACCTTAATAAGGACAAATTTCATCCCTATTTTGCTAATTTTGTCCACTTTTAGTCCCTCGTCTATTAAATTTAACGACACAACCGTTAAATTTGTAAGAATGACATTTTTACCCTTTTCACTGTGACGCTTTTAGTCCCTATGATTTTATTATTTACCCATTTATAGTCATACTTTTTATTTAATTTATTTAATCTTTATAATTATATTATTTATAGATATACTTAATTCATTATAAACACACTTATTTTATGTATAAATATTCTTATGTTTTAGTATTTTATTTACATTTACTATTTTTCGTATTTTATTTAAAATTTAAATTTTATTTTAATTAAAATTTTATATTTCATTTACTAATTTAATTAAAGTCCATCTTCCTTATTAATTTAAAATTTTATAATATTATTGTTGACATTTATATATGTAATTTTTGTTAGTTGTGTTTATGTAAAATGTATTGTAGAAATATATAGTGATTATTGATAAAATCAGCTTAGACTGATTATTGCAAATAGGGGGAGATTGTTAGGCACAAAAAGGCCTCAGTCAAACCTGCTCTACATCTTAGGGGGAGATTTTTAATCAAACCTGTTTGATGCACTTGAAGGTATAATTTAAGGCCTGTTAATGCCTTATTGAAACCTGAAAAGTGATTTGCAATATAAGTCAAAGCTGCTTACCCTGTTGCATTCGTTGCAACAAAGGCAGATTGTCCAACTTGTTCTGTCTGCTGAACAGGCTGGACATGAACTGTCTACGCTGCTTATTCTGCTGAACAACTTGGACAGATTCTAAGTGTTCTGTTCTTTGTGAACAGAACCTGTTCTTTGTGAACAGACTAAACACTTCATGGAATATGTTTCCAAGTCCTCATGTATTGTTTTGGACAACAAGACCAGTTTACAAGTCGAAGACAAAGTGGAAAATAGAAGATGCTAAAGCTGCCTACGCTGTTCTGTTACATGAAGACAAAGAGGATATTTGAAATGAGTGACAGACCATTTCTTATATCAAAATGGCCTTAACAAAAGAAGAAAGATGCAAAGTTGACATTCCTCTTTTGGTTAAAGCCTTATGCAACAGAGAGAAAAAGAAAAAGACAAAGATTCTACCACATGAAGACAAATCTGCTTTACCAGAATGTGCAGAAAAGTTGTTTTGTCTTTTCGGAAAGACATCCCACTATCTCATCGTCCAATGAAGAAGCTTCACTGAGATTTTCAGTGAGAGTATAAAAGAAAGCTTCTAAGGATTGTGAGATAACCTAGGGTGAGAAACTCAGATCGTGTATTGAAGTGTGTTATTCCATGCATGCAAGTCTGCTTGAATAAAACAGTAACGTGTGTCCAAGCTGTTCTTATTCAAGTTGTCCATCCGTGTCTTGTAAAATCAGTGAGTTCATTTTAGTGAGTGTATTCATTGTATCTAGTCTGAGTGTGTCTTAGATTAGTTGAACATCTGTTGTATCTGTCATCTCAGCTTGAACCATTCCGCAGTCAAGCTTGTTTGTAATTAACACTTGTTAATAATATACACAAACATTGAGAAAAGAGTGTTGAGTTTTAATTTGCTGTATTCATCCCCCCTTCTACAGCTTAGAACAATACACTAGGGGAACCTTTTGGGACCTACAACTGGTATCAAAGCAGATAGAGTGTGTGTTAACTCTAGATCTCTCATTCTCCCTACTTCCCCATGGACAACAGTGCTGCCAGCTCCTCCTCTTACTATGACAATGGTTCTATGGCCAAACCCCCCAAATTCAATCATCAAAACTTCTCTGGTTGGAAGTGCAGAATGATGCTCTACTTAGAGAATCTGGATGTACAACTGCCAGAGATAGTAATGGAAGGTCCCTATGTGCCAACTTCTGTTACTACTATCACTTCTGCTATTGAAGGAGCTGCCCCTGAGATCAGAACCTTTGAGAAGGCCAAAGCTCAATGGTCTGATGAAGACAAAAGGCTGGTTGCTCTTGATGCAAAAGCCAGAAATAACCTGGTCATTTCTCTTCCTGATGATGTGTTCAAACAGGTTGAGAAAATGAAGACTGCAAAGGAGATGTGGGATACTTTGTGTACCGTCTATGATGGTCCCACTATCACACTGGATAACAGGATTAACAACCTTGTTAGACAGTATGAACTCTTCTTTGCAAAACCAAAGGAGTCTCTCACAGAAACCTATACCAGGTTCACTGCTCTTATCAATGATCTCAAAGTTGTTGGGATCACTAATGACAGCTTGACTCTAGTGAACAAGTTCTTGGACATCTTGCCTGAAGAATGGAACTATTTTTCTACTATTGCGGGATACAACAACAATTGCGGGATTACGGTTTGGCTT
The DNA here is from genome assembly GCA_020465985.1 of Centrapalus pauciflorus. Classification (NCBI taxonomy): domain Eukaryota; kingdom Viridiplantae; phylum Streptophyta; class Magnoliopsida; order Asterales; family Asteraceae; genus Centrapalus; species Centrapalus pauciflorus. Next base: position 200,326 of record JAANYP010006343.1, on the reverse strand, counting down.
ACACTCAAACTCCTATTAGGATAGATAACCAATCTACAATCGCTATAACAAATAATCCAGTTAAACACAGTAAAACAAAGCACATAGACATAAGGCATCATTTTATTCGTGATTGTGCTGAAAAGAACTTAATCAAATTGGTAAAAGTGGCAACGGACGATAATAATGCTGATTTATTTACCAAAACCTTTGATAAGTCACGGTTTGAATATTTGATTCAACTAAATGGAATGCGCAACCCAGAGTAATTTGACCTTAGTAGAACTTTATTTCCTTTTATAGCTGTAGTAATTCTTTCTTTTTATAGTAAGTCTGCTAAATTAGGATAGTTTCTATTTTTAGTAAGTTAGTAGGTTATCTTCTTTTATTGCTATTTCTTATGAAAAACAAAAGAAAAAAGAGAGAAAACCATAAAAATTAAAAAAAAAGAGAGAATATCAGAAAAAGAGTTAAGTCTTAGATGCATAGGTTCAAAGTGACGAAAATTAGCACAGTCGTTACAAACTCTAAGTGTTTAGGCTTTCACACATAATGCACATAAAATTCTAAGTGTTATACTTTATTTTAGTTTGATGTGTTGGTAGGCATAATACATATAGGGAGTCCCAAGGCTAATAAAATATTCAAGAAAAAGTCAAACGTGTCTCTAACTTAGATGTATGACCAATCGGTCTTAATTTTTATGTACAAGACATACACACTTTGAGTCTAAATGAGGTATGCAAACTTTCTGGGGATGTATAGCAACATCAAATACATCTTAAAATGGGAAGAATAGAAAAATCATACAAAATTGAGAGTTAAAAACATGTAACTCTGTTGTACGTAAGTACAGACCTGTTGCCTCTGTTTTGATTCGGGTTAGCAAGATAAGTCGCTTTGTTGTACGTCGGTACAGACCTGTCACCGCTGTCTTGCTAGCTTTAAAAATAAACCTTAAGTCAAACTAAGACACTTTGTTGTATGAAAATACAGACCTGTGTCCGATGTTTGTCTTTTAGAGAAAGTTTGCAAATACCAACAAGTTAGAATCATTGTCTGTATGCCTTGATCATAAAAGTATGTCTATGTCTGAGTCACGTAAGATTATTTCATGATAAATAAAAATGCCAAGGGATATTCCGAAGTGTAGCATGTTTAAAGGGGTAAATACCGACAATCGGCTAAATGGGTATGTCACGCCAAACAATCAAAGGAATCAAAAATTCCTAAGTGTGAAAGTTTAAGTACTGAAAGTGAGTATCTGACACCGCTATCTGATTGAACCTTTCTTTGACTATGCTCATCAAAAATAATTTGTTAAGTGTTTAGCATAGGTGGTAAATTCTAATAAGTGTAGTTTAAGTCTAAGTTAAATTTTTTGTTCAAAATTTTAAAATTTTATTTTTACTTTTACTTATTTTTAACTTTCTTAGGAAAAAGGTCAAAAAATTACTGAGGGTGCATTCATAGTTGAATAAAATAAACATTGCGTGAAAATCTTGTGCTTAGGGTAAAAGATTTGGCATAGTTTATTCCGTTACACAATAAGGTTGAAAAGGTTGAAAAAGTTGAATTTATTTCAAAATTTTCGAAATTTTCAAAGTTTCAGGGGTTAATTCAAGTTTGGGTTAAACTCGAATATGGATGGCCTCGAATCTGTCAGTAGATTCGAAAGTGGCATTAGATTCGAAGGTTGGTGGTATAAATAGGTTAACAGTAACGTTCATTAATTCATCTGTTTTCGAATCTATTCCTCGAGTTTGTCTGGCGATTTCGAATCTATTTCCTCGAGTTTGTCCCTTTCAAGAAAACAACTATTTGTCGAGTTTCTGTCCGTGTGGGTTCGATACTACTCATAGATCTAGGTATAATCAAGTGTTTTGTACAAGATTTAAGTAGTATTATACTCTATTTAGGCCAAAATCATCAGATTTTGAAGTTTTGTTGGTAGAAAGTTGGTTTTTCAAAATTACAAACTTTTAACCAGTAAAAAGTCAAATTAATTACACATATCATTGATTAGAACCTAGTAGGACTAAAAGATGTGATTTTCTGAGTCTAACATGGTTAAAATCATGGATTTTTGTAAGGATGGTGGCCGACTCATTCGAGTCTGTTCGTGGCCTGATTCGAGTTTGTCAGTAAACTCGAATGGCCATTAAACTCGAATGTGTCATCAAACTCGAATATATGTTCATTCGAATCTGATTGTTCGAGTTTGTCATTTTATTTGAATTATTTAATTTAAATTTTAACTTAAACTTGTAGAAATTCATATGTGTTGGATTTTGTACTTACACAAGTTCAAAATAAAACAAATTTGAATTTAAACAAGTTTATTCATTTTTAATAATTCTAATATTTTATTTATTGTGCAGACATGGCGGATAGAGTGTTTGTTCCAAAGCATAATATGGTCATTCCCCCTGACCATAATATCCCTGAAGCACAGGCTTTCCGCCAGATGGTTGATTTCCTGGTGGAGTCCAGAATTGCATATGCACTTTCTCATAATATCCAAATCGTTATTCCCTACGTGCGACAATTTTATGAACATTTGCAAGTCGATTGCACTGTCACTCCGACAGTTCTAAGGACAAGGATAGCTGGACAGCCGTTGGTATTTTCTGCTGATATGCTACGCCAAGTTCTGCAGCTGGGAACTCAGGAGGAAGAGAATGGGCCTATAGATTTCTCATTAAGTATTAGGCAGGCTGCCTTTGTAAGGATGGGATATAGTTTGGATGTTACTAAGACATCCTATATGAAGAGTGGGCTCATTGGCCAATGGCGATTTCTGGCGCACGTGTTCATGGTATGCTTTGTGGCGAAGAAAGCGGGATTTGATTATATAGTATCGAAGATCCAATCAGGGATTATCGCATTGGTTTATAATCGGCGTTTCAGTTTTTCAGAGATGTTTTTCTCCGAGTTCGTTCACCAGATAACGGCTCCGGAGAGGGAAAGATTTCTTCTTTATCCCCGCTTTGTGATGATGCTCATCAGGCACTTCTTGCCAAATTTGCCGCAGCTTAATGACATTCAAAGTGTAGCGGTTATCGATAAGAGGATTTTTGCAGATTGCTCCTCTCATAGAGGAAGGTTAGCAGTCCCGGTAGAGCGACCTTTGTTTGGGGCTGTAATAGACCGGAACTTTGTAGCACCTGATGATGCCAATTGGGCAGGTGAGGTGGAAGTTCAGCAACGACAACCACAACAACAACAGCAACAACCGCGCCCTCAGCAACAGAGGAGACGTCAAAGATCTTCAGCGAGTCAAACTCAGGCAAGTAGGCCTTCTACTAGTCAACCTCAAGAGGCACAAGAGGCTGGGCCTTCAAATGCACCAATTGAATCCGATCCGATCGCACAAACATTGGAAGAGATTTGGGCAGCCAGTCCTAACGCAAATCAGGAAATAACTGCTGAACTAATTGGAGAATTATTGGAGCCTCCGGAGGGAGAAGTAGATGTGTTTAGGCAGATTGAAGAGTATCAACCTGAGCAAGCTAATAATGACAGGACATCCTCAGATACTAAATCTGAAGAAATGGAAGAGATTGAGGTTGAAGTTCCAGAGACTGTAACCGAGGAACCATCTGTCCAGATAGGAACATATGGATCGAGGTTAGTGGTGACTGAAGACGCTACAAGGCGACGAGCGCCAAGGGAGTCTGATGACTCTGATTTTGAGGAAGAAGAAGTTGCTCCATTGATAACAAGGCAAAGGGCTAAACGACACCGTTTTATGCAGGGAGCTACCTCAGCTTCTGCTGCTCAGCCAGAAATTTCTCAGCCTCCATCCGCTCAAACTACCATACCACCACCACCACCACCCGTTGAACCGTACATTCCATCTCTAATCATTCGGACCCCAATACAATCCATTCCATCCACTTCATCCACCTTTATGGAGAATCAAAGGTTTTCGGAGCTGAAGAGCAGAGTTGACTTCCAACAAATTCAAATCTTTGGGTTGACAACGGCTCTCGGTGAAATACAAAAGCATAATGGCAATCTAGATATCGAGAATATCGAGCTGAAGAAGATTGTGGGCAGGGTTCAGGAAGATAACTTGGAGTTGAAAACCTTTGTAGCTGATCAAGCGGCCGAAATAAGATCGATGCGCTCCTTGATTGAGCAATTAATGAAAAATCTAAAGGCTCAGGGGGAGACAAGCTGCCGAGATCAAGTAGAGCTGCCCAGGGATGATGATAATGACGGTAATGATCCCAGTGCGCAAAGAGATGAGCCAGTAGATTTTTCTGCTGCTCAGCATGCTGAAATTCAGGGGGAGACAGGTCAATCGGGAGCTGAAGGAGGTGAGGCAAGTTCATCAAAAGCCACAGAATGTGAAGTTCGTGAGATAATTGAAGCTTTGATGGACATTGATGAAGAACCTCTAGAACTCGAATTCGATTTTGAAGATGATTTAGAAGATCTAGAAGAAGGAGAGTTTGTTCCAGATGATATTGCCGATTGGAGGTCTGATGAAGAGGGTGTGATAGATGAAGACGATAATGTAAATGAAGTAATCATTCAATCACAGCCTGTCACATAACAATATGAGCAAAATGATCAACATGTAATAGATATTGATGACGTCAAATTGGCTTCAGTAGATGATTCAGAACTGGAGGAGGCTGAAAGAGAGCCTAGCAGAGCTGAATTGTTAAATCTATGGTTCCGCAAGGAAGAGAAGAAAACTGAGCCGAAAATGAACAAGAATATGAGGATTCCAGGTGCAGGAAACTTCTCGGGAGGTATTATTAGCTGGTTCTTCGACAGGGAACTGCAGCTTTTTATTCTAAAGAGAAGAGATGGTCTCCAGTACCTGAGGCGCAGGTTTAAAGTATTCAACACATTGCCGAAGGTAGAGGTGAAGGAGTTAGCCTGGAAAGAGTTGATCAATATCGGAAATGATCCCTATGCTGAAGTGATCGCTAAGATAATCAGACGAGAGGGGAGATCTGGAAGGTTTGAAAGACTCAAACCGAGGTCTGGAAAAAGAGTCGAGGATACTTCAAGAATAGATCCTCATACAGGACGACCATGGGCGAAAATGGTTTACAAACCTGTTAAATGCTTAAGAAGGGTGCCAATGGAGAAGATGCCACAAGATATTTTGAGCAACATGAAGTGGTGGTACATTGACAACGAAACTGCTGAAGCAATAATGGAGGATTCTGACGACAAAGTAATTTTGCGAGTATATGATCCTCTACATCTGATAAACTTATCAAAGGACGATCTGAAGAAGCTTCATGGTCAGCATATCTTCTTTCATGAAGGACGGAGATCTGAAGCCGGAAAGTTCCAAAAAGTAGTCAGAGTATGTATAGATGCAGGTATATACGCAGGTAGTAGTATATATAGCTCTAGTACTTAATCAAGATGTAAATAGTTAGAAGCTATCATCAAGGGGGAGTCTGTTGGTACACCCTGTGTGACGATAGCAGTCTAAGTGATCTAGCATATTGGTTTAAGTAATATTCAAAGTATTGGGAATTAACTAGTATTTGATATATATGTTTATATATGTTTGATCGTTATTAATTGTATGTTTGGACTTGATGTAACGTATTACAAGAAGTTCAAACATAAAGTTCAAAGATAACTTCAAGCATAAGTTGATAACATAAGTTTCAATTCTAAGTTAAATATGTGAAAGAGTAAATTCGAATTCACTAAGGACTGGATTCGAATCTATGACAGATTCGAATATGTTCCTTAGGCAGATTCGAATGTACATCAGTAGGCAGATTCGAGAGTGTCAAGGGGACAAACTCGAATGGGCCTTGGGCCTGATTCGAGTTTGGCCCATGGCAAACTCGAATGAGAATCTATAATTAGGGATTAACTCGAATCATTAAGGGACTTTTTGCAGAATTCGTGAGGGATTAAGCAAATAGGTGATCTCGAGTTTATCAGCTAATTGAGTGTTCTTTCGGAGAGAATCTTCCAGTAGGTGCGTTCGTGTTCGTCCGTACAACTCGTAGATAGTGTTTGTGTTCCGTGTGAGAGTTGTTTCCGTCAACCCGTTAACGAGGATTCTGCACTCGTTGACGGTCTCGCGTCTAGATAGATCCGTAGTGTGTAGACCTTACAATTGTCAAAGTTGTTCCCATCTCAAGAAAAGGCAAACAGTGGAAGATACAGATAACCAGAATGGGTGCTTCAGGCCCAGAGCTGGAAGCATATGAATACACTGATGTTGCACAAATGGGATACAGAGAATGGGTGGAGTTGGCAGTTGCCCTGAGCCAGTCTAAGTCTGAAACATCTAAGACTATCAAGGCATACGTCAAAAAGTTGATGGAGAGAGTGAAGGATCTTGGCCTGATCTCAGAAGAACAGATCAAGGGTATCTCAGTGGCTACACCCAAGATCAAGGCCAAGAGAAACAGAAAGGATACAGAGCTGGAGGAACTCCTGATCATGATTGAACAAGGTGATGTAGCCGTGGAAATCAAAGGAGTAGACCACAGCCTGCCTAAAGGAGTGGAACATGAGGAAGATAAGCTGATTGAAGAACCTGAACTGGGGGTATTTTTTGTAGATACCCTTACAAAGAAGAAGTGCTTCCAAAGAGCATCAGACTTGCACAAGGTTGGCCTCAAACAGCTTATTGCTTTCAGACTTGCTAATTCCTTTAAGCAATCCATAAAGTGGAGAGCAGCCATCTGGGATCAGCTCAGAGGCTTTTATGAAAGAGGGGAGCTTCAACATCCCAGTTTCATGTTCCTAAGAGTTGAAATGGAAGAAATGGATGAAACCAGGGAACAGCTTGAAGAGATGTTTGAAGAAGGAGTGCCACCACTGCCTTGAAGTCCGTCAACTATCTGAGTAGATGAAGAATGGAAGCTATCCATTAGTTGGGCAGGCTTGCCTTTACTTGCTCCCATCATCAACAGTCCAACTTGTTGAATCTCTATGTACATTAGTTGTACCTTGTTACATTAGTTGTAACTTTTATTTTACATCAGTTGTAATATGCATTAGTACATCAGTTGTACTTTTGTAAAAACATGTGTTGTTTATGTAATCAAAATCAGTATATGTAAACTGATCTTTTACTTTACCTTGATGTTGTAATTTCATTTCAGCAAAATGTATTGTAGAAATATATAGTGATTATTGATAAAATCAGCTTAGACTGATTATTGCAAATAGGGGGAGATTGTTAGGCACAAAAAGGCCTCAGTCAAACCTGCTCTACATCTTAGGGGGAGATTTTTAATCAAACCTGTTTGATGCACTTGAAGGTATAATTTAAGGCCTGTTAATGCCTTATTGAAACCTGAAAAGTGATTTGCAATATAAGTCAAAGCTGCTTACCCTGTTGCATTCGTTGCAACAAAGGCAGATTGTCCAAGCTGTTCTGTCTGCTGAACAGGCTGGACATAAACTGTCTACGCTGCTCTATTCTGCTGAACAGCTTGGACAGATTCTAAGTGTTCTGTTCTTTGTGAACAGAACCTGTTCTTTGTGAACAGGCTAAACACTTCATGGAATATGTTTCCAAGTCCTCATGTATTGTTTTGGACTACAAGATCAGTTTACAAGTCGAAGACAAAGTGGAAAACAGAAGATGCTAAAGTTGCCTATGCTGTTCTGTTACATGAAGACAAAGAGGATATTTGAAATGGGTGACAGACCATTTCTTATATCAAAATGGCCTTAACAAAAGAAGAAAGATGTAAAGTTGACATTCCTCTTTTGGTTAAAGCCTTATGCAACAGAGACAAAAAGAAAAGGCAAAGATTCTGCCACATGAAGACAAGTCTGCTTTACCAGAATGTGCAGAAAAGTTGTTTTGTCTTTTTGGAAAGACATCCCACTAT
>JAANYP010006343.1:0-190000 GCA_020465985.1 Centrapalus pauciflorus | reverse complement strand
ATCAAATCTATCCAAATCTAATATGATAAATTTAATAACTAATTAACTAAATTTAAACAAATTCTATTATTCTTATCATTCTTATAATATACAATTTTGTAACATCCTCAAAGTTATTTTATTGTAATTGGGCTAATTAAGTGGAAAATTTACAAATAAGTTGAATTATGAACAATTATCATGTATTTGGGATATTTAGAAAGTTTGTTGTTATTTTAAGGAAATTTGAACTCGGAATTATTATTAAGGAGTATTATGAATGATAAAAGTTAATAATGATAAATTTAAGAATAAATCAGTATTTTATGGAACCGGTTAAGTTGAGGGGTGAAATGTGCAAAAATGATGAAAGCTGAATAAAAGGGCTAAAAGCCATTCATTTTCATATTTCACTCTCTCTACATTCTCTCTCTAGAAGTTCTCTCTACGTCTCTCTAAGATATCTCGCAAACCGACCGTCGGATTTTCGAGAATTATACGTCAACGGAAAGATCCCGTGGAATACAACAACAATCTGTTGGGAATAAGTAATAGAGATGAAACAATTATATTGTATATAATTGTAATTACTCAATAGTATAGGGGTTGGATTGTAAATACTCAAAGCTTGAGTATTAAGTATAAAAAGAGGTATCTGTGTACTGTTGATAAGAGGAGGAATCGAAGATTACATACACACATACGGTTAGAACAGTAGAGAGAGAAGAAGATTGTTATCCAAGATAGCCAAGAACTCAATGTAATATTTCTCTCTTTAATCATTCAATATAATGTGTTTGATTGTTAATTGTTCATATGAATTGTGTTATGTTGTATGAATTGCATGAAATATGAATTCACAATTGGTATCAGAGCCAAATATGGCTAAATTTGAGTGAATTTGATTCTGAATATGTAATTTTTCGAAGTACTGTTTCATAGAAAGTTTAAAAATTCGAATATCATTTTTGGATTTTGATTCTGTGGATGAAATGATTTGAATTTTGGATCGAAGGTGACGTTTTTGAGTGTGAATCTAATGAGATAAATCTCAAATTTTAATTCCAAACATACAAATTTTAATTTGGAATTTTCAGATTTTTTTTGAAAATATTGTGTTCTTCACGTTTTTGTCTATTTTTGGATTTTTAATCTAAAATTAGACAAAGTTGTTTAACAAAAGTTGTTTCTGTGTGAAAAACGCACACTCGATCATAATTTGAGGTCATTTGGTGAATTTTTTGTTGAAAATTGTGTTTTTAAACTTGATTTTTATCTGTTTCTTATCAAACTCGGGCAATACTGAACTCATAGTGTTATTCGAGTTTTAAAAAGAAGGGATCGAGTTTGATAAAGCTTTGACCGAGTTTTATAAAGCTTTGACCGAGTTTCATGCTTATTTGATCGAGTTTCATGCTTATTTGATCGAGTTTCATGCTTATTTGATCGAGTTTAATGCTTCATTAATCGAGTTTTATGCTTCATTAATCGAGTTTCAAGCTTCATTAATCGAGTTTCAAGCTTCATCATTCGAGTTTCATCGAGCTTATTCGAGTTTCATTCTTTTTCAATCGAGTTTCACACTTAACCATCCGAGTTTCATTCATGATCATTCGAGTTTCATTATTCTTCATTCGAGTTGAGTCCTTATTCATTCGAGTTTCATCATACTATTGACTATTTGACCTTAGCTGCTTAAATTGGCCATAACTTTTGACTGGAACATCGTTAGAAGGCCTACCATACGCCAAATCGACTCCAGAAAAAAGTTACGGGCAATTTTATACAGAAAAGCTGAAATTTTAACGTCAAAAAGTCATTTCAGAACTGATTTTTCATAAGTAATCTTTAACTGAAATAGTTTTTTAAAGTTTTATCAGAATTCACTCCGTTTTTCCATAAAAGATCTTGGAAGATTCAATTTCTAGCAATTCATAATGGAATTTGAACAATTGTCAAAGTCTGAGCTGATTTTCAAACTTACTGAATCTGAAAAGATTCGTAAGAACAATTACGACATTCTCATTCAGTTAAATACTGATAAACATTTGGCGTTACGTGACGTACAAATATTGAATGAAGAAATTCAAAGCTTAAAAGAAAAACAAAACTCTGAGAGTTGTGCTCATCAATTGAAAATATCTGAATTACTTAAAAACTTGATGAGCTGAAACAAGAAAATTTTCAGAATGCAACTCAACTGAAATATCTTTTGCCTGAAAGATCTGATCTTTACAAGAAAGTTCAGGATCTTGAAGATACACTTTGTAAGACAAAACCAACTGATCAGAATTGTATTTTAAAAAAAAATGAAGAAATTTTGCTCTTCAACAAGAGTTGTCTTTAACTAAAGATTTGATTGAGAAGGAAAGACATGAGTTCTTACTTAAAGAACAAGATTTTAAATCAAAATCTGAATTGTTTGAAGATGAAAGACAAATGTTCTTAATCAAAGAACAATCTTTTAAATCTGATTACCAATCATTTGATCATGACAGAAATTCAAATTTAGTCATTATCAAAAGTTTGGAAGATCAGATACTTCATCTTACAAAACAATTACATGTGTTTACTTCGTCAACTGAGTCAAAGGTTAAGACCCCTTCTTCAGTGTGTTTAAAATCCAATGTTGATCACTCTGGTTTGTCTTCTGAAAGTGAAGTGAATCTAACTAACTCTGCTAAGTTTGATTCTTCTTCAGATCTTAAACTTAAGTATCTGTTAAAGATACACAGCGGCAAAGATAAAATTGTTGAACAACTTCCGGTCAAGATTTACACCGGTGAATCTTCGAAGTCAAATTATCTTAAAGTTTCTGAAAATACTGGTCATTCTAATCAGAAAACAAATTCACAGAAAAATACCAAGTATTATCAGAAACAGGCAAGAACCGGACAGTTATTCAAAAAGAAGAGTTCGCAAAAGTCTGATCATTCAAATTCAAGTTTCTTTAGAAATCCAGATATTCAATTTTATCATACTCAAAGAAATTTGTTTTCTGCGTTTGAAAGAGAAGCTGATAGTTATAACATGCAATGGGTACCTAAACCCAAGTACAAGTGGGTACCAAAACCTGTTTTGAAATGGGTACCCAAGAGCGCTAACAAGTCTGGATCCAAATCTGTTTGGATACCAAAGACATCTTAAATTTTGCAGGTTATAGGTTTCTTATCATTTCAGATAAGGACCCGTTCTTCATTTCAATAGGCTCTTGATTACTTCAGGTCAAGACCCGTGCTTCAACTCAAAATTGGTTTCTAGTTCAATTCAGACTAGAACCCGGACTTCAATGAACCAGAGACAATGGTTTTCAGTTACTTCAGACTGAAACCCAAGCTTATGCGATAAATGGCTTCTAATCACTTCAGATTAGAACCCGAGTCTGAAAGACAAATATTTCTGGAATTCCTGCCCTGAATTCAACTCTGAAGCTGCATTGATTTAGAGGGAGTTTTATTTTTATAATTTTTTGCTCCTGATTTCATTTCTATGAGTTGACTAACTGTGTTTGCTTATTTCCAGGGGGAGTTTCAGACATTCTTTGACGATGACATTTTTCAAAACTATGTGTGATTTTTCACGAAAATATTTGACACACACATAAAAAGAGTTTTTGAGCTGAAAAGAAATATTTTTATGAATCTCTGAATCTATCATTGAGATTAATTGATCTAATCTCTTTGATTTTTATAATCTCATTTCTTCTGAGATTCTTTTTGTTAGAACTCTTCCAATTTATACTGGATTCTCCTGTTATCTCCCATGTGCTAATTCTTTCAAGACAATCTTATTATTTTCATATCATATATCAAATTTTCCATTTCATTCTGATATCTCCCAAAATTATCTGCATATCATCTCCAATATCATATAAGTTGGATTTCATAATATCTCATGACCTTTCAAAGCTGAAAATCTTTCTGCTGACTCCGATTATGCACCAATCTTAGTGATAGGCATAAATATCGCTTCTATGGTCTAACCAGAACCGGAAGACCTACCCAAGGAGCAAACCATCTATAGTTTGTGTGGGTGAGGGTTCTTTAGGTTTATTAGTTGAGAAGTGTCAGTTATCACGGGATACTGACAGGGTCGAGCAGAGGTAAAATGTAAATGAGAGGGATATTAAAAGGAGATGGTGGTGCATCAGATCATGCTTTTGCTATAAAGCTGACTGAATTCATTTCTCAAAAGTGAGCCGGAGGGAGCTTAGTTGAAAAATGCTGAGTGCTGAGAGCTGAGAAAGGATTAAAAGAAAAGTAAATCCTATCTAAACTGTGTCGGCTGGGTAATCCACATAATCTATCAAGCCCTATGCGACTTGATATTGAAAAAAAAAAAGACGAAGTGACGCATGCACTTAACCCCACCAACTACTCAGTTATCTCTCAAAAGATTTCTGTTTCAATAATCACGGAGATATAGCACATTTCTATCGATATGTCATTCGAATATTATTGATACTGAAACAAGGAAGACATTTGCTCCGGTCTCCCACTTCATTTGATGCACATTGTGTCTAGAGCTAATATACACTTTTAGGACACATCGAGTCTATCAGTCTGCGTGACTATAAACTGCTAGTCCAAAGTGACTAAGCCGGAACAAATATGAGTGATTCTTTCATGATAAAGGATTTCACGATGACTATTTGGAAATCCTACCAGTGTTAACATCACGCCAGCGCTGAAAGTAGGTCACATAGATTTTGTCTATTGTGCAAACAGGAATCCTATGTGGACCTGGACTTGTTTTCTCACAAAATGAATGTGTTTCATTTTCCCCAAAGTTGTAAAGCTTTGTTTTGTTCTAAAAAGATATAGTATCAATTCGAGGGGGAGTGAACTTTTTGAGGGGGTGAGATAAATCTGTTTTGTATAGGGGGAGAGATGTCAGTTTAAGGGGGAGAAAATCAATTTGTAATAATTTCTGAGTTGTAATTGTTGTTGTATTTCTTCTACTGTAATTTCATTGAATTAATGTTTCTGTAGTTTTTGCATGATGTTCATAATTTTTTTTATGATCATCATGAGGGGGAGAAAAGCTGAATTTCAGAAACAACAGTTGAGTAGATTGAAGTCAACTGAAGACAATTGCTACATCATGATTCAATGAAGAGAATTAAAAAGCTATTCATGATTCAAGGGAATTGTACTCACAAGAAAATACAAGAAAAGAGAAGATCAAAGAAGAAGAGTTGTGAAGATCAGAGAGAGACAAATAAAGAAAAGAAGAAGATTCAGAGATCAGAGAAAAGAAGAATATTCACGAAAAAGTCCCTGAAATGATCTTTTATCGGAATATTGATTTCATCTCTAAGGGGGAGATTGTTAGGGACAATATTTGTAGAGCTGAAATGAATATTACTTTTAATAATTGTGTTCATCTCTAAGGGGGAGAATGTTGGGAATAAGTAATAGAGATGAAACAATTATATTGTATATAACTGTAATTACTCAATAGTATAGGGGTTGGATTGTAAATACTCAAAGCTTGAGTATTAAGTATAAAAAGAGGTATCTGTGTACTGTTGATAAGAGGAGGAATCGAAGATTACATACACACATACGGTTAGAACAGTAGAGAGAGAAGAAGATTGTTGTCCAAGATAGCCAAGAACTCAATGTAATATTTCTCTCTTTAATCATTCAATATAATGTGTTTGATTGTTAATTGTTCATAGGAATTGTGTTATGTTGTATGAATTGCATGAAATATGAATTCACACAATCTACAAACGGATTTTTGATTTCATACGAATTGAGGTAAGAATCGACACTTTTAAGTTTGTTGTTTCGGTTTTGAAGAACTAGAATTTCGAATCTGTCATTTTATGTAAATTGGAGCTTGTTTTGCTTGGAATATTGCTGGAATGTGATAGTATATGCATAGTAGAATCGAATCTAGGTATCACACATAATATATCAGTGATTTTAGGCCTTAGAATGATGGATTTAAGCTGAAATGATGAACAGACTCGAATATACCAAGAACAGAGTCGAAATGCAAGAACAAACTCGAGTTTGGTGCTAGATTCGAGTGTGTACCATTAGATTCTAAGGGGGGGGGGTTCGAATCTATGCCTAGATTCGAAGTGAGGTTCGAATCTATGCCATAGGGTTCGAATCTAGTGATTAGATTCGAAGGTAAGCCCCTTAAATTCGAGTTTAATGCCTAAAATTGAGAAATCTACTCTCTAAACTCGTGTAATTTAAATGGAACTCATAAACAACACATAAAATGATAAGGGTTACTCAAAGGACAAGATGTAAACTTGAAATGGGTTCAAACTTAGTTGTAGTTCGAATTTGGACATAGACCCGAAATAGGAAAAATGTTGCAAAACTTACGAAACTTGGTTTTATGATTTAAACGGTTATTGATACGAAGTATTGTTGTAATTAATATAACAGGTCCCTTGTGGTGTTGTTTAACCCACAGTGGGGTACTTGGTGGATCCGGTTGAAAGCCCGTGGAGAAATAAAAATTGGTTAAAAGTTTAATTACGCACCCACTGTGAGTACCTTTGATTTTAGCATGTTTACATCTGCTTTATGTTTGCTAGGCCTGCTGAGGCATGTTGTTTCACTTTCGTTTGACACTCTACTAACTTGCGTATATATATAATGATGCACATTCACATTTGCTGCATGTCCTTTCTTTTGTTGTGCATCCTGTTGATGTCGATGGACCTGAGTGGTCGCATCTGTACTCTGATGTTACTGTGCTATATGAGCCAAGAGTTTGACACCTCTATGGCCAGGATAGGCAGTATGACATCCCTGATGGTATGTTTGCCTCAGTTTGGTGGGTTTTTCTTATTGCCGAGTGTGTCAGCTCGAAGGGGCTGCGGGCTCAGAATTGCGTACCTTGGGTGCGTGTGGAGTATACGGTATGTGTTACCGCGGTTACTCTGGGTGGCATCATAAAGATTTGTTGAATGCATAAAATCATATGGTATTCACTAAGCAATCGCTTACTCTTTTAGTTGTTGAATTTTACAGGAAAAGGGAAGTCTACTGCTGGACCTTCTCGTTAGGCCATTTAAGAAGATTTGGAAGATATCTGCTATTTAATTGGTACTTATGTTGTGGATCAAATGTTATAATATGTTTGGGATGATTGTAATAATTGTATTTGGATATGTAGACTTAGTTATGGTACCTTGTAGCACCGTAGGGTGTTTGACACTTTTGCACTACTTTTATTTTATGTTTTTAATGCTTCCGCACTAAAATCTAGGTTATCAGATCATTATGTATTTGTATGATGATGTTTAAAATCCTGGGTGTTTTGTAATTGGTGGTTGTTGTGGCAAGGGTGTCACAAATTTATAAATATTTATTTTTAAAATTAACCCATGTAATATATGTGTATTAACCTAATGTGAGTATATATATATAGACTTAGGTTATCGTGAGAATCAAAATATATCTTGAGAATTGTGAGAAACGTTATAATTCACTAATTTTGTATATTGATTCAATATTTTGTACATTGATTTGCTTATTTATTATGTGATTCACTATTTATAAATTCAAAAACTAATGAATCAATATAAAAAAAAGTATTAATTTGTTGATTTATTTAATTTGAAATTTATGATTCATTGTTTATATATTCAAGAAATGATGAATTAACACATAAAAAAATAAATCACAATGTTTCTCACACTTCTCAAAATATATTAACTTCTCATTTGAGCGCGCGCACACACACACACACATATATATACATACACACACATGGATATATATATATATATATATATATATATATATATATATATATATATATATATATATATATATATATATATAGGGGAGGGTTCTTTTAAGAACCATAAAAAATGTGGGAACCTAAGAACTAATCTCATCCATTGATTATATAGGATCAAGGGCTTAGAAATGAGATGGCATTTTTGAAATTAAGAAGGCTTCAAGGGTTTTTTTTGTTGGAAAAAGGGGCAGGGAAGGGTAGAATGGGGATAACAAATTTGAAAAATCCTTGATTGCATAGAACCAAACGCACACGCTTCCAAAGACAATCATTTCCCTCCTTGAAAAAGTAACTGCACGCGTTTCCAAACAATTATTTCTCTCCTTGATTTTTTCTCTTCATTATTTTTTCTCCCAAAAAAAAATTCACCAGAGTTTAGATATTATACACTTTATTCTATGGATAATATACAACTTTATATGTAGATTAAAATATATTCTAAGGTGTATACATAATAATTCTATGGTGAATATACAACATTCTATGACGAGGATACAAAGCAACACAATCCAATCGAACATTCGACAATCACAATCAATGGTGTCCATGGTAGAATCTTTTACAAACTGCATTAAAACAATGGATTCAAAACTATGATGCAAAAAAAATGTATAACATTTCTAGTTACATAGAATAGCAATATTCTATGTAGAATATGTGAACTATCTACGTAGAATATGTGAACAATCTACGTAGATTAGTGGTATTCTATGAAAAAATATGTGAACATTCTGCGTAGAATTATGGTATTCTATATAGAATATATGACACTTACCTAAGATCTATATAAATTTGCAAACAATTCTACGTAGAATGCAAGATATTCTACGTAGAATGCAACATATTCTACGTAGAAGAAACGTTAAATAAATTTGCAAACAATCTGTAAAAAACTATAAATGTGAGAAAATCTATATAGATTTACACTGACAAAGAAAATATGAACATCATAAGATAACATAAAATCTGAGAAGAATACAAATTAAAGAATCCAAAATCTATAAATGTTTATTGAAGATCTATTCAAACAACATAGAATACAAAAATCTATATAGATTTACAGACAATCTATAAAAAAACTACGAAGAATACAAAATAATCTACGAACAATATATCTTTTTGTCGTGCTTTTCCTATTGTCTTTCTCAGAGCCATCGTCGTTTAGCAAGGTCTTGAGCGTTTCATATTTACCCGATTCTGCGATTTCAAAATATAAAATAGACTAGAAAATATGAACATCATAATATAACATAAAATATGAGTAGAATACAGATTAAAAAATTCAAAATCTATAAATGTTTATAGAAGTTCTATTCAGACAACATAGAATACAAAAATATATATAGATTTACAGACAACATAGAATGCAACATATTCTACGTAGAATGCAACATATTCTACGTAGAATGCAACATATTCTACGTAGAATACAACATATTCTACGTAGAATGCAAGATATTCTACGTAGAATGCAACATATTCTACGTAGAATTCAACATATTCTACGTAGAAGAAACGTTAAATAAAACAACGAATACTCGAATCAAATATAAACATGACCTGGATTAGGAGAAAAACAATCGTCGACCTCCTCATCGGCTGCAAAATCATTTGGAAAAATATTACACGGGGTCTGTTGAAATGTGTCGGTCGACTCCATGGATTCAGGTGAAATAAAAAAAAACGGAATGGATTTCCGGCGACGGAACTGAGCTTCTTCTTGCCGGAAAAAATGGAAGAAAAAGAAAAAATTAATGGAAACTCATTGATAATTGCATAGTTTAATTAAAAGGCAGAAAGTTGGAAACTTTTCTGAAAAGTTGCATTAAATGAATGAGGAAAAATGACTGATTTGCCCTTAGTGGACCCAACCATACTTGAAAATATTTACAACAATGCCATTGATTATCCACCCTTGATCCTATTTATCCAAGGGCTGAAATTGGTTCTTATGTTCCCACATTATTTAAGGTTCTTAAAAGAACCCAATCCTATATATATATATATATATATATATATATATATATATATATATATATATATATATATATATATATATATATATATATATATATATATATATATATATATATATATATATATAGGGATCATTACAGATCCCTAATTTAGAGCAGAACTATAGATCAATCTAAATCATTGGATTATAATATAACACTAGGGATAAGATGATAATCATGCAATTAACATTGAATTAATAGTAGCTGTTAGATTTAAATTTCGATCTTGTGATCTATTTTGTAATAATTATTTAGAGAATATTTAGTCTTGTAATTTATTTCTTAGTTAGTTTATTTTGTATGAAAAGTTCAAGGGACAAATGTGCCATTCCTTGAAAGTTAATAAAAAGAGCCAACAACTAGGCTCCTAGGGTTTTGTATCAATAGACACGGTTGACATTTATGAGAATTGAAATCTTTTGTCCAGGCGCCACTTTTATTCTCTCAAAAACATTCTCTTTGTTCTTTAATCATTTCACAATTATTGAGTGCATATTCTGATTGTGAGAGTTTATAGAACATTAATGTGCTGATATTATCTGGGAATCTACAACAACAATTGGTATCGGAGCCAGGAAAAGGTGGATTTAAACTAAAGCAAATCGGATTCTGCTGTTCTTCAAACTGTTCATCGACTTTTTCATCCATATTCATGGTTTGATCTTCATTTTCTCCAATATTATGCTGTTTTTGTGTTGTTCTTTTCATATAATCATCATATTATCATTCCCCACTGATTTAGAGCTTCCTAAGTTCCATCTTAACATCATATTAATCACATAATCGGTTGTTTAAAAATCTTGAAAAAATGGGTTTTCTTGCTATTTTGGTCCGCTTTTAAAGATTTTTGAAGTGTTTTGGTATATTTTAAAGGCTAAAAAGTGTTTAAAATAATTTTCCAATCATTTAGAAACAATTTTAGGCCAAAAATCTGCTCATTTTAAGTCTAGACTGTTGCTGCAAAAACTTCATATCTGCTGTATTTCGGACCTATGCTGTAGCTTTTCGGACCAAAATTCGGACCATCTAGGACCCCTATTCGGACAACTTCGGACCAATTCGGACCATACTTCGGTCCATTTCGGACCATCCTTAGGTGTCATTCGGACCAAATCTTGCCCAATTCGGACCCCACTTCGGTCCATCCGAAGTTCAGATAAGGCAATTTTAGTTCCCTTATTTTTACTTGTGCTTTAATTTGTCATTTCATTTCGGACCACCCGAATCCGGACCATCCGAATTCGGTTCTTCCTTCTTGAAATTTTTACCCAAGTGTTCATCCGGACTTAGTGATGTACATCCGAATTCGGTATTCTGTTTTTTGGTTCATCCGAATTCAGACTTCAGCTAGTTGTCACTAGGGGTGAGCAAAAACCGAACCGGAAAACCAAAAAACCGAAAAACCCGGAAAAACCAAACCGAAAAAACCGGAAAACCGGGAAACCGAAAAACCAAAAAAACCGAAACCGAAAAAACCGGAGTAAATGGTTTGGTTTCGGATTCCCTCTCAAAACCAAACCGAACCGGTTTTAAAATTAATTTAATTTTTATAAATATTATATATATATTTATTGAGTTATTTCTAGTTTCACTCATATTTAATGTTACGTTCTACTCCTATATTAAAGGAAACATTTTTCAATTATATATATAATTGATATTTATGATGTTAGAATGCTAATTAATTGACATTATTAATAGTTATGCTTATTTTAATTATATGTGAAGTAGATAATGCTAATTAATTGGTATAAACATTATTATTATATTTTACATGATGAAATTACTTAAATTAATTCAAAGCCTAAATTAGTAAATTTAATAAATTAGAGTATAAAACAACAAAATTAATATTTAATATCCAATTTTATCAATTCGAAGTATCAAATTAACACATAAGTCGATTAAAATTCAAACATAAACAATTATTTTTTAGTGATTTATCAAATAGTGCTTAACTTTAGTAAAGAAAAATTCAAAATTAGTAAAAAAGTGTCTAAGATTTTTCAGGTTTGAACCCAAAAACCAAACCGTTTTTGAAAAACCAAAAAACCCACGAGTGTAAATCGAAAAACCGGTAATCCAAACCGGAAAACCGAAAACCCGAAACCGGGAAAAACCGAAACCGAACGGTTTCTCCATTTCAAAAACCGGAATTTTCGGTTTGGGTTCGGTTTCGGCCAAAAACCGAACCGAACCGCCCCATGCTCACCCCTAGTTGTCACTGTTCATCCGAATTCGGTTCATCCGTCCCTTGGTCAACACAGTCTAGTCCATCCGAAGGCACTGTTCACACGGATTCGGTTCTTGTCCGAACCCACTATTCACCCGAATTCGGTTCCCTCCTAAATCCGTCCTTCATCCGAATTAATACCATCCGGAGTACTATTTATCAGCAGTTAAGTTCATCCGATTCAAGTTTCCACCTTCAAGATCTTATTCCTCCATATCAGCACCCGATATCATGTTTTTTTTTTTGAAAGGATCACCCGATATCATGTATCGTGAAGCTCTTGTCCTCGGATCCGAGAACAGACCACCTGTTCAGTATCCCGATGAGTATGAACAGTGGAAGTCCTGTTTCCTAAAGTTTGTCGGTATGCAAACCAATGGCAACCTTATGCTTCAATCCATCTCTGAGGGCCCCGTTATCTACTATCAGGAAATAGCTGCTACACCCGAGGCTGACACCCCCCCCCCCCGGTACTCGCATCAAAAGTTGAAAGGGAACCTTCTAATGATGCCGAGCGAGACAAGCAGCATGCAGACAAGAGGGCCGAATATCTGATCTACCAAGCCCTCCCCACTGATATCTTAGTCAGAGTATACAGCAAAATGTCTGCTAAAGAAACGTGGGATGAGTTAGAAGTTCAAATGTTGGGGGCAGATCTAGATGACCGTGCAAAAATTGAGGAAGCCAAGGCTAAGTTCACTGAATTCTGGGCCAAAGACGGGGAGTCGCTACAGGCCACATTTACTAGATTGTGTGCAGTTCTGAATGAGCTAAACAAACTGCACATCAAAAAAGACAAGGATAGCATAAACATCCAGTTCTTTTCAGCCTTATCCCCCGAGTGGCAAATTGCATGCCGAGCCACACGACGCGTCTTGAACATTCCCGAAGTCTCCATCAATGTGGTATTTAAAGAGCTGAAAAAGTATCAAGGTGATGTGGACCAACAGAAACATATGGCAAATCAACTCGCATCCTTGTTGCTATCTGCCAACACCGGCATCAAACCCTATGATTCCCTGGCCTTGATCTCAAACAAGACCATTCCCACAGCATCTTATGCTCAAGGTTCCTCTTCTTCCCAGTGCCGATATGCTTCTCCTCTGCATGAGATGATAGATGAGGAAGAAGCAGCTATTCAGGAACAAATAGCCTTATGGACAAATCGTCTCCAACAACGACGTTTTTCCAACAAGACTAATAATCAGCTCCGCTATGACACCGGTCTGCGGAGGTACTCGGATGAGAGAAGAGATGAAAGACGAGATGATTATCGTAGGGACGACTATCGCAGGGATGATCGAAGATACGACGATCGAAGGGACTATCAGGATGACCGCCGTTATGAAAGGCGAGACGATAGGCGAGATGATCGTAGGGATGACCGACGCGACTATGATCGAAGGGATGATCGTCGTGATGATCGCAGGGATGACCGAAGAGACGATCGAAGAGAGTATGATCGTCGGGATAATAGGAGAGATGACAGTAGGGAACCTAGCCGTGCCGACAAGAGGCCGGTGGAGAGGAGAGATGAGAGGCCGAGAGCCGAGGAACCGAAAGTAGGGGTGTAAACGAGACGAGACAGCTCGACACAAACTCAGGATCGACTCGGTGAAAAATCAAAATCGACTCGCATTTTATCGAGTCGAGCTCGAGCTCGAGCTACTCGAGTAGGAGTCGAGCCGAGTTCGAGTATCAAATTAACAGGCTCGATGGGCTCGTGAGCCTTATCGAGCTTTAGTTTCAAAATGTACATTTTTACCTTTCAAGCATATAAAAATTACATTTGTGTCTATAATATATAAGCAACCCATTTAACCCTAAAAACACCATTCTCTTTTCCATAGACAACACAAGAACGGCGCTCCTCACTCTCAGCTCCTGCCTCGAGCGAAGTCGTAACGATGCCGTCAACGGTCGATCTCCTTCCCCAGTCGGCGCCGTCGATCTCCTTCCCCAGCCGCCGCCGTCGATCTCCTTCCCCAGCCGCCCGTCGATCTCCTTCCCCAGCCGGTGCAATCGATCGACCTCCTTCCCAAGGCTGTCGCTGCTGCCGTCGATCGACCTTCCCCAAGGCCGTCGCTGGCCGTCGCTGCTGCTGTGAGCCTGTGACTGTTGCTATCTTTCCTGTGACCGGTGCTGTGAGCTTGCTATCTTTCTAAATTGATGTATACGATTTTCAATTATGTGGTCCATTACTCCATTTATTTGAACCATTGAAGTTAGATTAGATTGAGAACTCTGGATTTTGAGAGCTCAACAGGAAAGATTTTTAGTTTTTGTTAGAATTATTCAAGCACTTAGCATGTGTTTTTGTGATTACTTAGTTTTATACTTTTATGTTAAATTTTTTACACCTTAAATTATTACACTTTGACCATCAGACACAAACCTTTGTGAAACAGTATCTGAAATTCAATAAAATGTGTAAAATATTTTGTAAAATGTGATGGCCTGCTGTGAAAACAAATAATTAATAGTACCAAAAGAACATATTATTAAAGCAACTTAACAGTTCCTTTTTCTTCATTTTTTTTGAAACACGTCATAACTTAATAGTTCCAGGATTTTCGAGTCGAGCCGAGCCGAGCTCAAAAGTATCGAGTACTTTACCGAGCCGAGCTCGAGCCTAGAAAATGAAACTCGATCGAGCTCGAGTCGAGTCGAGTTTCGAGCTCGAGTTTTACAGTCGAGTTCGAGTTCGAGTAGCATGATACTCGGCTCAACTCGGCTCGATTACACCCCTAACCGAAAGGAGCCGAAGAACTTCTCTGTTATAAGTGTGGTAAACCGGGCCACTTTGCTCGGGAGTGCAAAAACAAGTTTGACAAGGACGTCGGTTACTATGAGCGGAAGTTGGAAGCCGCCAAGAAGCGAACAGTTGCTATGGCTCTTGTTGCCCAGGAAGACTACTGGGATGCGGAAGATACCGATGACGAGGACGATAAAGGAAAGAATTGCTACATGGTTGATCGTCTGGGATTGGATCGCTATGCTATTTCAACTGATTCAGATTCAGACAGTGCTGCTGGGAGGGAGACAACGACAAATCCACCAGCATGTTTGATGGCCAGATCCGACGATCCTGAATGTTCGTCATCAGATTCCGAGACACGAGAGGTACATTTCTTTTACATTCCAAAGCATGTATATCTGTAAATAGTGAATGTAAATTGCACACACATATTCTTGATTTAGAAGCTAGGTTAAATGCTGAAACTGAAAAGTGTGTGCAGGCTGAACATCTAGCCCAAACCTTAAAAGAGTCATCTGAATTATACCAATCAAAGTGGTTAACTAATCATAATGTGATAAAACAGATGCTAATCGAAAAGGTAGATGTTCAGGATAGGAATACTTACCTAGAATCTTGTATGGATAGGTTATCTAACGAAAAGCTCTCATTAAAAGAAGAAATATCTGTACTTTTAAAACAATTAGAGACAGTAAGCAGCTTAGAAAAATACAAAATGATAGAAGAAGAAAGAATAAGTTTGTACTCTCGAATAAAGACCCTTGATGATGCATTTTTAAAACGGGGTCAAACTGAACAAACCATTCATTTGAATCAACCCAAAGAAACTAGGTTTTACCATTCTAATCAAGGAATCGGTTTTAAAAATCCTAAATATTTGGAAAAGGCTCAAAGAGTTTTACCTTTGTTTTATGACATGAATAATATGGGAGCTGGGCTTAAATTTTTCTTTTTTGAGTCATTAAAAGAAATTTTAACCCAAGAGGATGAGAAACGCGTTGTAAATAAAGAAAAAGAAATATCTTTTAAATATGAAGAACTAAACGAGAGTTATCTTCTAGAGTACCCACTTTAAAGGAAGACTTCTTGTCTAGTTATTCAGAAGCCGAAATGAAAGCAGAACCTGTAAAACCAATCCCTCGCCTTTACATTCCTACAAAAGTTCTTCAACATCAAATTACTGTTTTAGAAAAGGAATTAAAGTCAACTCGAAAGAAAGTTCTAGATTTTCAAGAAGCTCTTCTTAAGAGTGAGAAAAATTGGTAAATCAAAGTTTTCAACAATTTGTAGAATTAATTGTCTACAGAGAAACATTTGACATGGTTTCTCAAACATTGAAAGATCTTTTAAAAGAACCAAGAGTTTCTCATCCTACCAAAATCCCACTTGTGTCATCCAACAAAGGCAAGACTAAAATTGAAAATTCTTCTACTAATTGTAAAGGTGAGTGCTCAAAACCTTTTAAAGCTGAGATTTTGAAAAAGACTCAGATTCAATCCAAGTCTTTTAAGAAACCCACTTACCAACAAAAAGAAAAATCTTTAAAGTCTATGTCTTCCATGCATACTGACTCTCGTCGTTTTGTTCCTACAGATCATGTAAGAAGAGTCCCAAAAACTACCATACAGGATTTTACAAGTTTTTTTGTGAAGAAGGCTGTAATGCCAATTGAATTTGTTTCTAGAGATAGGATGCCTGTAATATCTGAAAACAATATTTGTAATGATGTAACGAATTCTACTGCGTGTTTAAAGTACTCTTTTAGTGACTTGTTCAATTTATGTCCAACTCGTTTTAGATGCAAAGTTCCTGAAATGAATGTTGTTGTGCCATATCCTCCTAAAAGAATTCGCAAAAAGAAAATAAAAAATGTTGCATCATCGGCCACAACGAAAAATGAGACTTTTCCTTTGCCGAGGCCCAAAACCAAATCAAAAGTCAAAAAGGTCTTAAAAAGTCAAAAACCGAAGGTAATTTCATCGCCTAAGGTTCCAAAGCCTGATAAATTCAATTTTCAATGGATTCCAAAAGGCTATGCATCCGGACCACACATAACTGCAAAATGGGTTCCTAAAACTGCAAACGTGCCATATTCACCTGGAACTTCTAACCAAAAAGGACCCATATTAAGATGGGTACCCAAAGTTGTGTGATCTTAATGCAGATGGTTCTTGGTTTCCTCAGATCAAGACCTGTACTTCAATGAATTGGCTTCTAGTTATCATAGACTAGGACCCGTCCTTCTGCTTGTCGGTTGTGCTTAAACCGAAACGTTTGGCTTCTGTGCACACAGCTCAGGACCCGGTCTTATTTCATCATGTTTTCTGAACATCTCGGTTCAGAACACGGTTGGATTGTCAATAAAAGATGGATGTGTTTGAATGCTTATAGATTTTCATTATATGAATTTATTTGTTTTTCAGGTTAAATCCATCTGGTATATGGATTCGGGTTGCTCCAAGCATATGACTGGGAGAAGAGAATTGATGTCAAACGTAGTTTAACAATATTGTGGGATGGTAAAATTTGGGAACAGTCATCAAGCTCATATAAAAGGATACGGGGACTTAGTCTTATATAATCTAGTCATCAAGGATGTTGACTATGTTGAGGGATTATCACATAATCTATTTAGGATAGGACAGCTCTGCGATAAAGGATTAGAAGTAACTTTTAGGGCTAAGAACTGCAGTGTTAAGAGTATGGATGGCAAAGAAATCTTATCCGGTTTCCGTAACTCTAACCTTTACACCACAGACGTAGCTAAGCTCATGATTAAGGATAGCATCTGCCTTTTATCAAAAGCCTCTTCAAAAGACTTTTGGTTGTGGCATCGAAGGTTATCACACTTAAACTTTGAAAACATCAACAAGCTGGCTGCGAAACAACTGGTGAAAGGTCTCCCAGAATTACGATACGAAAAAGACCATCTTTGTGGAGCTTGTGAGAAGGGAAAGATGAAACGATCATCTCACAAACCAAAACCCGAACCATCAACGAAGAGAGTGTTGGAGTTACTTCATATGGATTTATGCGGACCGATGCGGACCCAAAGCATAAATGGGAAGCGATATGTGTTGGTTATCGTTGATGATTACTCACGATATACCTGGGTTAAGTTCTTGCGATCCAAGGATGAGACAGCTCAAGAAATCATCGATTTTATAAAGAGTGTCGAAACCCAACAGCAACTGTCCGTTCAATCAATCAGATCTGACAACGGCACGGAGTTCAAGAATTCGGTAGTTGAGGGCTTCCTTCAATCCAAAGGTATTCGACATCAATATTCTGCTGCTAGAACACCTCAACAAAATGGAATCGTAGAAAGGCGTAATCGTACCCTTGTGGAAGCCGCTCGTACAATGCTGACCTACTCAAAGCTACCTCCGTTCTTGTGGGCCGAAGCCGTGTCAACAACTTGCTACACCTAGAATCGCTCCATAATCCATAAGCGCTTCAATAAAACTCCATATCAACTCTTCCTGAATAAAGTACATTTTATCAAGTACTTACGTGTATTTGGTTGCAGGTGCTATGTGCTTAATGATAAAGACAACCGCGGGAAATTCAACGAAAAAGCGGAGGAAGCGATCTTCATTGGATACTCATCCAACTCGAAGGCTTATCATGCATTCAATACCACAAGGCCAGTTAACTAAAGTGTGCATGTCACATTTGATGAGTTGGCTGAACTGGCACCCGAAGTTGATCATTCAGGACCACGCATTACACCAATGCCTGAAGACTCTTCTACTCAATCTACTTCTTTTTCATCTTCTGATTTAGTTAATTTATTTGATCCTTTTTATGTAGAATTTTTCGGTCCTAACGCTAATGTTTCTCCAAATGTAGGTAATCCATCCAACAATTCAACTGCACAACAAATTTTATCCGATCCATCTTCATCCACATCATACCCTCATCCATCAACATCATCCACTGATACATCCGCAGTTTAATCTACTCATGAAATACCCTCGCATATCATGCCAAACATCCTTCCTTCACCTAAACATTCAGAACTCGAACCGGAACAAGTAGTACCATCACTAGAAACCATTGACCATGAATCATCTTCCATTCCCACTCTCACCACGGAGAATCCATCCCGAGCACCCCTTCCACACGAGACTAAATGGACCCGAAGTCACGCAACCGATCAAATCATTGGCGATGTCTCAACTAGTGTCCAAACACGTAGGGCGTCTACTAATGAATGTCTCTTCGCATCATTCCTTAGTATGATAGAGCCAGCTCGTGTGGATGAAGCCTTAAAAGACCCAGACTGGATAGTTGCAATGCAAGAAGAGCTCAACCAATTTGAACAGCTCTGAGTATGGCGGTTAGTTCCCAAGCCAAAAGACCGAACAATTATCGGAACAAAGTGGATCTATAAGAACAAACGAGATGAAAACGACATTGTGATACGGAACAAAGCGAGACTTGTCGCCAAAGGCTACCGACAACAAGAAGGGATAGATTATGACGAGATCTTCGCTCCAGTTGCACGG
Organism: Centrapalus pauciflorus; assembly: GCA_020465985.1. Lineage (NCBI taxonomy): Eukaryota > Viridiplantae > Streptophyta > Magnoliopsida > Asterales > Asteraceae > Centrapalus > Centrapalus pauciflorus. The sequence goes on along the minus strand of JAANYP010006343.1, from coordinate 170,722 downwards.
ATCGAAGCTATCAGAATCTTCTTGGCGTACGCGGCACACAAGGACTTCGAAGTGTACTAGATGGACGTCAAGACAGCCTTTCTTAACGGTGAACTTCACGAAGAGGTGTACGTTGAACAGCCACAAGGATTTGTTGACGCACATAAACCTGACCATGTTTATGTGCTAGACAAAGCCCTCTATGGTTTAAAACAAGCACCTCACGCATGGTATGACAGTCTCTCTAATTTTCTTATGTCTGCTGGTTTCAGCAAAGGTGTGGTGGACACAACACTGTTCACAAAAAGGGAAGGCCCGCACATAATGCTAGTGCAAATATATGTCGACGACATTATATTTGGATCTACTGACAGTAATTTCTGTAAGGATTTTTCAGCCCTAATGAAGTCCAGGTTCGAGATGAGTATGATGGGGGAAATGAACTTTTTCCTCGGATTACAAGTCAAACAACTTGAAAATGGGATTTTTGTGAACCAATCGAAATATACTCTCGAGATTCTCAAGATGTATAAGTTAGACTCTTGCACGAGTATTGCAACTCCCATGGCTTCCAACTGTAAGTTAGACACCGATCCTTCTGGGAAAAGTGTCGATAATACAACTTACAGCGGGATGATAGGATCCTTACTGAATCTGACTTCTAGTACCTGATATAATGTTTTCAACATGTCTTTGTGCTCGTTTTCAGGCCGACCCGAAAGAATCACACCTAACTGCGGTAAAACGCATTTTTCGTTATCTTAAGGGTACACTCGATCTTGGTCTCTGGTATCCAAAGGGAACCGATTTTGATCTTACTGCCTTTTCAGATGATGATTTTGCAGGTTGTAGAGTTGACAGGAAAAGCACATCAGGAGGAATACAGTTCTTGGGAGACAGACCGGTGAGTTGGTCGTCCAAAAAGCAGAATTGTGTTTCAACATCCACAGCTGAAGCTGAGTATGTAGCAGCTGCAAGCTGTTGCTCTCAAGTGCTGTGGATGAGAACGCAATTACGTGATTATGGATTCTCACTCACCAATATCCCAATTTACTGCGATTCTCGAAGTGCAATTGCCATCTCTTGCAATCCCGTGCAGCACTCTCGAACAAAACATATAGATATCAGGTATTATTTTGTTAAAGATCATGTAGAAAAGGGAACAATTGAGTTGTATTTTGTTGGCACGGAATATCAACTTGCGGATATCTTTATTAAAGCTTTAGACGAACCTCGTTTTCAGTTTTTAGTATCCCATATCGGCATTTTGAATCCACCTTCCAGTTAAATATCAGACATTGTCTAAAATAATTCTATTTCAAACTATCATGTTTGAAATTCCTTTATTTTAGAAAATATCTGTTATTTAAATTTAAGGGTTGTGTCACAAACTTAAATTTCAATATTTCCTTATCTATGTACATCTTTAATAATTCATGATCCTGACAAACTGCTGTGTGAATTGTTCATCACTGAGTGGGATGCAAATTTAATCCAGGTTTGTCTGTATCTTTAAGGTTGCTAAATAGGTTCAAGAAATTAATCTGAAAACGAAAAAGAAGCGAATAGGTGTTTATTTGGGAGGGAATATAGTTAGGATGTTAGTTTTTATAATATTGTTCTTTGTATTTTCTCTATAATTTTTAAATTTTAGGTTGGTTACTTTTTAGATTTTAAAGTCTAATTTAATCTGTCAGAAAATCACAAAAAGATTTTATTTGTTTAAACTCGTCAAAAAGCAAAAAAAAAACATTTTTATTTTTATTTCATTTGTCTTAACTTAATTGTTGAAAGAAAATCACAAAAATATTTTATTTTGCATTTCTATACTTTGAGTTTCAAAGAAAAATACAAAAAGAATTAGTTTATCGGGCCAAAATTTTGTTTCAAGCTTTTGTTTTTTTTATTTTACTCAAATGCCCATTTTTCTTTTATTTTAAACTACAATATCCGGCGGCCCATAAGAATTTGGGCGCGGATCCTTTGTACCCGACCCGATCCTCTCCCTTAGAAAGGGCGGGTAAAACGGTCAAAGTCACTTTCCTTCTCCTTCAAGCTTTTCACTTCTTCTTCTTCCTTCTCTAATTTCTGTCGCACCCACCGCCGCCCAAACCTCCATTTTCATGATTCCAAGCTTTGTGGATCATCATTTTACTTCGTTTTTCTTGCATATTTCATCTTCGACACTATCAGGTAACCCTTTTCTAACTTTATTTCAGCATTTAAGCTACTAGTTTAACTGTTTGATTTTCAAAATTTTCATAGTTTATATTTTCGGTTTTTGGTATTTTTAGGACATTAAGGTGTTGTTTGATAGCATAAGAGGAAAATGTCTGATGTCTGATTACCACTTCTGATTGATAAGAGGTGGTCCTGAAGTCGGATAAGAGAATCCAATAAGACAGTTTGATTCGTAAATTAATTAATGTCTGATCAGTTAATTTTATTAATTAAAATTAAATAAACTGTTAATTTATTTTTAAATCATATCAAATTTTAATTTTTAAATAATAAAATGATACAATCTATACTTTAAACAATATATTCATACATTTAATTCATACATTCATATATATAATCATATATACGTACAATATATACATTCATAAACATTTCTATACCACACAATCACATAACATTTCATAAACATTTCTATACCACACAATCACATAACATTTCATATACATACATCCATATAACATTTCATAAACATTTCTATACCACACAATCACATAACAATCACATAACAAAATTTTCAATTCATAAACAATTATAAAATTTTTATTGGATGCCAACATTTTCATTGATCCTAAAACATTAAAATAAATTAAAGACACAAACATACATTCATTAACAGCACCCAAACACACCCATAACCAAACTAGACCCAATTCCTCAAGATTTTTAAACAATCCCAAACAAAATGACAAAAACATTCATGAATCGACGGAACAACACTGGAAGACACAAGCTATTAGTCAAGACATAGTGAAAGAAATATTCATGAATAAAAAGAAACAGCAATGAAAGAAAAGTAATCGAAAGAAGCAGCAAGCTAGCATGAAATAAACATTCATGAATCGATGGAACAGAAACATTCAACAATTGATATAACCAGCAGGTTTATAGATTAATTAGATCGAATACCTGGTTGTGCAACTGACAGAGATAGAGTGAGAGGCGACTGTGTTCCATCGTTGTATGTGCCGGTGAGCGAAATACGGCGGTACGAGAGACTGAAAGAGCAGGATAGAATGGCAGAGTGTAGTAGAGTCGAGAGAGAGGGCGCAGCGAGCGTGGCTGCAGACTGCCGCCTGCGTGGGTCGTGAGAGGTCGAACCGTCCAGAGGATGAGAGGATTAGATAGGGAGGGTTTAGGACGAAGGCGACGGCTGAGATCGAAGAGAATCCGACGCCTCCAGGCGGCCGGCGGCGGCTGAGACGGACAATGGTTCTGGGAAGAGGGAGATGCGATCGACGAGGGCAGAGGGTGACTGAAATCGACGAGGGCAGTAGGAGGGTTCACGGTAAGTGATCAGAGGAATAAGAAAGAGGGTTGTAAACTCTTATCAAAATTAGACACGGTAAGAGGTAATTGCCTCTTATCACTTGTCTCTATCAAACACACTTATCAGTATAAACTCTTATCGGATAAGAGTTTTTATCAATAAGAGGCTTCAATAAGTGCTATCAAACAGCACCTAAATCTACTTTGTTTAGTTAGTTATAGTTAAATAAAATGTTCCTTACATGTTTTTAGTCTAGGATCTTCATTTTCATGCATTTTTGTCACATTCACAACTGTTCACGTTGCATGTTGCATGAACATTAAATAAACAACTGTTGGAGTTCGGACCGTCCAAATTCGGAGCAAGCCCCGAATTCGGATGTTTCACTTAGACAAATCACAGAATTTTTCCAACTGCCATGACCGATTTCGGACACTGTGCATCCGAACTCGGACCACTGTGCATCCGAATTCGGTCCTTCAAAGAATGTTCAAAATTTTCATATTAGTTTTCTAAGTTTAAATTTTTCATCATCTGTGCATCCGAACTCGGTTGGTGCCTGAATTCGGTCCCCATCCGAATTCATGTATCATCCGCATTATGTACCATTCGAATTCGGTCCCCATCCGAATTCAGGAGCCCATCCAAATTCGGACCTTGACTTGTCAATTTCATGCTTCATCCGGATTTCGACTAGATCCGAATTCGGTGGTACTGTTCATCCGAATTCGGCCCATCCGAAATCCAACACTTAGCATATTTTTAAAATTTTTCCATTTTTTTCATTTTCATTATAAATAAAAAATCCAAAAAGATTTTCAGTCTAGTGCACCATTGGTTAGAGTTAGGATCAGTGTTTGAGTGAAAATGTCTGTTCTATCATTGGTCTCTTAACGATTGACTTTGGACTTTATTCAGTAGAATTCCATTCTACTAATAAAGACCCAATGCTTTAAAGAGATCAGACAGTTTCTATTTCACACTTAGCCAGACTTAGTATCAATGACATATCTCTTAAGTTTGTTATCCTAACTTTGATGCACCTTTACAGGAATCATGGAACCTGCAGTCGCCATAACCGTGCCCCATTACCCAATTCCAAACAACAACGCCCAATTACCCGAAGAGTCCATCTTACCTCAAGCTGAATACGTTGAGTTCTTTGCACACAATTGGCAGCTTGACGTATCTATCCTTAGCCGAGAAACAGAAACCACTGCCTTTGACATCCTTAAAAACCACACAATCTTCTACTCCCTTTCCGCAGCAATCTCCGTTCCCCAAAATTACCTTCAACAGTTCTGGCATCGTTTAAAATTTCTAGTCGATGCCGAACCATACTTCACCTCCACTATAGACTGTGTCCCAGTCAAAATCACCACCGCCGCCATCCGCCATATCCTACGCCTACCCGCTGAAGCCTATTCCATGAACCGCCTACAGTTTGCCCCAATTCCTTCCCCCCTTGAAACCCTAAATGAAATCAAAGCGTTGGGATACGATGGTCCGCTCACCAAGCCATCGGACTTCAGAACCAAGAATCTTCAAACTCACTGGAGGATTCTTCTTGATGTTATCAATAAATGTTTCACCGCAAAGCATGCTGGCCATGACTCAACATCAATTCAGGTCCTTGCCATGTTCGCAGCGTTCACATATGATAGACACTACGACTATGCTGCATTCCTGTTCGAGGAATTGAGAAGAGTTAACCTGGAGAGGAGCACAAAACGCGGACGAAAATACATCCCTCTCCAGCGTTTCCTACAATTGATAATTCAATATGCCATGGACAACGACGATGATATACATGAATGTCCAGAGGCCGATGTATACCCGACAGTTGCGATACAAAAGCTCAATCTTCCCAAAGGGGCTCCTACTGTGCCGATTATGACAATCACACTGTCCCTTCTCCAAAGGGCAGTGCAATCTGAAAGGGTAAGGGCTTATTTGCGAGAGTTTTATCCGGATGAGGCTCGGTCAGATCCGACTGAGCCTACCCAGTCCGGAGGTGAGATAAGAATGAGTGAGGACGAGGGAGAAGCGGTGGAAGTTGAACAAACATTGGGTATGGGTGAGCAGGAGATTGTGCGTGTAAGGGAGGGAGGAGAAGGTGAGGCAGCAGAGACGGCGGATTCCAAAAGAACCGTCTCTGTTGTACGAGGGATTGAGATAACATCCGAGGGTGATCAAAGCCCCATCAGCCGGACAACCCACCTTCAGACCATCAGTCCAAAGGTCGAATTTACCCCCGCCACCCATTTAGCATCCTCTCAACAGGGTGCTACTTCATTGCACGGGGATCTTCCACATACACCGTCACCCTCTCATTCGGAGAGTCGTGATGTTGAACGAGGTCACACTCCGCCCCATGTGACCGAACATCTTTCGCCCACAGCTCACTCCCAACCCTCACAGCTTATTCCCAACCCCCACATACGTCGCACGACGCCTTCGTGGCGTCCCCTCAACGAGCTGCCTTCATGGCGGCTCCTCAAACTTTCGGATCTGCGCATCCAATTGTGGAGCCAAAAATGATGGAAGGAAGACCTGGAGTGGCTTCATCCATGCCATCCACTCCAGGCCATCTCGAAATCAATATTGAGATGTTAACGGCAGCTCTAAGTGCTACCGGTGTTGTTACCCAGGCTGCCCTGGACGCCCACAAGGAGGCTGCCGAGGAACGACATACCGCCCTTCTCTCATTAATTAAGGGTAAGGGTGTCGCCTCTGAGGATCTGCCTCCACCAGGGACCCGTTCAGTCCAATTGATGATTCAGGAGTTATCAGACAAGATAGACGCGCAAAACCGATTAATTCTTAAAGTCCAGGAGCAACTCAACTCTCGTATGCACCGTCTTGAGTCTGCGGTAATCGAGCTCCAGTGTCATCCCCAGACTGAGTCCCAAAAGAGAAAACATGACGATCAGGACGACCCTGATCGCCATGAGGGGGAGAAACGTCAAAAGACTCAGTGTGAGGACCTTATGTTGATTGAAGGGGGAGCTGAATCAGAGAGTACAGATATACAGAGGTCCGGGGATAAGAGGTACGAGGCTCAGGAGATGTTGTTGATAGAAGACGAACCCCTGATTGAAGGTCCTGCTCCATTGGATCCGATGTCAGTCATGGTTGAGTTTGAACCCTTTCACGAAAAGGTTGATATCATATTGGTGTCTGACTCTGACTCTGATAGTGATGACAACCAATCCTTAATCATCCCAAAGCCTGAGCCCGAGTCACCACAAAAATCATTATCCTCATTTGAATTCCTAAACTCCCCGCCCCCGTTCCACAACAAGAAATACTATCCTCCATCCAAGCTCCCTCCTCACTAAAAGAATCCCAGCTAGTCCAAAGCCCTCCCAGATCTCAAAGTTCTCCCATAGTCCAATCTGTACCCCAACTGCAAACCCAACAACCAGGACCTTCAGAAACCAGGCGTGTAGACAGATTTGATGAGCCTCCTGAGCAGCCTGGTGTTCATGATAGAGTTGATCTTTATTGGGTGGGTTGGTACTCGAAAGGTGATGTACACTCTCTGCCACCTGAGTTAAAAGAGGAGCTGAGACAAGAACGAAGGGGGAAAATCTTCAAACTACTTGAAGCTAAGTCATCTGAGATAGAAGATCCCCCCGTTCAGGGCTTGAAAATTTTTTTACAGAAGTTTCCTCCGGAGCAGTTCCAGAATCCTTTTCTGGAAGAACGGTTCAAGATGGTATTCAAGAAGAAGCCAGGGTCATACAGCAGGCGCTTACTTATGGAACTTACAAACGTATCGAAAGTTGAACAGGCCGAATACAATCAGTTAATGCTCAGGGAGAGGAGGTCCAAAGTTTCTAAGTCAAAGATAAAAAGACTTTTAACCATCACTATGTGCAAGAGAGCAAAAGTATACTATCCTGCCTTTCAGGTCGAGAGAGAAGATGGCACAGTGGAAAAATTCTATGAAAATGACTTGGACTTTGTGAATGTGGACGACGTTGAATTATTACACGACCGATTGAAACATAGAATTAAAAAAACGTCTGTCTCACATGACCGCCGTAGCCGCTTATTCGAAGTATGAACCGCCGCTCAATCATCATGTGCCTAAGAGATTTTCAAATGGCGATAGAGAGCTTGTTGGTCAAAGTAGGTCTACGAGCCCCTGAGCAAGATAGCTTTCTTCTTGATCATCATCCTGCTTACAGAGTCATATTCAGAGGAGGCACGAGAGTTAACTTTGTGAATCAAAAAGGGCATAAAAGATTCATGCGCTTCGAGGATCTTCCTTGTTACTCCGATGGTACTATCAGAATGGTTAGAGCCGAGCTTACACGAAGAGTAGAAGAATTTGATGCTCAACCAGATCCGGAACTTAGACGCTCACCAAAGGAGATACAGGACATCCTCAGCGGCATCGAATACCTGAACGAACGACTACACATGAGACAAGTGGTTAGACGATTTGATGTCATCCTAGGGCTCCGTGAATATACTGATCATGCCAGAGTTCCAGGACCACCACAATGATCGAAAAGGGGGAGATAGTAGCCCACCAAGTTTGACTGCCCACTTTGATTCTTTTAATATCGAATGTACATGCAGTGTTGCATATGTGTGATATAGTATCACTTCGACGTTAAATATGTGATATAAACTGTATTCGACATTGAATGATCTTTATATAATATATTGAATGGTCGTCTGGGTAAAAAAAAATAGTTTTACGAAAAATAAACACGTAAAGTTTTTTCGAAAAAATATATAATGACCGTTCTCGTTAAATCCACCAACTTTGACTGCTAATTTTGACCATTATTTTGACTCTGTTAATATTGAATGTATATGCAGTGTTGCATCGACGTTGAATAATACCATATCAAGCGTTCATTCGACATTGAATGATCTCGCCATGCTATATTGCATCGTGATCTGGGCAAAAAAAATTATTTACAAAAAATAAACACGTAAAATTTTTTCGAAAAAAATATATCATGACCGGTCTCGTTTTAAAGAGTATAAAATTCTCGTTTTTATGGTATAATTTTTTTGCTTTAAAAATTAATCATTTCAATGTTATTTGTATTTAAAGAAAAAAGATATTTATTATGCTAATGTCAATCTTTTTGCTATTTTCAATATTTCCTTTTTTACGAATTATAATATCACTAATACCAATCTTTTTTTTCACTAATTATAAACTTGACCTTTACAAATCAAGACTATTAGATTAATTTAATTAATGAACGACATTGGTTCTACAATCTACACTAAATTTAGATTCTACAATGTTCCCATATATATATATATATATATAGATTCAAGATCTATGGGGTACCAAGTTAGACTGGGGTACCGGGGTACCACTCACAGCCAATCATTTTTGCATTAAAATGATTATTTAATACCAAAAATAATAGTCAAATTAATATCATCTAGTTTTAGTTAGAGGGGCATTATTGGAATGAAAAATTTTAATTAGAATAAAAAAGATTCTATGATCCCACATATATCTCATTCTGTTGTTACAGAGCATTCCAAACTTCTCTCTTCACGATTCCTTCTCCATTTCTTCTCGCCTTCAACATCAGAAGTCTGCTCCAAACCCTACACAATTATCGTCGCCTTCCCGGAGGAAATATCGTCCGCTACAAATCCTACACAATCGTATTGATAAAATGTAAGTATTTTATACGATCGTTTGATTTTCCGAGCTCATGTTCATCATAATCGAATTCAATCATTATGTACAGATTCGAATGTTACTTCAGCAACTCAAATATTGAAAAACCCATATGAAATTCCCTTTCTTTTATACCCACTGTGGTTGTTACATTGTCGATGCTTTTCATTTTTTTCCTACAAATCCGTTTGCACATGTGCAAAGTACTAGGTTTTGCACTTGTTCAAACATTGCTACTTTTTTATGCGTTATACTTGTTCAGGAAGCCAATATTGAAAAACCCTTATGGTCGAATTACCTTTGTGTTATACCAAATGTGGTTCTACAATGCCGATACATTCAATGTGATAGGTTTTGCACATGTGCAAAATGTTACTTTTTGCAAATGTTAGTTTGTGCAATGTGCAAGGGGCATTCTGTTGTTAAATCGACCAAGCTTTTGCAAGATGTTAGTTTTTGCAATGTTAGGTTTTGCACAAGTTCATCAAGCTTTTGCAAATGTGTAATATGTGCATTCTGTTGTTACAACTGCTCATTCCAAATATGTTTGTTTCATTGGAACACCACAAATGTAAGTATCATATCCCCTTACTGCAAATTTGAAATTATTTCAAACCCTTCATGCACATGTGAAATCCCCCTATTGCACTTGTGCAAATCTATTTGTGCACAGTCTAAATGAATATTAAAATTGACGTATTCATAATAAAAGGTAAAACTCTCTTCCAAACAATTAACCTTTTGTGTTAAGTGGAATTTAGCCCTATCGCGACCAGACCAACATGGCCACAATCACAATCGTCTTCAACCTCTGTTCTTTTTTGTTCTGTCCAACTTCAAGAGTTATTATCAACTCTCTTTTCTAGTCATAATTATGGTTCCATGTCATTGTGTTTTAATCTATAGATGAACACTAAATGCACATGTTCAAAATCCTCAAACAAGGTTTATAATGCAATCCCCTTTCTGTTGAACTTGTGCAGTAGGAATCCTCAAACAATGTTTATAATGCAATCCCCTTTCTGTTGAACTTGTGCAGTAGAAATACTTGTATTTTTTTAATACAAGATATGTATACTCCTAATTCAATTTCTGCACACAAATATTTGCAAATTTCCATCAATAATCCATAGATGAACACTAACTGCACATGTTCAAAATCATGATACCACATGTTATTCAAAGTATTGCACAATGCTATTTACTGCACATGTTCATAGCCCTTTCTCAAGATTTATATAATTGCACATGTTTAATACATCATAATTATGGTTCCATGTCATTGTGTTTTAATCTATAGATGAACACTAAATGCACATGTTCAAAATCCTCAAACAAGGTTTATAATGCAATCCCCTTTCTGTTGAACTTGTGCAGTAGGAATCCTCAAACAATGTTTATAATGCAATCCCCTTTCTGTTGAACTTGTGCAGTAGAAATACTTGTATTTTTTTAATACAAGATATGTATACTCCTAATTCAATTTCTGCACACAAATATTTGCAAATTTCCATCAATAATCCATAGATGAACACTAACTGCACATGTTCAAAATCATGATACCACATGTTATTCAAAGTATTGCACAATGCTATTTACTGCACATGTTCATAGCCCTTTCTCAAGATTTATATAATTGCACATGTTTAATACATCACGTAACAAGACATTACACACGTAACAAGATCATGTTGAAAATCACATTATTGCAATGTTGTTCTCCATCCATGAATTTCAGATTGTTTGGGTTTAATCAGCAGAAAAAAAAGCTCCGATTAGTAATAAGAGTTCCAGTATATGCGATCAGGAAGGGAGGAACCAATACGTTTTATTGATGAAGATGCGGTTGAGGAGGTTGAGGACGTGATATTCGTAGGAAATCCCTAAATTTAAGGGATTTACCAAATCAATATTTATCACATCTGAAATAGAATAAAATAAATTGACTATACTACCCTTTTGTTATTGTAACCAAACATTACCGGACTCCGGTTCCCCAGTCTAACATGGTACCCCATGGATCTCAACCCTATATATATATATATATATATATATATATATATATATATATATATATATATATATATATATATATATATATATATATATATATATATATATATATATATATATATATATATATATATATATAGGGTCGAGATCCATAGAGTGCTATATTAGATTGGAGTACTGGAAGCCATATTAAATGTACATGTTTATTGCTATAAAATGTTAAATTTCATTTAAAATTATTACATATATATGTTCAAAATTGTATTATAATTGAGTAGTTCATATCATTTACATGTTCATTAAGACAAAATGTCTAATTTCATGCAAAAGTGCACAATATACACATGTTTATGTATATTGCACATTTGAACATGTGCATATTGTTATTTTGCATGAAATGAAACATTTTATCATGACAAAAATGTAAATGATGTGAACTAGTCAATAATAATACACATTTGAACATATGTATATTGTAGTTGTGCATTAAATTTAAGATTTTATCGTAATGAACATGTACATTTAGAGGGTGTTTGGTTTTGCGTGATGAACGTGATTATTATCTTATTACGTTACAATAACGCAAATAATTGGTTTAAAGTGTTTGTATTACAAATGTAAATAAGTGATTATTTACATTTAGAGTTAATCTTACCACACTTTTTCATAAGTTAAAAAATGTAACATCCCGACATTTAACCTGGTATGTGGATTTATTTTAATGGATATTTAATTTATCATTATTACGTTGGTCGAATAGAATCCCGATTAGTGGATTATACGTGTCGGGATCAGAGTGATACGTGACACCAGATTGTTATTTTAGTGGATTATTAATAATTATGAGATCACGAGATTAAACGGGTTAAATTGATATTAATGTTTAACTGCGATATCGGGTTCTGGTTATTGGGTCGGAACCTACCTAAAATGGAAAGAATATATATATACTCCTTTTTAAATTCCTTTTCCTTCTTATTGCCAAAAATAGAAACTGAGAAAAGTGTGTTGTGTGTGCGTGGTGTATTCTGGAGCAGCATGGGAGCTTGCGAACTCAATTTGGTTGCTGAAGTTCGTCTTCCTCGTCAACTTTGTGTTCTTGAGATTCAAGTGGTAAGAAGCTATTGATTTCGTAGTGTAATTCGTGTTAGATATTGTTGAAATTGTGGGTATAGCTTTGATATCGCCAATTATATGTATATTTTATTGGCGGTATCCATGGACTTTTACGTATAATATTTGCATAAATTTAATGGTTTTTATGGTTAAACATATATTTATTATTCATCTCTTGTTTTGGCTAGGTTCAGGAAAAATATGAAAAAAATTGGTTGTCATGCGTTTGTTTCGTATTTTGGCCATATCTCTCTCATACGAACTCGGATTCAGGCGATTCAAAAGCCCAGACGAAGAGGAAACATGAGGCTACAACTTTCATGTTTTGAGTTTTGGCCAAAAAAGTGATAGGCACGGTGTGCCCTTGCCCTCCTCTGGCTATAAAAACTCGTGAATCTTTGCATTTTTTTACTAACACACAAAGAAATACATTCTTGGAGGCTAAAGGAAGCTCTTTTGAGCCATTTTGGGAAGCAATATTGAAAGGGAACATCACTACAACATCGAGAATCATTGATAGGGAAGTTTTCACATCTCTAATTATTTGGTTATGTGTAATCTTTCTATATTTATGATGAACCAAGTTGTATTTCTCCATTTTTATGGAGTAGTTGTTTTGTAATCATGTGGGTTTGTAAACCCTAAACATTAGATGACTTTTATTTTGTGTTGGATGAATATCATTGTTATTTCTCTCTTTGAAAGAAGATTTATAGCTTTGATTATGTATTTGTTTGTGTTTACCATAAATACTTGATTTTCCATAATGTGAGTTGGGTTTAACTAGTATTTGTTCTTAATGAAATAATGTGTTTGTTTCATTGAGTCTTTTAAGCTTGTAAGAGTAAAAAGGGTAAAACTTGCATGTATTTAATTAAGGTTATAACATCGTTTATATTGTTGATGTGAGTCTCGATTTAGACAGTGTTTTGATTTGTGAGATGATAAACACCTTTCATAGCAAGACACTATATGTGAGTATTCCGATTGCATTTTCGGTAATAAAAATATATTTGAGTGATCTTTGTATTTTTATTGTTGATTGTGGGATGATAAAATTATAGTTGAGTGATCTTTATAATTTTATTGCCATTACTTGCATTGCAATTTGTGATAAGTCGGTAGTTGAGTGATCTTTGCTTGCTTATCATTAATTGTATAATTTAAGGAATGAATTCATATTTGAGTGATCTTTATGGTTTTACTTCTTGAATTCGTATGATAATTAATCCAACCGATTGTATTGTTTAGTCGTCTGATGTTTAAGGGGAGCATTCCCACGTGATTACCTTTTTCAAGATTGTCTTTCCAAAACTTCTTGTTCTAATAGTATCTTGACTGTTGAACTTTGTTGTTTTGTTCTTGAATCTAAGTTTACTTTTCTAAACTATCCACTTATAATTATCACTAACCATTAACGGACGATTTACTATCATCATCCACCAATTGTCCCTGAGTTCGACAACCCGGACTTACCTAAACTATGCTAGCGAACGATAGGTAATACTTGCCTATTTGTCCGCTAGTTCCAGTTAGTTAGTCCCGTTCTTTATTTTATATTAAAACCAAGGTGTGCTAGCGGTACATCAAGTTGGTTGGTGGTCGTTGCCAGGAACAAGCGGTGTGGTTTTGAGAACAGCCTAACGTTTCTCGTTAGTTAATTTAAAAAAATATATATTTTTTAAAAATCCAAGTGTGGGAATTATTTTTCATGTACATATAATTCCTATACACATTTTTTTTGTTATGTTTATATCATAGTTTATTTGTAAGTTTAAATTCTCTTTTGTTTTCTCGTATTTTGTCTGGTGTGTTTTGTGTAGGATGGATCATAGATTTGAGTTGTATGAAGGTACCTATGAAGCAAGGTATTGTCAAGAGGAGATCAACATTGACTACCCAACCATTCCCACCTCTTCGCAATATCAATACGAGAATGTATATCAATCTTCATACCTATCCTCCACTCCACACTACCAAAGTCAAGACACCCAATATTCCTATCAAACTCCACCACAACATCGACCTGAGAGAGAGTCGAGCTTGGAGGATCTATTTCATCAGTTCCAGATGAGCCTCCGTTACCAACAAAGCATTTCAGAAATCCTTGACAACCTCATGAGACAAAGGAGTCAAATGGATGAATTGCGTACGGAAGAGCCATCGGAAAGTAGTTCAAACAAAGAAAAGGAGAGCAAAGAAAATGAAGAGCACGTCTACATTTATGACACCAATTTTAGTGACTCAGATGATGATGTTGAGTGTGTCTACGATGAAACTTCTTTGCATGCTCTTCCGATCATCAAAACGTCGGAGACAATAATGGACAAGGTGCAAATCCCAAGACCACAAAGTATTGCACACGTCCCACCTCCGATTATCGATGATGTGACTAAAGATGACTTCAATCCCGAAAGGGATTTGGAAGAGCTTGCTCAACTACTTGGTGTTGATATACCTCCACCTATATATAATGAGGAAGTTGACTCTGAATTTTTTGATGAACTCTCATTTATATATATTGATGTTGTGACGCCATCGCCTGTCTTTGAAAGTACTAATTCTTCAATGGATTTTGGAGACGTAGGTTAGTGATACTAGGAGTTTTGACTCACGACTATCAAATGAACTTCATAACCCTCCAGCACCGAAACGTAAACATTTATACATTGATGGAGGTAGTAAGGGTAAGGAGTGCAATGCCAAACCGTCTAAAGTTATATTTTGCACTTAACTCAAAGGTATGCCTTTTGCCATTTTCATTCCTTTGAAAGTTAAGCCAATTGGGATTGGGTCAAGCTAGAGACCCTATAAACAAGCACTTCTTGGGAGGCAACCCAAGCGATTTAATTTATCTTGTCACTTTAGCTTAGATTAGCTTGTATTTATGTGTAGTTAGGATATTTTTGGCAATCCATTCCTCTAAGGATATTTTGCATTGCGCAGAGTCGGTTGCACACTTCGTTCCAACTCTACACACATGCAAAATTTTGGTTGGCTATCCTTTGAGCTCCCCTCTTTCACGCACTCAGGGAGTCTTTTTTCATTCTTTTCACTTACATGCTTGCACGATTATATTGTCCATTTTGTTTCATTGAGGACAATGAAATACTTAAGTGCGGGAATATAGGTTAGAACTCTAACCAATGAGTGATTTTGCTTGTCCCTTAGGAAATTTTGGTTGACATGTTTATTATATGCTCAATTTGGTAAAAAATTTAAAAATTCAATTCTCGAATAGGTTTTAGATCTATTTGCATAATCGATTTTTGCGAGTTAAATGGAAAGCTTAAAGTAGGAGGTCCTTTAGTTTGAATTCTCTTATGAACTTGATATTGCTAAATGGCCTTGTTGTTTGAACCAAAGTTGGATTTTGCACATTATAGCCCTACATGTCATTTCGTTTCGTGAGTTTTGAGCCGTTTCGAGCATTCATAAATATTTTATTGCTCATGTTTCGATTGATTATGTGTGCATGCCATTTGTTATTCTTCTTCTAGAACTTGTCATAAAGATACTTTTTAAAAACACAATTTTGAGATGACGCAGTCGTGTGATAGAGACATTTTAGGATTACCCAAACATCAGCCTTTTCTTTTTTCCTTTACACCTACATAACCATTAGTTAGCCACTTTTGAGCCTTAGCCTTTTTATTTTTTTTTTAATGATTAGCCATCTTTTTGTTAGCCATATTTATCCGTTTTTCTTTAGTTAACCCTAGCCTACGTTCATGCCCCATTTTAAATTGAAACGTGAATTCATGAGAAGAATAGTCGAGTTTGGAGCATATATAAAAAAAAAAGAAATAGAAAAAACCAAAAATAATTGAGCTACTTAAGGCCAGCTCGTAAAAGACAAATTCGTGGAAAGCTTCTAGCAAAGTAGTCTCATAATTCAATAAAAATCAAAGGTTGCTCATTCCTTTCTATTTTGTATTATAGAGACATTTCTTGAGGGTACGAACTTAAGGCTATTTCACGCCACCTTTCCCCAATTTTTCCCCATTTTGAAGCCCTCTTGATGTATGCGTCGTTTCAATTCAAGTGTTGGAATTTTGATCTTTTGGCAAGCTTATGGTAAATAATTATGACAAATTGTGCATTTGAGTGTTTTGTTTAAGCCTAAACACCAAGGGTAGAGAGCTTCATTTAGTGAGGTGTTTAAGTCTCGCTTTGGTCTGGATTAATTAGATTGTTTTATGTAGCTATTTCGGTGCCAGTCGAGAATTTAAGATTTTGTTCCTATTATTTAATGCTTTGCACTTTCCGCCACTAAGTCTTTAATGTTGTTAGATCTCTAAAATGTTTGTGAATTGATGATCACGTTAAAAAGCCAATGAGTTCTTTTCGTAAGCGTGTTATTTAGCCGAATTTGCTTGAGGGCAAACAAAGGTTAAGTGTGAGAATATTTGATATCGCCAATTATATGTATATTTTATTGGCGATCTCCATGGACTTTTACGTATAATATTTGCATGGATTTAATGGTTTTTATGGTTAAACGTATATTTATTGTTCATCTCTTGTTTTGTCTAGGTTCAGAAAAAATATGAAAGAAATTGGCTGTCATGCGTTTGTTTCGTATTTTGGCCATATCTCTCTCATACGAACTTGGATTCAGGCGATTCAAAAGCCCAGACGAAGAGAAAACATGGGGCTACAACTTTCATGTTTTGAGTATTGGCCAAAAAAGTGATAGGCACGGCGTGCCCTCCCAGGCACACCATACTTCATTTTTCATGACATGTTTTCGAGAGCTCCAAGCATTAAGGCACGGTCTGCCCTCCTGAAAACCATCATTTCAGAGATATTTTTGGGCCAATTAGAGGATGACAACACATAGGCACGGCGTGCCTTACTTTTAGGCACGACCTGCCCTCCTCTGGCTATAAAAACTCATGAATCTTTGCATTTTTTTTCATTTTGGAACGGTTCCACACACTAACACACGAAGAAATACACTCTTGGAGGCTAAAGGAAGCTCTTTTGAGCCATTTTGGGAAGCAATCTTGAAAGGGAACATCACTACAACATCGAGAATCATCGATAGGGAAGTTTTCGCATCTCTAAATTATTTGGTTATGTGTAATCTTTCTATATTTATGATGACCAAGTTATATTTCTCCATTTTTATGGAGTAGTTGTTTTGTAATAATGTGGGTTTGTAAACCCTAAACATTAGATGACTTTTATTTTGTGTTGGATGAATATCATTGTTGTTTCTCTCTTTGAAAGAAGATTTATGGCTTTGATTATGTATTTGTTTGTGTTTACCATAAATACTTGATTTTCCATAATGTGAGTTGGGTTTAACTAGTATTTGTTCTTAATGAAATAATGTGTTTGTTTCATTGAGTCTTTTAAGCTTGTGAGAGTAAAAAGGGTAAAACTTGCATGTATTTAATTAAGGTTATAACATCGTTTATACTGTTGATGTGAGTCTCGATTTAGACAGTGTTTTGATTTGTGAGACGATAAACACCTTTCATAGCAAGAAACTATATGTGAGTATTCAGATTGCATTTCGGTAATAAAAATATATTTGAGTGATCTTTGTATTTTTATTGTCGATTGTGGGATGATTATTATAGTTGAGTGATCTTTATAATTTTATTGTCATTACTTGCATTGCAATTTGTGATAAGTCGGTAGTTGAGTGATCTTTGTTTGCTTATCATTAATTGTATAATTTTAGGAAAGAATTCATATTTGAGTGATCTTTATGGTTTTACTTCTTGAATTCGTATGATAATTAATCCAACCGATTGTATTGTTTGGTCGTCTGATGTTTAGGGGGAGCATTCCCACGTGATTAACTTTTTCAAGATTGTCTTTCCAAAACTTCTTGTTCCAATAGTATCTTGACTGTTGAACTGTGTTGTTTTGTTCTTGAATCTAAGTTCACTTTTGTAAACTATCCACTTTTAATTATCACTAACCATTAACTGACGGTTTACTATCATCATCCACCAATTGTCCCTTAGTTCGACAACCCGGACTTAACTAAACTATGCTAGCGAACGATAGGTAATACTTGCCTATTTGTCCGCTAGTTCCAGTTAGTTAGTCTCGTTCTTTATTTTATATAGCGGTACATCAAGGTTTTTAGCATGTAGGCTTAATTATATGTGAGTTTTATGTATTACTTCTGCCGGAAATCGAATTTTGGGGGGTGTTGTACCTCTGGTCAGCCATGAAAAAGGAACAGAGCATACCTGCACGTCCGTCGTCGCGGTCGCGACCCCCAGAGCGCGGCCGCAATGGGTGTAACGTGGGTGGGGTGTGATATGACTATAATTTTATGTGTTTCGAAGTCATTTTATGCTCATTTTAAGCATCGATATTTCCTAACTTCCATATTATTATTCCAAATTTATGTTTTAGGGTCAAGAGGTCAAATGGAAGCAGCTCGAGAAAATTCAGCGTGAACCCAGCCGGAGGGGGCACAGGCATGCGCCACCCTACGCTGCAAAACAGAAGATTTGAGAGTTGGAGAGCACTTCCAGCGCAGCCCAAGTCGTACCCCAGGCGCAGGGGGGGCACAGGCCTACGCCTGCCCTACGCTGGGTCGGCGCAAAAACGCGTTTTTGACCCCAGAAACCCTAAATCCACCTCCTATATAAATAGAGGTCGTTGGTGATCATTTGGGGAGGCCCCGAAAGTGTTACAAAGAGTGGTGAAGCCCTGCCGGAGTGGATTCACAAAACAAGTACAAAGACGGTGGTTCGCAAGCTTACAACTATGTCTCCAATCAACACTATTGAAGAGCATACGATGAGTGGCTAAACATCATAGCCGTTTGCGAGGATCTACGGCTAAGTTTTACTTTCTTGAATTTTAATTATGTTTTGATGTATTTCGTATTGATTGAATATTGTGTGTAATACAAATGATAAGTATTTGGTTGTTATTATGATTATATGTTTTGATTGGTAAAAGCAAGATAGTTCATAGTGGTGTTATTATTTGTGTCGAGTCCATTAGATTAGAGATTAAGACAAGAAATGAACGTTGCATGCGCTATGCCGAGATTTATTGATTAAAATATCTATGATTAATTTAACCACGCAATTAATTATGTCTATGTGATTGTTGCACGAAATTCAAGTGGGTAATAACATATGCCGTAGTGATTCCGTAAATGGTTATCTTTAATTTGCTTGTTAATTTACTTCATTAATTGTTTGCCGTTAATTTTAGTTGTAATTTAGTCGTAAGTCATTAATCCAAACAAATCTTCCAATTCACTCGATTCACAATTTAAGTGCTTTCAATAAACTCACAAAACTAGCCGCTTAACCCTAATTATATACGCACTCCATGTGGATTCGACCCGTACTTTGCTGAGCTAAATAGTTAGATTTAAGGATTATTTCTGCGGGTCACAACGACGGCCCATCTGATTTTGGCGCCGTTGCCGGGGAGTGGTAACATTAGTTAGGGCTAGAAGTTAGTTTTGGCCTTAGTTTTAAGTTTAAGTACTTTATTTTCGGTTATTTTTAGTATTTAATTTCCTATTATTAAAAAAAGAAGAAGAAAGTTAATTATTCCAAAATGGTAATTGTAGTCCTCTACTTTACCACAAAAATATATATAGTTTATTTAAGTAATTAATTTAAGTATTTTATTAGTTTATGCTCACACGTCGATCGGCCAAAGGATTGCCGCTACTATTCGAACCCGAAATCGAAAAAGTAGCTAAATGTCACAGGAAGACTGTCAGGATTCAAAAACAACAATTAATTACGGAGAATTCAAACGAGCAAGAGGAAGAAATTCCCAATTTAGAAATCCCTAATTTAAAAGGTCCTCCGATTTCGCGCACGAAATCATGAACGAGAAGAACATGAGCGTATAGCCGCTAGGATGGGGGGAACAAGCAAGGCGTACGATTGAGTCACATTACCGCCCTGGTGATGTGCCTGACCCCTCTCCGATCAGTTATCCTGAAAATGAGAACGAACCCGAAGTTCGTCCTCAATTATTTCAAATTCTTTCGATCTTTCGAGGGATGCCAAGTGAGGAACCCTACGAACATCTAGCTGAGTTTACATTTATTTGTAAAGCTAACCATGTTCGAGATATAACCACCGACGGTTTAAAACTTCGATTATTTCCTTTCTCGTTGAAGAAGAAAACAAAAAATTGGTTTGTATCATTACCGACCAATAGCATTACGACATGGGATCAAATGAAATGCGAATTTCTTAATGAATATTATCCCATTAGTAAAACAACTGAGAAAATAAAGGAAATTACCGGATTTAAACAAAAACCTGGTGAACAATTCTACGAAGCATTTGATCGTATGAATGAGCTATTAAGAGCTTGTCCACATCATGAAGTACCCAAATGGATGCTTATCAAAACATTTTTTGATGATGTGAGTCAAGAGAGTCGTAATATGATTATTGCTGCCACAAGAGGCACATTCTTAGCAAAAGAAGATGATGAGGCTTGGGAGTTGCTAAATCAACTCGGTAAAGGTCTCAAGGTTCAAGCTGGTTCTGAAAACAACATAGGAGTTCAAGTTATGGGCATAGATTATGTCTGGAAACGTGAGGTTAAGAGTGAAATTTCAGAATTGGGCAAGAAAATGGATCAATTGACGAAGGGTCTTTCAAACTCTAATGCGTCAATTAACTACGTCACATACGGTGATCCTTCTCATCATTCCGAAGCATGTCCTCAAGTGCAGTCCACTGAGGAATTCGCTAATGAAGTCTATGGTTTTAGAGCACATAGAGAAAGGGATATTCCATTCTCGGAGACCTATAATCTGGGATGGAGAAATCATCCTAACTTCCGATGGAAGAATGATCAGCCTACTGATCATCAATCCAAACCTATGTATGAACCACCAAAAAGAGAGTATCAATATGGTTATACGTCTGCAACTAAGGATGAGCGATATTATAAGTCAAATCAACGTGATCAACCTCAATTACAAATGGAAACGAATATGACTTCTTCGCAATTTTCAGAATTCGCTGAATTTATGAAGCAACAGTCAACTATCAGTACTAAGACAATGGAGATGCTGAGTCGCCAAATGAGTCAGATAGCTGAGTCACTTACTAGACTTGAAGTGTGAAAGCTTCCTAGCAATACTATTCCCAATCCCTCACATGCTCATAATAAAGATAAGAAACATGAGATAAACGAAGTATATAAGATAACCACGTTGAGAAGTGGTAAATAGGTAGATAATAAGATTGAAATGCCTAGAGAGCAAGAGGCAGAAGAAGATACCGACACCGAAGTCGTGTATTAGGAGAAAGAGGATCCAAAGAGGGAGGTTCCTAAGAAGGTTTCTTTCAAAGAACCAATTAAGGCAGATATCCCAACTCCCAAAGTTGGGGAGGCGGTTAAGAATTAGGACACATCAGTTCCTCCTCCTTATCCTGCTGCTTTAGAAAATCCAAAATCTTTCCCTTATGGCAAAAGAGGCCCACAACCAGAGGATCTGTGGGATTTGTTTAATCAGGTTAAGATTAACATTCCCTTGGTCAAAGCCATTCAGCAGGTTCCCTCTTATGCCAAATTTCTAAAAGATCTCTGCACACAAAAGAGAATGTATAAGGTCTCGCTCCCTAAGCAGATCAATTTAACTGAACAGTTAAGTGCAGTATTTTCTAGTTCTCTACCTCCTAAGCTGAAAGATCCTAGATCACCAATGATTCCAGTGACGATTGGTAATGTGCAGATTAAAAAGGCACTGCTTGATCTTGGAGCTAGTGTTAATATTTTACCTGGAAACTTGTTTGACAAACATGATCTAGGCCAGTTACAGACAACTGATATTATCTTACAACTGGCAGATCGGTCAACCAAGTGCCCAAGAGGTATTCTATCTGATGTCATAGTAAAAGTCGAAGACTTTTACTATCCAGTTGATTTCCTAGTACTAGACACCGAAAGTTCAATAGGAGATAATTAACGGCCATTTATCTTAGGCAGACCTTTCTTAGCCACAATTAACGCTCAAATTAATTGTAGGACGCGAGCAATGGATATTGCCTTTTGGTAATCGAAAATTAAGATTGAATGTGTTTAATGCTTCAAATGTCGCTGCAATCGATTCAGAGTGTTATATGATAGATATGGTGGATGAACTTTCACAGCAGCATAGTTCGTTAATCAACACCAAAGATACTACTGAGTTATTCTTTGCTGAGCATGAATTAGCTGAGTTGAATTCTCATGAGTATGATAAGTTAGAGGTAGTCATGGAATCCACATTAGAATCGAAACAACTACCGTGGACCCATAGGACTGAAAATATACCTACTGATTTACCTCAATCAGCAAAACTATCAATAGAACAACCACCTGTTCTAGAATTGAAGGAGTTGTCGGTTCATTTAAAATACGCTTTCTTAGGTCAGAATGACACTTTGCCTATCATAATTTCATCAGATCTGACCGAAGCGCATGAAAAATCCTTACTGCAAGTTCTAGTCAAATATAAAGTAGCAGTAGGATGGACTATAGCCGATTTAAAAGGAATTAGTCTCACTTTGTATTTGCACCGAATTATTACTGATCCAGAAGCTAAACCAGCACAGGAGGCACAAAGGAGATTGAATCCTAATCTAAGAGAAGTAGTTAAAAAGGAAGTGTTGAAATGGTTGGACGTTGGGATCATATATCCCATATCCGATAGCAAATGGGTAAGTCCAACCCATACTGTACCTAAGAAATCAAGAATCACAGTAATTGACACTGAAGAAGGAGAAAAGATAACTATTCGCCCTGTAACTCGGTGGAGAGTATGTATTGATTACAGAAAACTCAATTCTGCTACTTCTAAAGATCATTTTCCATTACCATTTATAGATCAAATTGTGGAAAAATTAGCAGGATAGAAGTTTTACTATTTCCTTGATGGATATTCTGGTTACAATCAAATTCCAATCCATCCAGAGGATCAAGAGAAAACTACATTTACCTGTCCATATGGAACCTTTGCCTACCGAAGGATGCCGTTCGGACTATGTAATGCACCCGCCACATTACAGCGCTGTATGATGGTGATCTTTTCAGATATGGTGGGAGGTTCTGTTGACATATCTATGGACGATTTCTCCATATTTGATAAAACATTCGAAGATTGTCTAGGACATTTAGAGAAAGTCCTAAAGATATGCACTGAAACTAACTTAGTGCTAAGTTGGGAGAAAAGCCACTTTATGGTAAAACAAAGGGTAGTCTTAGGTCACATTGTGTCTGAAAGAGGCATGGAAGTAGACAGAGCAAAAGTTTAACTGATATCCTCACTTCCACCCCCACCAACGTTAAAGAAATAAGATCATTCTTAGGCCAAGCTAGTTTTTATCGGCGATTCATTAAAGGCTTCAGTGAAATCTCAAGGCCGTTATGCAATCTTCTATCAAAAGATGTTGAGTTTAATTTTGATGAGTTGTGTATGCAAGCATTTTAGAGGCTTAAATCAAAGTTAACTGAAGCGCCAATTCTGCAATCTCCAGATTGGTCTCAACCTTTTGAGATCATGTGTGATGCGAGTGACTATGCAGTTGGTGTTGTATTAGGTCAGAGATTAGAGAAAAAGCCAGTGGTGATTTATTATGCAAGTAAAACTTTTAATGAGACACAAATTAATTACACCACTACGGAAAAAGAATTATTAGACATAGTGTTTGCCCTAGATAAATTCAGATCTTATATTTGGGGGGAGGGGAAGTAATTGTGTACTCAAACCACAGTGCTTTAAGACATCTGTTGGCAAAGAAGGATGCCAAGCCTCGATTAATTCGGTGGATCCTTCTATTGAAATAATTTAATTTAGAAATTAAGGATAAGAAAGGCACAAAAAAGGTTGTTGCTGATCATTTATCAAGGCTTCATTTAATCCCAACAAACTCAACTGATCAAATCAGGGACTCCTTCCCTGATGAACAATTGTTCTCAGTATCCAAAATTTCTTGGTTTGCGAATTTAGTTAATTATTTCGTATCAGGAAGATTGCCAGAGCACTGGAAGTCACAACAGAGAAAATACTTTTATGCTCAAGAAATGCAATACATTTGGGATGAGCCTTATTTATTTAAAATAGGAGCATATCAAATCATGAGAGGTTGTGTCCCTAATTAGGAGCATATCAAAGCATGCGGTGGCCATTTCAGTGCTAAGAAAACTGGTCACCGGATATTGCAGTGTGGGTTTTTCTGGCCCATGATATTTAAGGATGCCTATGAATTTGTAAAAGGATGCATAAGATGCCAGCAAACCAGCGGCATCACAAAAAGGGATGAAATGCCCATGACCCCGATATTAATCGTTGAAATATTTGATGTATGGGGTATTGATTTTATGGGACCCTTCCCTAAATCATTCGGGTATGGATATATCTTGGTTGCGGTAGATTATGTTTCCAAATGGGTGGAAGCAGAAGCTACAAGAATCAATGATAACCGGATCATCTGCGAATTTGTTAAACGAAATATCTTTATATGCCACGGTATCCCAAGGACTATCATCAGTGATGGAGGATCACATTTTAAAAATCAACATTTTGCTAAACTCCTTAAACATTATGGAGTTAATCATAGAATAGCAACGCCTTATCATCTGCAAACTAGCAAACAAGTCGAGATTTCTAATAGAGAGATCAAGAGAATCCTTGAAAAAACTGTAAGACCTGATCGTAAGGATTGGTCGCAAAAATTAGAGGATGCTCTATGGGCATACAGAACCGCATTTAAAACACCAATCAGTATGTCCCCATATAGACTTGTTTATGGTTAGCTTTGTCATTTTCCAGTAGAACTAGAACATCAAGATCTAAGGGCAATCAAAAGAACTAATTTTAATTTACACGATGCCGGTATTGATAGGAAATTCCAATTAAATGAACTGGAAGAAATTCGTAGAGAGGCCTACGAAAGTGCAAAAATTTACAAAGAAAAAACAAAAGGTTTTCCACGATAGGATGCTTAAAAATAAATTATTTACTAAGGGAAATAAAGTCTGGTTATTTAATGCAAAACTTAGACTGTTTCCAGGTAAATTAAAAAGTAAATGGACAGGTCCATACATCGTAACGAATGTCTACCCACATGGTGCGGTAGAAATCCAAGACCCAAAAGGTGGTGAACCATTTAAAGTCAATGGACATAGACTAAATCCATATGTCCAACGGGCCACCAATAATATGTTAGTCTCTGAACTCATCAGACTACAAGATCCAAAAGTTAGTTAAAAATTATAGGAGCAGTACGTCTGGCTGAAGACGTAAAACTTTGCGCTTCCTGGGAGGCAACCCAAAGAACTTTGATTATTTGATTTTAATTGTTTAAGTTTTTGTGTTAATTTGTGTGTTAGTTTATACACCCAACTAAGTTGGGGAGGGTTCCCCCTCCACCTTTAGTTGAGGTGTTAGTTGTATGTACCCAACTAAGTTGGGGAGGAATTCTCCTCCCAACTCAGTTGTTTTTAGGTTTTAAATTAAATATTAGGATCCCACATCAGAATTTAGAATTTTAAGCATGCAGAACGAATTATTTTAACCCGATTTTACGAGCGTAAGTTGGGAAAAGTACCCATAAGAATTTTAAAAATTGAAGAAATGAGTTTAGAGAAAAGTGCGCGCCCCAGATCAGAAATCCGAAGGCCCGGGCGCAGGGGGCGTAGCCCTGCGCTGGCCCTACTCCTCAACGCGGTAAAAAGTCTATAAATACAGAGCCCTACGCCCCAAACGTCCTAAACCCTAAAATTCGACTCCAGAAACGGCAATTCTCGATTTTTAAAGCCTAAAACCTTTAAAATAATGCATTTTCTACGTCAATTCTTCCATCCAACGCTAGTATTTCTCAAGGATTAGCAAGGTATACTCTTTCTAACGCCCCTAGCTTCATTCTACATTATTTCATTACACCTATATCATGCATGCATGAGATGGAATTTTAGGGAGTTACATTATTTTCATTGAAAAAGGGTTGATAATAATTTTATATATACTCATTAAATTAATATAAATATATTTTTGCAAAAATTTTATTAAAGATTTGTGGCTTTTTCCATATTTGCTTTACTTTTTAATATTTTGAAATTTTTTGTCTAAAGGGTTATTTTAAAATTGTTAAAATATTTATTTATTTAAGTTCATGCATTTGATAGGATTAGTTTAGGCTCACATTGTTGGTGACACTTAGGATTAGATTATCTAACAAGAAAAAGGGGTGTTTAATTATGATGCATCATTCATGTAGGAAACTCTATCTTAATAATCCTTTGTCTTTGCATATTGAATTGTAGATGTCAACCCAATATCATGCCAATGGTAACCGTTCCGCGAATACCCGTTTTACCCAAGCCCCTAGGATGAGAACTGTTAGGCACAGAAAGGCCTCAGTCAAACCTGTTGTACATCTGAGGGGGAGATTTTTAATCAAACATGTTGATGCACTTGAATGTATAATTTAAGGCATGTTTTATGCCTTATTGAAACCTGAAAAGTGATTTGCAATATCAGCCCAAAGTTGTTTACCATGTTGCATTCGTTGCAACAAAGGCAGTTTGTCCAAGTTGTTCTGTCTGCTGAACAGGCTGGACATAAACTGTCTACGGTGCTCTGTTCTCTTGAGCAGCTTGGACAGTTCACAAGTGTTCTGTTCTTTGTGAACAGAACCTGTTCTTTGTGAACAGGTTAAACACTTTTTGGAATATGTTTCCAAGTCCTCATGTATTGTTTTTGGCTACAAGACCAGTTTACAAGTCGAAGACAAAGTGGAAAACAGAACTGCACAGCCTGCCCACGCTGTTCTGTTACATGTAGACAAACGGATATCTGAAAAGGGTGACAAACCTTTTCTTATATCAAAATGGCATTAGCAAAAGTAGAAAGATGCAAAGTTGACATTCCTCTTTTGGTTAAAGCCTTATGCAACAGTGACAAAAAGGAAAAGACAAAGATTCTGCCATGTGAAGACAAATATACTTTATCAGAACATGCAGAAAGGTGTTTTGTCTTTTTGGAAAGACTTTCCACTATCTCATTTGTCCAATGAAGAAGCTTCACTGAGATTCGCCTTTTGAGTATAAAAGGAAGCTTCTAAGGATTATAAGACATTAAGAGTGTGAAATCAGAACGTGCATTGAAGTGTGTTATTCCATGCATGCAAGTCTGCTTATATAAAACAGTAGAGTGTGTCTAAGCTGTCCTTGTATAAGCTGTCCATCTGAGTCTTGTAAAAACAGTGAGTGCATCTAAGTGAGTGATCTGAGTGAGTCTTAGATTAGCTGAACAACTGTTGTATTTGTCATCTCAGCTTGAAACTTTCTGCATTCAAGCTTGTTTGTAATTAACACTTGTTAATAATATACATAAACATTGAGAAAAAGATTGTTAAGTTTTAAATAGTTGTATTCACCCCCCCCCCCCCTACAACTTAGAACTATATACTTGGGAAACCTTTTGGGACTTACAACTGGTATCAGAGCCGATAGAGTGTGTGTCAACTCTAGATCTCTTATTCTCCCTACATTCCCATGGACAACAGTGCTTCAAATTCCTCATCCTACTATGACAATGGATCAATGGCCAAACCCCCAAAGTTCAATCATCAGAACTTCTCTGGTTGGAAGTGCAGAATGATGCTCTACTTAGAGAATCTGAATGTACAACTACCAGAGATAGTAAGAAGGCCCTATGTGCCAACATCTGTTACTACCATAACTCCTGCTGTTGAAGGAGCTACCCCTGAAATCAGATTCTTTGAGAAGGCTAAAGCTCAATGGTCTGATGAAGACAAAAGACTGGTTGCTCTTGATGCAAAAGCCAGTAATAACCTGGTTATCTCTCTGCCTGATGATGTGTTCAAACAGGTTGAGAAGATGAAGACTGTAAAGGAGATGTGGGATACTTTGTGTACCGTCTATGATGGACCCACAATCACACTGGACAACAGGATTAACAATCTTGTTAGACAGTATGAACTTGTTAGGCACAAAAAGGCCTCAGTCAAACCTGTTCTACATCTGAGGGGGAGATTTCTGATCAAACCAGTTGATGCATTTGAAGGTTGAAATTAAGGCCTGTTATATGCCTTATTAAAGCCTAAAGATGATTTGCAATATTAGTCTAAAGTTGTTCTATGTGTTGCATGTGTTGCAACTAAGACAGTTTGTCCAAGCTGTTCTGTCTGCTGAACAGGCTGGACATAAACTGTCTACGCTGCTCTACACTGGTGAGCAGCTTGGGCACTATTAAAGTGTTCTGTTCTTTGTGAACAGAACCTGTTCTTTGTGAACAGGCTAAACACTTTATGGAATATGTTTCCAAGTCATCATGTATTGTTTTTTACTACAAGATCAGTTTACAAAGTCGAAGACAAAGTGGAAAACAGAACTGCTCAACCTGCCCACGTTGTTCTGCAGCATGAAGACAAAAGGATATTTGAAAAAGGGTGACAGACCTTTTTCTTATATCAAAATAAGCCTTTACGAGGAAGAAAGACGCAAAGTTGACATTCTTAAATTAGTTAAAGGCAATGCAACAGTAGACAAAGTGAAAAGACAAAAGTTCTACACATATGAAGACAAGTCTGCTTTTCAGAAAAGTGCAGAAAAGTTATGTTGTCTTTTCAAACAAGACTTCTTCTTTTTCATTCCGTCCAATGAAGAAGTTTCTCTTAGATCCTCTGAGTGAGTATAAAAGGAAGCTTCTAAGGTCAGAAAGCACAAGCAAGCCAAAATAAGCTAAGTGCTGAAACCAAGAGTGAACGTGCAAGTGTGTTTTTCATGCATGCAAGCCTGCTGTGTAATTCAGTATCTGTGTGTCTAAGCTGTTTTACATAAGCTATTCCCTTAAGTCTTGTAAACACAGTGAGTGCTTCTTAGTGAGTGTATTCATTGTATACTAGTTTGAGTTTGTCTTAGACTAGTGAACATACTGTTGTATCTGTCATCTCAGCTTGAACTATTCCGCATTCAAGCTTGTTTGTAATTAACAAATTGTTGATAATACATACAAACATTGAGAAAATAGTGTGTAGTTTTTAAATTGCTGTATTCACCCCCCCTCTACAGCTTAAAGCTATTTACTTTGGGAACCTCTCGGGACCTACAACTGGTATCAAAGCAGTTTAGAGTGTGTGTCATTCTAGATCTCTCATTCTCCCAAGTTTCCATGGACAACAGTGCTGCAAATTCTTCTTAGTATGACAATGGCTCTATGGGCAAACCTCCAAAATTTAATCATCAAAACTTCTCTGGTTGGAAGTGCAGAATGATGCTCTATTTTGAAAATCTGGATGTACAACTACCAGAGATAGTGATGGAGGGTCCTTATGTGCCAACCTCTGTTACTACAATAACTCCAGCGGTTGAAGGAGCTACTCCTGAAATCAGGACCTTTGAGAAAGCTAAAGCTCAATGGTCTGATGAAGACAAGAGACTGGTGGCTCTGGATGCAAAGGCCAGGAACAACCTGGTCATTTCTCTTCCTGATGATGTGTTCAAACAGGTTGAGAAAATGAAGACAGCAAAAGAGATGTGGGATACTTTGTGTACCGTCTATGATGGACCCACAATCACACTGGACAACAGGATCAACAATCTTGTTAGACAGTATGAACTCTTCTTTGCTAAACCAAAGGAGACTCTCACTGAAACCTACACCAGGTTTACTGCTCTAGTGAATGATCTCAAGGCTGTTAGGATCACTAAGGATAGTCTTACCCTGGTGAATAAATTTCTGGACATTCTACCTGAAGAGTGGAATTACTTCTCAACAATTCTAAGGAACTCAGGTACTATCAGAAGTATGGATCTGGTCAATATGTATGGATCCTTACTGAACGATGAACAGTCAAGGCAACAAAAGAGAAATGCCTTGGAAATGTCCAAAAGAGGTGCAGCCTTTGTGGCTAATGTGAGACAGCCTGTAAATCAGGTGAGTGATGTGTTCACTCAACCTGATCAACAGGATGATGACAAGGAGGAGGTGTCAGATGAAGAAGATAATGCAGATCTTGCTGAACAGGATGATGAGCAAATGATAGCTATGCTTGTCAAAAGGTTCAACAAGAAAAGGTTTGGAAGAAACATGCTGCAAGGAAGTTCAGGTGCTGGCAAAAAGAAGGCATTTGATAAATCCAAGGCTGAGTGCTTCTAATGTGGCAAAACTGGCCATATAGCTGCTGATTGTGTGTCAAAAGCTGTTGGTCAGTCATCCAAACCATACAAGAAAAACAAGGATGATGGTTATAGGGTTAAGTACCTTATGGCCATGGCTAAGCTAAGGAAATTGGAAAACTCAATGTCTTCCAATCGCCAAAAGGGACTCATGGCAGAGACATGTGACTGGGAGGACTCTGATTCATCATCTGATGAAGAAGACAATCAATGTCTGGTGGCCAACACTGATGTCCCATCAACAAGCAGCTTCAAACAAGATATGGCTGAAGCTGAAGCCTTCAGCAGCTTAGAGAACTGGAATCCTACTATGATGTATAAGGTACAAAATTTTATGGCTTACAGTTCTGAAGAAAAAGTTAAAATGTTTGAATATATGCTTGTTGATCTAAAAGCTGCTGTTGAGAAGCATGATGCTTTACTATCTGAAATCTCTAAGCTTAAAACTGATCTTAAAACTAAATCCAGTAAACTGGACAGTTTCCATAAGTTGGAAACTGAGCTTGATGAATTAAAACACATCAACTCTATTTTACTGGAAGAAAAGAGAGAAACAGATATAAAGCATGCTAAGCTTCAAAAGATAGTTGACTCTTGGTGCCAATCTGCACAAAAAGTCAGCCATTGTATAAGTCAACAGATTCCTGCACAAATCCAAGCCTATCTTGGAGGGGATCTTGACACAGCAGCTTCCATTGTTGAGATCAATAATCTGAAAGAAGATTTATCCACTCTTGGTGAACTTCCAAACACATTCATTCAAAATGTGAATGGTAAACTAATCTCAACAAATAGGTTTGTCAGGCCTCAAAACACTGACAGCTTGTGTGAATTTAGCTCAAAAGCTGATGTTGGAATTTGTTCTCCATCAAGTCAGCCTGCTAAGTGCTGTGCTGGTTCACACAAGCAAAAGAAAGGAAAACATGTCCAAACTAAAGTTGTGGATACTAAACCTGTTGACAAAACAGGTTCTGAGTCCAAAGCTGATGGTAAAAAGCATGTTAATCCTTTTGATGCTAAACACTTTGAAAATAAGTTTTCAAAAGGTAAGCAGGCTGTTTTCAACAAGGGTAAGTCTCATGTTGAAAACAAAACTGCTGTGATTTCAAATAAGTTTTCAAATCATAGTGGTAAACTGGTTTTAAATAAGAATAAGCTTTTCAAAACCAGACACAGTGAGTATGCTGATAGGGAGCATAAATCACAATCCAGTAAGGGCAAAGGCAAAGCCATTGCTCAAACTGAGAGAATTGGGAATAAGTTTCCCAAACCTGTGGAAGCTCAAAAGCCAATCAAGCTCCCTGTCTTTGACATCTGTCCTCCTAAAAAGAGGACAGAAGAGGCAGCCAAAGCTGTGGCTATTGAACTATCCACTCAAGCTGTTGATTCAACAAAAAGTAATAAAACTGCTAAACCTGCTGAAAGAATCAACAAAAATAACTCAGAATGTGTTTCTGAAAGATCTTCTTCCAAAAACCCTAAAAAGAGAAAATGTTTCAAATGTGGGAAGAAGACACATCTGGCCAAGGATTGTCCTGAATCTGAGGACATGAGGCCTGTTGACTCTGTTGTTTCCATCACAGCTGTCACAAGCAGTGTTGGAAATGTCACAGTCACTGAAACTGGTATTCAAGCTGATACCATTCAAATAGGGAATATTAGTGTGGATATTTCAAGTCCATCAACAAATGTTGATGAAGTAGGATAACTCATCTCTGTGATGAGTTCCCCTAAAAATGACTAATAATTCTCTTATCACTCTGCAGGAAAAACAACCTTCCCAGGTTTGGTACTTGGACAGTGGCTGCTCAGGGCACATGACAGGTTGTAAAGAATTGCTGACTGAACTCAGGCCTGAAAAAGGGCCAAAAGTCACCTTTGGTGACAATGTACAGGGATCCACTGAGGGATATGGAACTCTTAAAGCCGGTGCTGCAGTGTTCAAAAGAGTAGCCTATGTGATTGGGCTAAAACATAACCTTGTCAGCATAAGCCAACTGTGTGATGCTGGCTACAAGGTTAACTTTGATGAGCACCTGGGTTACATATTGGATCCCCAAGGCAAAGTTGTGCTATGTGCTCAACAAAAGAAAGGTGTATATGTTGTGGATATGCATTCTGCTGACCCCACAACTGAAACCTGTTTTCTCACAAGAACAAATGCTGATCTAAACTGGCTATGGCACAGAAGACTGTCACATCTGAACTTCAAGAACATCAACAAACTCTGTAAGAAAGAGTTGGTGACAGGTTTGCCTTCTATGACTTTTGCTAAGGATAGATTATGCACAGCTTGTGAGAAAGGCAAGCAGAGAAAAACATCTTTTAAATCCAAACATAATTTCTCTATTGATACTCCACTCTTCTTAATCCATATGGACTTGTTTGGACCTGTTAATGTCCCAAGTCTAGGAGGAAGAAGATACACTCTTGTAATGGTTGATGAGTTCTCCAGGTACACATGGGTGATCTTTCTAAAGAGCAAAGGAGAGGCTGCTAGAGAGATTATTGGATTTGTCAAAAAGATGGAAATGCTGAACTCTGCCCAAGTAAAGCAGCTTAGAAGTGATCATGGTACTGAGTTCAGAAACAGTACTCTTGAAGACTTCTGTGAAGAGAAAGGAATCACTCAAAACTTTTCAGCAGTAAGAACTCCTCAACAAAATGGAGTTGCTGAAAGGAGAAACCGAACTCTCATTGAAGCTGCCAGAACCATGCTGTGTGCATCAGGTTTACCTTCATCATTTTGGGCTGAAGCTGTTAACACTGCCTGCTTCACCCAAAACAGATCCTTAGTGGTGAAAAGATTCAACAAGACTCCTTATGAGCTGCTCAAAGGGAGGAAGCCAAATGTCAATTATTTCCATGTGTTTGGATGTCCCTGTTTCATTCTGAATCAAAGGGACCAGCTATCAAAGTTTGAACCTAAAGCTGATGAAGGTGTGTTTGTTGGCTACTCTGCTATCTCCAAAGCCTACAGAGTATACAACAACAAAAGAAAGGTGATAGATGAATCTATCAATGTCACCTTTGAAGAGTCCAAGAATGCTTCCACCAAAGCTGTTCCTGAATTAGTTTCAGGAGAACTTAACTTTGATGATCTGATGCATTCAAACAATGAAGAGGACTCAAAAGCTTCCATTACACCCAGTGTGGAACCTGATAATCATGATGGACATGATGATGATTATGTCAATACACCCTGTGTGAATATATGTACTGACTTAATTACAACTGCATGTCCAGAACCTATCAATGCTGATTTCCCCAGTTCCTCTGCTGATATGTTCAACAGTGATCAGACATGTTCAACAAGTGAACAGGCTCAAGACAACAGTGTGTCTGAAAATCTTGAGAACTGTTCAACAGGACCTACTGAAGATGTTAACAACTCAGGAGAATCATCATTGAAAAATGATCCTAAGTGGATCAGATGTCACCCCAATGATCAAATAATTGGTGACATCAACAAAGGGATACAAACTCGGTGGGACAGCTTAGGGAACTTTTGTATGTTCTCTAGCTTTGTTTCACTGATGGAGCCAAAGAAGGTGGATGAAGCAATTTAAAGATGCCAATTGGATCACTGCCATGCAGGAAGAGCTCAATCAGTTTGAGAGAAACAAGGTATGGAAGCTGGTCCCTGCTCCTAAAGGTAAAACTATAATTGGCACAAAATGGGTTATCAGGAACAAAATGGATGAGAAAGGTCATGTCATTAGAAATAAGGCAAGACTGGTTGCTCAGGGCTACAGACAGGAGGAAGGAATTGACTATGATGAAACATTTGCTCATGTGGCCAGGCTAGAAGCAATTCGTTTGTATCAAGCCTACGCTGCTCATAAGAGCATTAAGGTATTTCAAATGGATGTGAAGAGTGCAATTTTTGAATGGGAAGCTGCAAGAAGAAGTCTATGTCAAGCAGCCTCCAGGATTTGAAAATGAACAACACCCAGGATTTGTCTATAAGTTGGACAAAGCTCTCTATGGTCTCAAACAAGCCCCTAGAGCCTGGTATGACACTCTTAATGATTTCCTTATGAGCAATGGGTACTCCAGAGGTAAAGTGGATACCACACTGTTTATAAAGAAGGTGAAGTCTGACATTATGCTTGTTCAAATTTATGTGGATGACATAATATTTGGTTCTACTAATGAGCAGCTATGCAAGAATTTTTCATTACTCATGAAATCTAAGTATGAAATGAGTATGATGGGAGAACTAACTTTCTTTTTAGGATTACAGGTTAAACAAACCTCAACTGGAATTTTTATAAATCAAAGAAAGTACACTTTAGATCTATTGAAAAAGTTCAAATTTGATCAAAGTTCTCCTATTAAAACCCCAATGGCAACCAATGTAAAATTGGATGCTGATGCCAGTGGCAAAGCTGTTTCAGTAACAACTTACAGAGGCATGATTGGGAGCTTTTATACTTAACTGCTAGTAGACCTGATATTATGTTTGCCACCTGTCTGTGTGCTAGGTTCCAAGCTGATCCAAAGGAATCTCATCTAGCCTGTTGTTAAAAGAATCTTCAGATACCTGAAGGGTACAACCCAGGTTTGGGTCTTTGGTATCCCAAAGACTCAAGCCTTGAACTAACAGGCTATTTCAGATTCTGATTTTGCAGGCTGCAGGTTAGATAGGAAAAGCACAACAGGTGGATGTCAACTCCTTGGTGGAAAGTTGATCAGTTGGAGTAGCAAGAAGCAGAACTCAGTGTCCACTTCTACTGCTGAAGCTGAGTACATTGCTGCTGGAAGCTGCTGTGGGCAGATTCTGTGGATGCAGCATCAGCTTGAAGACTATGGCCTTGTATATAGGAAAACTCCTATTCTGTGTGATAACACAAGTGCCATAGCCATCTCCAACAATCCAGTATTTCATTCAAGAACAAAGCATATTGAAGTCAGACATCACTTCATCAGGGATCACATTCAGAAAGGTAATGTGGAGGTAAGTTTTATTTCCACAAATGAACAGCTTGCAGACATTTTCACCAAACCTCTGGATGAAACAAGGTTTAATTACCTTGTCAGCAAGCTGGGCATGTTAAATAAGAGTGACTAAGTGTTCTCTCAGGTCTATGAAGTTATTTGTCTCACACTGCTCAAGTCTCTCAGAACAGCTTAGACAGAACAGGCTATGCATGTTCTATACTTAGCCATTTTTCTGAAAAACTTGAACAGCTTGAGCACAGAACAGGCTGAACAACAACAGGTTGTAAGTCCAGCCTGCTCTGATGGTCCAATCCTCAACTTGTTCATTCCTTCACACTGTCTTACAAGCCTTTGTCTTGTAACCTGTTCAACTATTGAACACAACCTGTTCTCACAACAGAGAACAGGCTGAAGGCACAGTTTGAAGGGAGAACAACTTGAAGAGTGAATAACTTGTGCTGACTCTGCTCATCACAGGGTTGACCAACAGCTTAGACCAAAAATTTTAATTACCTTTCTTCACGATTAAGTTACTTAATTAATGTTTTATTTAACTTAATTACTGCGGATAATGTGGATTACGTGTGTAAGTGATTAAAAAGAAATCAAGTGGTCTGACAAACGGTCTGACATGGACAACCGTTCTGTTTTCCGTTAACGACTTTTTCAAATCAAACCGCCCAAAATCTTCTCTCTCATACACACTCACATTCAAATCCTATAAATACCAAACTACTGTTTCATTTTCTTCATCATTTCCAGAAATCCTCAAGAACCCTAAAAATCGACTAAGTGTCATTTGCTTCTTCAACCTCAAAAATTCCCGAATGGCTCACAGACCTAATCCCTTTCTTCCAGTGTTCGTGGGTGATGATGTTGTCAAACACTCATCAGTCACCACAATGCTGACCATCAAACCCACAAACTACGTTGCCAACCTCACTATCCCCAAAAACTATGTGGGGAAGGGCTACGATCAAATGGTGGAGTTTCTGCAAGTTCATCCGTTGAACTATGCCATGACTGCAACTCCTGGTGTCCTGTACCAGGAGATGGTGTATGAATTCTGGTACACATATTCCTACAATCCCAACACTAAGGTCATCAAAGGAACTATTCTTAATGGGACTCAAACCATTGAGATAACTGTTGATCTTCTAAGGGAGGTTCTTCATCTGCCTGTTGCTGAGTCATATGATCTGCCCCAGCCTGAGAACGAGCAAATGGGAAATCTGCTACGCTTCTGTGGTGTAGCAGAACCCAAAATTGGAGCAACATTGTACAGGAAGGATTTGTCTCCTACCTACAGCTTTCTGTTTGCTTCGGTAATGATGAGCTTCAGCAGCAAAGTTGGTTCATTTGACCAACTGAGTAGAGATGAAGTTCCAATAGTCCTACAGCTAGTGGATGGGACTACTCTTGACATGGCTAAGTGGATCTTTTTGAACCTGAGAAACCTGGTGCAGCAAGAGCCAAGACCAGCTGCTGTCCGTTATCCCACGTTTCTGAGCCTCATTTTCAGCCATGTTTGTGGTGAGCAACTATACAACTCTCAGCCCTTACTAAAGTCTTCTGCATTCCCTGTCATAGGGAATAGAATTTTTCATACTCCTGTACTTCAAAATGAGCCTCCTCTATCCACACCAATGAGGAGGTTGTTAGGTTTGGTGGAAGGACCCTCTGATGTGAGGGTGGATCCAGAAGCTGCTGCTCCCGCAAGAAAATCCAAAGCCAGGTCCAAACTTGTCAAGCGGACCCTGGCAACTGCTGAAGCTTGGCCTGTGAAAAAGAAGGCCAAATCAGCTCAGATTAAGTCTGCTCCTTTAGCCTCTGTGGCTGAGGAAGAGCAGACTCCTCACCCTGGTTCATTTGTTGAGCCTGAAGCCTTAGTGGCTGGTGCCTCTGTGGCACAAGAGACCATGGAACAGGCCAGCCCCACTGTTCCTGACCCAGTCTCACACCCTGTCCAAACAGATCCTCTCTCCTCTCCACAATCACTCACATCATCCATTCACTACCAACGCAAATCCCTAGCCAAAAAGAAACCAGCCCACAAAACCACCTCCTCTGTTCCCTCTCAACAGGGTTCAGTTGAAAAAGAAGCAACCCCAGCTGCCTCTCCTATTTTGGGAGAAAGTTCAGCTCATTTGGAGCCTGCTTCACTCCAATCCGAGTCAACCCTGAGTCAGCCTAGACCCTCTGGTTTCTCCCAACAGGAACCAGTTGTACAAACGGAGATACCCACATCAACTATCCCAGCCTCCCAACAGGCTGAGGATATTGAAAGACAGGAGTCCTCTCCACTCCATACTGCATCCACACTGTCTCCCACTAAACTCTCCTCACACACTGAGTCTGCACGAGGTGCCCACGCTGCTGGTATAGACCAATCAGCAGCTCAGCCTCAAACTTCTGCTCCCCATGATACAGCTGTTCTACACCAAACAGCTGCTGAGGGACCAACATCCACAGCTGATGAACCTCAGGGATCACACCATCCCTCTGGTGAGGCTGTTCCCTCCATGCAAATTCCATCAGCAGGTTTCACCACTGCCGATGTTGAAATGCATATCCCATCTCCCAATGATGAGGTGCCTTTAAACCAAGGCACTGCAGAGGGAACCTCCACTGGTCTTCATGAGGATGTTGCAACACAAGCAGCATCTGAAAGGCCCCAAACATCATCCCCTTCTCCTGGTGATGCAGCTACAGCCGCTGCTGAAGGACCTTTTGATCCCTCCAAACTGGGCCATCTTACTTTTGCCCAGGCTATGGAGCTTCTGTCCAAAGTCTCTCTTCCCTCTCCATCACATCCTCAAACACCAGCCTCATCATCTTCCTCTCCATCTACCCACTCAAAACAATCTACCCATACCCCTCCATCTCCTAAAGACCTGCCTTTGAAGGATCAGCTTTCATTGCTGACCAACAAAGTTAGTTCTATAGAATCTTCTATGTCTTCTCTCCCCTCTATCATATCAAACTCTGTGTCTGCACAGCTTCAGGGGTTCTTTGATTCATTCAAGACCTCTTTCCCTACCGCCTCACAACCTGATCACTCTCCACAGCTGTTAGCACTCACTGCTCAGCTGCAAACTGTGTCCACCTCCCTCTCCTCTATTCTTTCCATTCAGCAGGGTTCTGTGTCCTCAATGACAGCTATTTCCCAACAGCTGTCATCACTTCTCACTTCTTGCAACTCTACCCTTCCAGCCACTCTGGCTAGCTTACAAACTCTAATTGGCTCCCTTTCAAACTCTGTGTCATCAGATCTTGCTGATGTGCAAGATTCTCTAGAACTTCATCTTGCACAGCTGCAAACTCTGCTGTTCACAGCGTCTGACAGGGAAAATATTGTTAAGCTCACATCCCTTGCTGATTCCCACTCCTCTTCTCTTCAGACCTGTCTTTCCCAGCTTACAGAGGTGAAGGATAACTTGGCTTTCTTAGTGACTAGCCTTGTTGGTCCTAAACCTTCTACTAAACCTGCTGGCAAGCCTGCTGACTTTGTGTCTTCAGGCAGACCAGGTGTTGAAGTCGCTGCTTCATCTCCTTCAAAGGGGGAGAAGTCATCTGCCTCGAAGACTAAGTCTAAGGGGGAGAAAACTTCTTCTCCTAAGGAGATACCAGTGTCTGCAACTCACACTGGTCAGCCAGCAGATGTCTTTGAAACAGGTACAGCTGAAGGTGCCTCTCAAGCTGCTATGCCTACTCAGGCTGTCTCTCCAAACCCTGCTCAGTCTAAGGGGGAGGAAGTCATTCCTGAGGACAGGCCTAGCAGTAAAAGGAGGCACTTAATTCTAACTGAAGAAGAAGAAGAAGAGGAAATTCCTGAGGCTGCTGTCACTACAGCAGCAGCTAAAGGAAAAGAAAAGGCAGCTGATGATCCCATACAGCAGAAAGCAGCTGAAATCAGATTCCACAAGGCCAGGGCCAAAGAGATGGGTCTTCCTATGCACAAATATTTTGAGTTTAGAGAAGAACAGCTTCAAGCCCTAGAGGTCATGAGAAAGGAAGAAGAATCTGCCAAAGCTGCTAAATCTTTTGCTCTCCAAGAAGCAAAGAAAGTTAAAATGTCTACCTTGGAGGTGCAAAAGAAAATAATGGAAGCTGCTAGACAATCAGCAGGGGAGAAAGAGAAGGAAGTAGAGAAAGGTACCCAGGTCTCTGTGACCAAATCAACAGTACCCCATGCAAGAGCTCAATACCACTTTGACAACTTGGCTAGGAAAAAGTTTCGTGATGTTGCTGAAAGAAGGCTAGCCAAGGAAGCAATTGTCAAAGCTGTCCCTGTATCAAGGAAAGGCAGTCAGTGGAAGCTTAAAATAACAAGGATGGGTGCAACAGGCCCAGAATTGGAAACTTATGACCACACTGATGTAGCACAGATGGGATACAGGGAGTGGATTGAGCTGGCAGTTGCCCTGAGTGAATCAAAGTCTGAAACTGCTAAAGAAATCAGGGCATATGTCAAGAAGTTGATGGAAAGAGTAAAGGATCTTGGCCTGATCTCTAAGGAAGTTAGTGAAGGTGTCTTTGTGACACATCCAAAAATAAAGGCCAGGAGGAAAAGGAAGGACACAGAGATGGAGCTACTCCTGACACTGATCGAACAGGGCGACTATGCCATTGAAATGAAGGGAGTTGATCATAGCCTGCCTAGTGGAATAGAGTTTGAGGATGGCAAGATTATTGAAGAACCTGAGCTGGGGGCATTTTTTGTAGATCCCCTAACTCAGAAGAAGTGCTTCCAAAGAGCCTCAGAGCTGTACAAAGTTGATCTGAGACAACTTGCCGCCTTCAGACTTGCAGTTTCATTTAGGCAGTCTAGCAAATGGAGAGCAGCCGTCTGGGATCAGCTCAGAGGCTTCTATGAAAGAGGAGAGCTCAATGATCCTAAGTTCATGGTCATCAGAAGTGAAGTAGAGGAACTTGAGGATACAAGAGAAGAAATGGAAAAGATGTTCCAGGATCCCCCTCCAATGGAGTGAAGTCCATCTACCGTCTGGGTAGGTGAAGAATGGAAGCTGTCCATCTGTTGGACAGGCTTGCCATTATCTGCTCCCAACACAAACAGTCCAAATACTTTTGTACATTAGTTGTACATTATTACATAAGTTGTAATCTTTTCGTTTACATTAGTTGTAAAATACTTTAGTACATTAGTTGTACTCTTGTAAAAACATGTGTTGTTGTATGTAACCAAGAATCAGTATATATATAAACTGATCTTTTACTTTACTGTAATGTTGTAATTTCAATTCAGCAAAATGTACTGTAAAAATATATAATGATTTTTGATAAGACCAGCTTAGACTGGTTATTGCAAATAGGGGGAGATTGTTAGGCACAAAAAGGCCTCAGTCAAACCTGTTCTACATCAGAGGGGGAGATTTCTGATCAAACCTGTTGATGCATTTGAAGGTTGAAATTAAGGCCTGTTATATGCCTTATTAAAGCCTAAAGATGATTTGCAATATTAGTCTAAAGCTGTTCTATGTGTTGCATGTGTTGCAACTAAGACAGTTTGTCCAAGCTGTTCTGTCTGCTGAACAGGCTGGACATAAACTGTCTACGCTGCTCTACACTGGTGAGCAGCTTGGGATCTTTTAAAGTGTTCTGTTCTTTGTGAACAGAACCTGTTCTTTGTGAACAGGCTAAACACTTTATGGAATATGTTTCCAAGTCATCATGTATTGTTTTTTACTACAAGATCAGTTTACAAAGTCGAAGACAAAGTGGAAAACAGAACTGCTCAACCTGCCCACGCTGTTCTGCAACATGAAGACAAAAGGATATTTGAAAAAGGGTGACAGACCTTTTTCTTATATCAAAATAGGCCTTTACGAGGAAGAAAGACGCAAATTTGACATTCCTAAATTAGTTAAAGGCAATGCAACAGTAGACAAAGTGAAAAGACAAAAGTTCTGCACATATGAAGACAAGTCTGCTTTTCAGAAAAGTGCAGAAAAGTTATGTTGTCTTTTCAAACAAGACTTCTTCTTTTTCATTCCGTCCAATGAAGAAGTTTCTCTTAGATCCTCTGAGTGAGTATAAAAGGAAGCTTCTAAGGTCAGAAAGCACAAGCAAGCCAAAATAAGCTAAGTGCTGAAACCAAGAGTGAACGTGCAAGTGTGTTTTTCATGCATGCAAGCCTGCTGTGTAATTCAGTATCTGTGTGTCTAAGCTGTTTTACATAAGCTGTTCCCTTAAGTCTTGTAAACACAGTGAGTGCTTCTTAGTGAGTGTATTCATTGTATACTAGTTTGAGTTTGTCTTAGACTAGTGAACATACTGTTGTATCTGTCATCTCAGCTTGAACTATTCCGCATTCAAGCTTGTTTGTAATTAACAAATTGTTGATAATACATACAAACATTAAGAAAATAGTGTGTAGTTTTTAAATTGCTGTATTCACCCACCCTCTACAGCTTAAAGCTATTTACTTTGGGAACCTCTCGGGACCTACTGAACTCTTCTTTGCAAAACCAAAGGAGACACTCAAAGAAACCTACACCAGGTTTACTGGTCTTGTTAATGATCCAAAGCTGTTAGGATCACAAAGGACAGCCTGACCCCGGTGAACAAGTTCTTGGACATCTTGCCTAAAGAGTGGAACTACTTTTCTACCATCTTGAGAAATCCAGGTACCATCAAAGGTATGGATCTTGTAAACTTATATGGATCCTTACTAAATGATGAGCAGTCAAGGCAGCAGAAGAGAAATGCCTTGGAAATGTCCAAGAGAGGTGTTGCCTTAGTAGCCAGCGTGAGACAACCTGTTGGGCAGGTATTTGATGTGTTCACACAACCTGATCAACAGGCTGATGATGAAAGAGAGGAAATGTCTGATGAGGAAGACAGTGCAGATCTTGCTAAGCTTGATGATGAGCAGATGATAGCAATGCTTTTCAAAAGGTTCAACAAGAAGAGGTTTGAAAGAAATATGTTGCAGGGGAACTCAAATGCTGTCAAGAAGAAGGCATTTGATAAATCTAAAGCTGAGTGCTTCAAATGTGGCAAAACTGGCCATATAGCTGCTGACTGTGTGTCAAAACTGTTGGACAGTCTTCCAAACCATACAAGACTAACAGGGACGATGGCTATAGGGTTAAGTACCTTATGGCCATGGCTAAGCTGAAAAAGTTAGAAAACTTGGTGGCTTCCAACAAGCAAAAGAGAC
This sequence comes from Centrapalus pauciflorus, assembly GCA_020465985.1. Classification (NCBI taxonomy): domain Eukaryota; kingdom Viridiplantae; phylum Streptophyta; class Magnoliopsida; order Asterales; family Asteraceae; genus Centrapalus; species Centrapalus pauciflorus. The sequence goes on along the minus strand of JAANYP010006343.1, from coordinate 128,152 downwards.
TGATGGTAGAGACATGTGACTGGAAGGAGTCTGATTCATCCTCAGATGAAGAAGACAACAGTTGTCTGATGGCCAATACTGATGTCCCATCAACTAGCAACTTCAAACAGGACTAGGATGAAGCTGAAGCCTTCAGCAGCTTGGAGAACTGGAACCCTACAATAATGTACAAAGTACAAAATTTTATGGCTTACAGTTCTGATGAAAAAGTAAAAATGTTTGAATATATGCTGGTTGATTTAAAAGTTGCTGTTGAGAAGCATAATGTTTTACTATCTGAGATCTCTAAGCTTAAAACTGATCTTGAAATTAAAACTAGTAAACTGGACAGTTTCTATAAGTTGGAAACTGAGCTTGATGAACTAAAACACATCAACTCTATTTTACTGGAAGAAAAGAGAGAAACAGATGTAAAACATGCAAAGCTTCAAAAGATAGTTGACTCTTGGTGCCAATCTGCACAAAAAGTCAGCCATTGCATCAGTCAGCAGATCCCTGCACAAATCCAAGCCTATCTTGGAGGGGATCTTGACAAAGCAGCTTCTATTGTTGAGATTAATAATCTGAAAGATGACTTATCCACTCTTGGTGAGCTTCCTAGTACTTTCATCCAGAAAGTTAATGGAAAGCTGGTCTCAACAAACAGGTTTGTCAGGCCTCAAAATACTGACAGCTTATGTGAAAAAGGCCCAAAAGCTGATGATGGAATGTGTTCTCCATCAAATCAGCCTGCTAAGTGCTATGCTGATTCACACAAGTAAAAGAAAGGAAAACATATACAAACTGCAGCCGTGGACACTAAACCTGTTGACAAAACAGGCTCTGGGTCCAAAGCTGATGGTAAGAGACATGTTAATCCTTTTGATGCTAAACATTTTGAAAATAAGTTTTCAAAAGGTAAGCAGCCTGCTTTCAACAAGGGTAAGTCTCATGTTGAAAGCAAATCTGCTGTGGTTTCAAATAAGTTTTCAAATCATAGTGGAAAACTGGTTATAAATGAAAATAAGTCTTTCAAAACCAGAAACAGTGACTATGCTGATAGGCAGCATCAATCACATCTCAGTAAGGGCAAAGGCAAAGCCATTGCTCAGCCTGAGAAATTTGGGAATAAGTTTCCCAAAGCTATGGAAGGTCAAAAACCAATCAACCTTCTCATTTTTGACATCTGTCCTCCCAAAAAGAGGAAAGAAGAAACAGGCAAAGCTGTTACTATTGTGTCATCCACCCAAGCTGTTGATTCATCGAAAAATAGTAATAAGTTTGCTAAACCTGCTGATAGAATCAACAGAAATAATTCAGAATGTGTTTCTGAAAGCTCTTCTTCCAAAAAGGCTAAAAAGAGAAAATGCTATAAATGTGGAAAGAAGACACACATGGCCAAAGACTGTCCTGAAACTGAGGACATGAGCCCTGTTGACTCTGCTAGTTCCATCATTGCTAAAACAAGCAGTGTTGGAAGTAACTTAGTCAATGAGAGTGGTATCCAAACTAATACCATTCAAATAGGAAATATTAATATGGATATCACTAGCCCATCAACACATGTTGATGAAGTAGGAGAACTCATCACTGTGATGAGTTTCCCTAAAAGTAACTAATATTTTCCTATGACATTATGCAGGACAAACAACCATCCCAGGTTTGGTACTTGGACAGTGGCTGCTCAGGGCACATGACAGGTTGCAAGGACCTGCTGAATGATCTCAGGCCTGAAAAAAAGGCCAAAAGTCACATTTGGTGACAATGTACAGGGATCCACTGAGGGATATGGAACTCTTAAAGCTGGTGCTGCAGTGTTCAAAAGAGTAGCCTATGTGGTTGGGCTGAAACATAACATTGTTAGCATAAGTCAACTGTGTGATGCTAGTTACAAGGTTAACTTTGATGAGCACCTGGGTTACATATTGGATCCCCAAGGCAAAGTTGTGCTGTGTGCTCAACGAAAGAAAGGTGTATATGTTGTGGACATGAAATCTGCTGATCCCACAACTGAAACCAGTTTTCTCACAAGAACCAATGCAGACCTGAACTGGTTATGGCACAAAAGGCTATCACACCTGAACTTCAAGAATATCAACAAACTCTGTAAGAAAGAGTTGGTAACAGGTTTGCCTTCTATGACCTTTGTCAAGGATAAGCTCTGCACAGCTTGTGCAAAAGGAAAGCAGAGAAAATCATCTTTTAAATCCAAGCATAATATTTCTATTGATGCTCCTCTCTTCTTAATCCACATGGACTTGTTTGGACCAGTCAGTGTTCCAAGTCTAGGAGGAAGAAGATACACTCTAGTAATGGTTGATGAGTTCTCCAGGTTTACATGGGTGATCTTTCTGAAGAGCAAAGGAGAGGCGGCTAGAGAAATCATTGGATTAATCAAAAAGATGGAAATGCTGAACTCTGCTCAAGTGAAGCAGCTTAGAAGTGATCATGGTACTGAATTCAGAAACAATACCCTTGAGGACTTCTGTGAGGAAAGAGGGGTTACACAGAACTTTTCAGCAGTAAGAACTCCACAACAAAATGGAGTTGCTGAAAGGAGAAACAGAACCCTCATTGAAGCTGCTAGAACCATGCTGTGTGCATCTGGTTTACCTTCATCATTCTGGGCTGAAGCTGTTAACACTCCAAAACAGATCCTTAGTGGTGAAAAGGTTCAACAAGACTCCCTATGAGCTGCTCAAAAGGAGGGGGCCAAATATTAGCTACTTCCATGTGTTTGGATGTCCCTACTTCATTCTGAATCAAAGGGACCAACTAGCAAAGTTTGAACCCAAAGCTGATGAAGGTGTGTTTGTTGGATACTCTGCTATCTCCAAGGCCTACAGAGTGTACAACAACAAAACAAAGGTGATAGATGAATCTATCAATGTCACCTTTGAAGAGTCCAGGAATGCTTCCACCAAAGCTGTTCCTGAATCAGTTTTAGGAGAATTCAACTTTGATGATCTCATGCATTCAAACAGTGAAGAGAAGGACTCAAAAGCTTCCACTACATTCAGAGTGGAACCTGCTAACCATGATGGACATGATGAAGATTATGTTGATACACCCTGTGTGAATAATTGTACTGACTTAATTACAACTTCATGTCCTGAACCAAGCAATGTTGATTTTCCTGGATCCTCTACTGATGTGTTCAACAATGGATAGTCATGCTCAACAAGTGAACAGGCTCAAGACATCAGTGTGTCTAAAAATCTTGAAAGCTGTTCAACAGGACCTGTTGAAGATGCAAACAACTCAGGAGAATCCTCATTGAAAAATGATCCTAAGTGGATCAGGTGTCACCTCAATGATCAAATAATTGGTGACATCAACAAAGGGGTACAAACAAGATGGGACAGCTTAGGGAACTTTTGTATGTTCTCTAGTTTCGTGTCTCTCATGGAGCCAAAGAAAGTGGATGAAGCACTTAAAGATGCCAATTGGATCCCTGCCATGCAAGAAGAACTCAATCAGTTTGAGAGAAACAAGGTATGGAAGCTGGTCCATGCTCCTAAAGGTAAAACTATAATTGGCACCAAATGGGTTTGCAGGAACAAGATGGATGAGCAAGGTCATGTCATTAGAAATAAGGCAAGACTTGTTGCTCAGGGCTATAGACAGGAGGAAGGCATTGACTATGATGAAACATTTGCTCATGTGGCCAGGCTAGAGGCAATTCGTTTGTTTCTAGCCTACGCTGCTCATAAGAGCATGAAGGTATTTCAAATGGATGTGAAGAGTGCATTTCTGAATGGGAACCTGCAAGAGGAAGTTTATGTCAAGCAGCCTCCAGGTTTTGAAAATGAACATCATCCAGGTTTTGTCTATAAGTTGGACAAAGCCCTCTATGGTCTAAAACAAGCCCCTAGAGCCTGGTATGACACTCTTACTCATTTCCTTATGAGCAATGGGTATTCCATAGGTAAAGTGGATACCACACTGTTCATAAAGAAGGTGAAGTCTGATATTATGCTTGTTCAAATTTATGTGGATGACATAATATTTGGTTCTACTAATGAACAACTATGCAAGAATTTTTCATTACTCATGAAATCCAAATATGAAATGAGTATGATGGGAGAACTTACTTTCTTTTTAGGATTACAGGTTATACAAACCTCAAATGGATTTTTTATAAATCAAAGAAAGTATACTTTAGATCTATTGAAAGAGTTTAAATTTGATCAAAGTTCTCCTATTAAAACCCCAATGGCAACCAATGTAAAATTGGATGCAGATGCCAGTGGCAAAGCTGTTTCAGTAACAGCTTACAGAGGCATGATTGGGAGCTTGCTGTATTTAACTGCTAGTAGACCTGATATTATGTTTGCTACTTGTTTATGTGCTAGATTCCAAGCTGATCCAAAAGAATCACATCTAGCTGCTGTGAAAAGAATCTTCAGATACCTTAAGGGCACACCAGGTTTGGGTCTTTGGTATCCTAAAGACTCAAGCCTGGAACTAACAGGTTATTCAGATTCTGACTTTGCAGGCTGCAGGCTAGATAGGAAAAGCACAGCAGGTGGATGTAAACTCCTTGGTGGAAAGTTGATCAGTTGGTGTAGCAAGAAGCAGAACTCAGTTTCTACTTCTACAGCTGAAGCTGAGTACACTGCTGCTGGAAGCTGCTGTGGGCAGATTCTGTGGATGCAGCATCAGCTTGAAGACTATGGACTTGTATATAGGAAAACTCCTATTCTGTGTGATAATACAAGTGCCATAGCTATCTCCAACAATCCAGTGTTTCACTCCAGAAAAAAGCATATAGAGGTCCGACATCACTTCATCAGGGATCACATTCAGAAAGGTAATGTGGAGGTAAGTTTTATTTCCACAGATGAACAGCTTGCAGACATTTTCACCAAACCTCTTAATGAAAACAGATTTAACTATCAGGTAAGCAAGTTGGGCATGTTAAACAAAAGTGACTAAGTGTCCAAAATGTTCTAAGTCATTATATGTCTCACACTGCTCAATTTCGTAGAACAGCTTAGACATAACAGGCTATGCATGTTCTATACTTAGCCATTTTCTGCAAAACTTGAACAGCTTGAACGTATAACAGATTTGATAATAACAGTTTGTATGTTAAGCCTGATCTGATAATCAAACCTCCACCCTGCTCACTCTCTCAATCTGTCATACAAGACATTATCTTGTAACCTGATCAGCTATTGAACACAACCTGTTCTTACATAGCTGAACAGGTTGAAGGAACAGTCTGAAGAGTGAACAACTTGTGATGACCCTGCTCATCACAGGTTTGACCATCAGCTTAGACCATCAGTTTCAATTACCTTTCTTCACAATTAAGTTACTTAATTTTTGTTTTTATTTAACTTAATTACTACGGATAATGTAGGTTTACGTGTGTTAGTGATTAAAAAGGGCTCAAGTGGTCTGACAAACGGTCTGATATGGACAACCGTTTCGTTTTCTGTTAACGACCTTTTCAAATCAACCGCCCAAATGTTTCTCTCTCATACCCACTCACATTCAAATCCTATAAATACCCCCTACTGTTTCATCTTCGTCTTCCTCACTACTTCCATAAATTCCTAAGAACCCTAAAAGTCGACTAAGTGTCCTGTGCTTCTGTTACTTTCACTACTTCCCAAATGGCTCACCAAAACAACCCCTTTCTACCAGTGTTTGTGGGTGCTGATGTTCAGAAACATACATCAGTCACCACAATGCTGACCTTGAAACCTACCAACTACCTTGCTAACCTAACCATCCCCAAAAACTATGTGGGGAAAGGCTATGAAGAAATGGCGGAGTTTTTGAAAGTTCATCCGTTGAACTATGCCATGACTGCCACTCCTGGTATCCTGTACCAGGAGATGGTGTATGAGTTCTGGTACACCTGTGCCTACAACCCAGACACCAAAGTCATCAAGGGCACCATACTCAATGGGACTCAGACCATTGAGATCAACATTCGTCTGATCAGGGAAGCTCTTCGACTCCCTGTGGCTGAAACATATGATCAGCCACAGTCTGAAGATGAACAGATGAAGAATCTGCTGCACTTCTGTGGTGTAGCAGAACCTAAAGTTGGAGCTACGCTGTTCAGGAAGGATTTGTCTCCTACTTACAGCTTCTTGTTTGCCTCAGTGGTCATGTGCTTCAGCAGTAAGGTTGGTTCCTTTGACCAACTAAGTCGTGATGAGATTCCTATAGTCCTACAGTTGGTGGATGGGACTACTATCAACATGGCCAGATGGATTTTCATGAATCTGAGGAATCTGGTGCAGCAGGAGACACGTCCAGCTGCTGTTCGTTACCCCAGATTTCTGAGCCTCATTTTCAAGTACGTTTGTGGTGAGCATCTGTATCACTCTCAGCCTTTACTTTGTACTGCTGCATTTCCTGTTATAGGAAATAGAGTTTTCTACACTCCGGTTCTCCCAAATGAGCCTCCTCTATCTACTCCAATGAGGAGGTTGTTAGGATTGGTGGAAGGACCCTCTGAAACAACTGAAGCTGGGCCTGTCTACAAGAAGGCCAAAACTGCTCAGTCTGAGTCTGCACCCTCAGCCTCTGTGGCTGAGGGGGAGCAGGCTCCTCACCCTGGTTCATTTATTGAACCTGGTGCCTCTGTGACACCAGAGACTATGGAACAGGCCAACCCACCTGTTTCTGACCCAGTCTCCAAACCTGTCTAGTCTGAACCTCTCACCTCTCCACAATCACTCACCTCATCTCTCAGATCATACCAAAGAAAATCCCTTGCCAAAAAGAAACCAACAGCCAAAACAGCCCAAACCAGCCCCTCTGTTCCCTCTCAACAGGGTTCAGTTGAAAAAGAAGCTACCCCTGCTGCCTCTCCTATTTTGGGAGAAGGATCAGCACAATTGGAGCCTGCTTCACTCCACCCTGTGTCTACCCCAAGTCAGCCTAGACCCTCTGGTTCCTCCCAACAGGAGCCAGTTGTACATATGGAGACAGCCACATCAACTATTCCAGCCTCCCAACAGGCTGAGAATATTGAAAGACAGGAGTTCTCTCCACTCCATACTGAGTCCACACTGTCCCCACTTCATACTTCTTTACACACTGAGTCTGCACGAGGTGCCCACATTGCTGGCTTAGACCAACCAACAGCTCAGCCTCAAATCTCTGTTCCTCATGATGCAGCTGTTCTACACCAAACAGCTACTGAAGGATCAACCAATCAAGCTGATGAACCTCAGGGAACAGAACATCCCTTTGGTGAGGCTGCTCCTGTCATGCAAACTCCATCAGCAGGTTTCACCACTGCTGATGTTGAAATGCAAATACCATCTCCCAATGATGAGGTACCTTTAAACCAAGGTACTACAGAGGGAACCACCACTGGTCTTCATGAAGGTGCTGCAAAACAAGCAGTGTCTGAAAGGCTACCATCCTCTACCCACTCTCCTGATGATGCAGCTACAGCCACTGCTGAAGGACCTATTGATCCCTCCAAGCTGGACCACATTACTTTTGCCCAGACTATGGAGCTCCTTTCCAAAGTACCCTCTCCTTCTACATCACATCCCCATACACCAGCCTTATCCTCTTCATCTCCATCTACTCACTCCAAACAATCCACCCATACACCTCCATCCCCTAAAGACCTGCATTTGAAGGATCAGCTTTCCTTGCTGACCAACAAAGTTGGTTCTTTAGAAACTTCCATGTCTTCTCTACCCTCTCTCATTTCAGACTATGTGTCTGATCAGCTTAAGGGATTCTTCGATGTGTTCAAGAATTCCTTTCCATCCACTCCTCAAATTGACACCTCCTCTCAGCTGCTTGCACTCACTGCACAGCTGCAAAGTGTCTCCACTTCCCTCTCCTCAATTCTTTCACACCAACAGGACTCTGTGTCCTCTATGACAGCCATCTCACAACAACTGTCCACTCTCCTCACCACTTGCAATACTACACTTCCTACCACCTTGGCCAGTCTAAACTCTATCATCGTTTCTCTATCAAATTCTGTGTCAGCAAACCTTGCTGATGTGCAGGACTCTCTTGAGTTACATCTTGCACAGCTTCAAAGTTTGCTATTCACAGCTTCTGATAGAGAAAATATTCTTAAGCTGACCTCTCTTGCTGATTCCCAATCCTCTTCTCTTCAAACCTGTCTTTCCCAAATTGCAGAGGTGAAGGATAACCTGGCTTTCTTAGTGCATAGCCTGGTTGGTTCCAAGCCTGCTGCCAAAACTACTCCAAAGCCTGCTGAATTTCTTTCTTCAGGCAGACCAGTTGTTGAAGGTGCTGGTCCATCTCCTTCAAAGGGGGAGAAGTTGTCTGCCTCTAAGACTAAGTCTAAGTCTAAGGGGGAGAAAACTTCTTCTCCTAAGGAGAAATCAGCACCTACTGGTCAAACAGCAGGTGCATCTGGAACAGGTACTGGTCCAGCTGAGGGTGCCTCTCATCTACCTGAAGCTGCTCAGCCTACTCCGGCTGAATCTCCAAACCCTGCACAGTCTAAGGGGGAGGAATTCATTTCTGAGGACAGGCCAAGTAGCAGAAGGAGGCACCTCATTCTGGAGGAAGAAGAAGAAGAAGAAGAATAAATTCCTGAAGCTGTTACTACTACAACAACTAAAGGAAAAGAAAAAGCAGTGGTTGATCCTGACCACCAGAAAGCAGCAGAGCTAAAATTTGACAAAGCCAGGGCTAAAGAAATGGGTGTTCCCCTTGAAAAATACTATGAGCTCAAAGATGAACAGCTCAAAGCCCTGGAAGTACTCAGAATAGAAGAAGAATCTGCCAAAGCTGCCATATCTCTTGCATTCAAAGAGGCAAGCAAAACCAAAATGCCTTCTTTGGATGTACAGAGAAAACTGCTGGAAGCTGCTAAAGAATCAGCTGGTGAGAAGGAAAGTGTACAGGAAAAGGGTGCTCTGGTCTCTGTGACCAAACCAAAGCAAGCATCCTCTGCAAGGGCCCAGTTCCACTTTGACAACTTGGCAAGGAAAAAGTTTCATGATGTTGCTGATAGAAGGCTAGCCAAGGAAGCAATTGTCAAAGTTGTCCCCACATCAAGAAAAGGCAAACAGTGGAAATTGCAAATAACCAGAATGGGTGCAACAGGCCCAGAACTGGAAACTTATGACTACATTGATGTTGCACAAATGGGGTACAGGAATGGGTTGAGCTGGCAGTTGCCCTGAGCCAGTCTAAGTCAGAAACGGCTAAGACTATCAGGGCATATGTTAAGAAACTGATGGAGAGAGTGAAAGATCTTGGCCTGATCTCAAAAGAAGTAAGTGAGGGTGTCTCTGTGACATACCCCAAAATAAAGGCCAGGAGGACAAGAAAAGATTCTGAGTTGGAGGAACTCCTCATCTTAATTGAACAAGGTGATTATGCTGTTGAGATGAAAGGAATTGACTACAGCCTGCCCAGTGGAGTAGAGTTTGAAGAAGGCAAAATTATTGAAGAACCTGAGTTGGGGGCATTTTTTGTAGATCCCCTAACACAGAAAAAGTGCTTTCAAAGAGCATCAGATCTCTACAAGGTGGATCTGAGACAGCTTGCAGCCTTCAGACTTGCAACTTCATTCAGGCAATCAAGCAGGTGGAGAGCAGCCATCTGGGACCAGCTCAGAGGCTTTTATGAGAGAGGTGAACTTCAAGATCCCAAGTTTATGATCCTCGGAGTTGAAATTCAAGATCTGGAGGAAACAAGGGATGAACTTGAAAAGATGTTTGAAGGACCACCACCACTGGAGTGAAGTCCACCTACCATCAGGGTAGGTGAAGAGTGGAAGTTGTCCATCTGTTGGACAGGCTTGCCATTATCTGCTCCCAAAATCAACAGTCCAAAGTGTTGAACTCTTTTTTGTACATTAGTTGTACTCTGTTACATATGTTGTAATTTCTCTTATTTACATTAGTTGTAATATACATTAGTACATTAGTTGTACTTCTGTAAAAGCATGTGTTGTTTATGTAATCAAAATCAGTATATGTAAACTGATCTTTTACTTTACTTAAATGTTGTAATTTCTTTTCAGCAAGATGTATTGTAAAATGTATAGTGATTATTGATTAAATCAGCTTAGGCTGATTATTGCAAATAGGGGGAGATTGTTAGGCACAAAAAGGCCTCAGTCAAACCTGATGTACATCTGAGGGGGAGATTTTAAATCAAACATGTTGATGCACTTGAAGGTATAATTTAAGGCCTGTTTTATGCCTTATTGAAACCTGAAAAGTGATTTACAATATCAGCCCAAAGCTGTTTACCATGTTGCATTCGTTGCAACAAAGGCAATTTGTCTAAGCTGTTCTGTCTGCTGAACAGGCTGGACATAAACTGTCTATGCTGCTCTGTTCTCTTGAGCAGCTTGGACAGTTCACAAGTGTTCTGCTCTTTGTGAACAGAACCTGTTCTTTGTGAACATGTTAAACACTTTATGGAATATGTTTCCAAGTCCTCATGTATTGTTTTTGGCTACAAGATCAGTTTACAAGTCGAAGACAAAGTGGAAAACAGAACTGCACAGCCTGCTCACGCTGTTCTGTTACATGAAGACAAACGGATATCTGAAAAGGGTGACAGACCTTTTCTTATATCAAAATGACATTAGCAAAAGTAGAAAGATGCAAAGTTGACATTCCTCTTTTGGTTAAAGCCTTATGCAACAGTGACAAAAAGGAAAAGACAAAGATTCTGCCATGTGAAGACAAATATACTTTATCAGAACATGCAGAAAGGTGTTTTATCTTTTTAGAAAGACTTTCCACTATCTCATCTGTCCAATGAAGAAGCTTCACTGATATTCGCCTTTTGAGTATAAAAGGAAGCTTCTACGGATTATGAGACATCAAGAGTGTGAAATCAGAACGTGCATTGAAGTGTGTTATTCCATGCATGCAAGTCTGCTTATATAAAACAGTAGAGTGTGTCTAAGTTGTCCTTGTATAAGCTGTCCATCTGAGTCTTGTAAAAACAGTGAGTGCATCTAAGTGAGTGTAGTCATTGTAACTAATCTGAGTGAGTCTTAGACTAGCTGAACAACTGTTGTATCTGTCATCTCAGCTTGAACCTTTCCGCATTCAATCTTGTTTGTAATTAACACTTGTTAATAATATACACAAACATTGAGAAAAAGATTGTTAAGTTTTAAATAGCTATATTCACCCCCTCTCTACAGCTTAGAACTATATACTTGGGAAACCTTTTGGGACCTACAAGAACCCACAACCCTGAAAATGTCCGCTTTGAGAAACCTCTCAATGCGGAATTTCCAAAGTACCCCCAAACATTAATAATGACAAACCATCTAGGTTCCACATTGAGCGTACCTTAAAAGAGGCTGATTTTGATGACTTTGACATTATAGAGTCTTTTGAGCATTTGGGGTGGGCTAGAGTCGTTATGTGGGAGCTACCTTACATTCACACTAGTTTATCCAGCAGTGGTTCACCACTATGCATAGAATAGAGAAAGCCGAGGATCATGGCTTTGAGCTAGTGGGGATGGTGGGAAATAAGAAAGTGTCAATCTCTAGGAAAACGTTGTTTGATGAGTTTCTTATCGACACTGAGATACCATGTCCTAGGGAATTCTGGACACTAACCAATACCCAGGGGAGTAGGATGCGTAAAATCAATAAGTGGACTAACCAGTGTGACAAAATGATAGTTACGGTTTTTGGAATCCCTGTAGAAGATGCCCGGACTTACACCACTTTTAATAGAGGAGACTTATGCCCTTTGGCTAAGGTTATGTGGAAGTTAGTTATTTTTAACGTGCTTCCACGTCACCAAGACACTACCTATGTGAGACCTCAGGAGATCCTTCTAGTACATGCACTCATGACCGGATACCCGATAGTGTCTTTGGGGTATGTTATCATGCAAAATCTATGGGAGTGTCATGTAACGGGTCAGGGAGCGAAGTACCCTCACTGTAGGATGCTTACCGAGCTATTTGTTATAGAAAAAGCAGTGTCGGAAGAATTATCAATTAGATTCATTAACCCGAATATCATGTGGTTTTCGAGGGTTACTATGATATGGTTAGTGTTTGAGCGCACCGAAGTAGGATTCCAAATCCGTTGCCCTAAAACCGCCAAAGTGACCCAAGTCCTATTTATTGCCCCTGAATACCCGACTAAAGGACAAAGCAGCAAGGAAAAGCCAGGATGGGGGTAGATGAGGAAGACGAGAGGCCATGGAAAAGGATCACGACTGTCGACATTCTGATGAATCAGATTGCTAATCTGAAGGAAGTGGTCGGAAACGTGGTAAATACAAACAAGATGTTATTTAATGCAATTGAGACTCTTCGAGTGGAACAAAAGAAACATGAGAAGATACTTTAAGTGCATTCCGATTGGCTCACCAATATCCAGATGACAGTGGGAGAACTAAAAAAAGTTGTCGCTCCTCCAAAAGAGCTTTAATTTATTCTTGGAGTATGATGATCTGATTTTTGGTGAGAAACTGTAAGTTTGGTTTGTTTATTTTTAATTTCTGGTGTGGTTTGCTTTGTAATCGTATGTTACTTGGTTTTATTTTTTTAAGTGTGGTGTGATTCTTTTATTTGAATTATTTAAAGTTTGAAATTTTATTTGAATATGTTTGAGTTGTTTAAATTTATTGGTTGTGAATAAGGAATGTGTACCGATCTATCTCTCAAAATTATTAACTACTTAACTAATTTTAGTGTGACGAGAACGTCACAAAGGTCTAAGTTGGGGAGGGTAGGTTTTAATGATAAGTTAATTAATTAATTTGGCCCCCACAAAAAAATTTTGACCACATTTTATAACAAAATTAGAGAGATATACAGCCCCGCGTACAAAAAACAGTAATAAATTAGAAATTAGCAGAATTGGGCGCAGGGCGGCGCAACCCTGCACTGGCCCTACGCCCCGTCGTGTTTAAAACTCAGATTTTAGCATCATCTTCATTTTTCACAACCCTAGAAACCTTCAACCTACGGCTTGGTGTGCGGCTACACTTCCTAAACCCCATTTTTGTGCTAAAATTTGCAAATCTAAGCCTAAAAACAACCACATTATCATCTACAACAAAGATTTAGGCTAGAAACATCTTCCTTGTGAGTATTTTCACTCATTTTGAAGGATTTTGGGTATAGAAGGAGTTAAAGAAAAAGCTAGATTTTTATCATCTTCAACCTTCCAATCACCAAGGTTAGTGATTTTATTGTGCAAATGCTAGCTATTTCATACTTTTTGAGAAAAATGAAAGCTTGAGCTTCATGGTCATCCATGGAGTTTTCATTGTGATTTTGACTTTTTAGAGTCAAAGTATGAAAAATTGCATGAAAGTGATGATAACCTTGATATATGTTTGATGATATATGTGTTTATTTGCTATTTTAGTTAATTTGTCATGGTTAATCTCTAGAAATTAATTGGATTATAGAGTTGGTTACCTAAATGTGCATTTTAGTTATAATTGTTAAAAATTGGGTAATTAGCTAGAAAATGGAGTTTAAGTGCTAAATGGAATTTTATTGATAAATTGAGTATGCGTTTGGCATTTAAATTGTTGGCAAATTATAGACTATGTATAGAGTGATGCAAAATTAGAGCGTAAAAAGTATATATATGCATCTAATTGTTTGGCATTTAAATTGTTCACCAATTATTTAGTTTGGATACGGGGTAGGCAATGAAGGGTCTACTCAACGAGGATACGAGTTCAAATCTGAGGCCCAATTGGCCTTTACTAATATGACCTGGTCCGAGGAATGGGTGGAGCAGCTCTGTAAGGTTTTTAATCAAACCGTTGATGAGGCGGAGGCTTCTAATTCCCATAATAGGAAGGATTTGTCCCCGAGATGCAAGGTGCTTCACAAAATAATTGTGAACAACATCTTGCCGCGTGATAGTGACTTGTCTAAGGTCAGGCATAGGGACATCACGGTTCTTCATGCCCTTCTCAAGGGTAAGCCCAGACAGTCTTTCGCATGGACAGTCATTAATGACATTTGGGATATGTACGATACGAGAGAGAGGACAACCATCCCTCACAGATGGTTGATCTCTACTTTCCTTCAGAGGATGGGTGCACTTTCACCCAATTCCCTGGCCTCCCCTGTTTCGGCGACGTATATTACGACCGCCATGTTCCCTACTTTAGTTTTTAGGGAAGTTGATGAAGGGTTCGAGATATTCGACAAAGAGACAAATCAGTCGTATATCGAGGACTATACTGAGGATGAGAGGAGAGAGAGAGAGAGAGAGAGAGAGAGAGAGAGAGAGAGAGAGCAGAGAGCCGCCCCTGAGGTGGGAGTTCGGCACGAAGAGCCGAACCGAGGATCGTCTACCTCGCACAGTCGAGGTAATGACGATGTTGATTTTGACCGAGTCATGAGGCGGTTAGATGACTTAGTGGTGGGTCAAGGTGAGTTCCGGGAGGACGTAACCCAAAGGTTAGACGAAATGAATGAGCGAATGAACCATATTTATGATAGGGTCGATCACTTGTCGGGTTGGGTAGATCAGCTTCAGGACGGGCAGAGAGCTTTGGCATATCAAAATGCTTATTACCAGCACCATAACTGGGCATATTGGGAGGGAGTTCTACATCACGAGGACTCCCAAGGCGGGATGCCATATCAGTGATACAATGATTATACGATGCCCAACTACCAGTCCTACGACCCTGCCGTAGACACTTATCAGCGCTATCCGGCGCATGGCAGACAGGATCTACCAGACCAGATCCCTACTCACTTGGTTCCACCTACAGCACAATACCCCACAAGTCAAAGCTCGTATAGCGACTTCTTCAACAGCGTCTTCGGTCCTCCTCCTCCATTCGAATGATCGGGTACTATCTTTCCTTGTTCTTTGTTCTTTATTTTTAGTCTTTTCATTTATTTATTTTATAGTTGCATTTCTTTTCTTTAGTTACTAGTAATGGTTATTTTTAGTTTTTAGCCGAGTCCTGTTAGAGTTTTAGTGTTTATATAGTCTGTCTTATTTTTCCCCAGTTTGAGTCTTGTTTGCCGATCAGGCCGTGGAACATGATGATAAATAGAAAAATACATGTACGAGGGAATTGGCTAGTGTTGATAGGATATTCTATAATTAAGAAAAGATTCGTAATAATAATTAAAATATTCGCTATGTAAAGTTGAATTCAAGTATGTTAAAACTTATTTGGGCTTAAATATAAGTAATGTGTCAAAAGATTTTGGAAATTCATGCAATAAGGGGGAGAACTTAATCATGTTTTTAGCCTAAAAATGAGTTAATTATAGTCTAGATGGTTGGGGATTCTAAGTCCGTAGGGGTACCATTCATGCCTAATCCCCTAAAATCGTCTCGTTTAGGAGTGATTGACCGAAATCTTGATACATGGACCATCTAGATAATTTGAGTTGGAAAGAATATAGATAGAAGCATGGTATTAAAAAGAAAAAGTTGTCGTAAAGATGCATAGAGGGAAAAGATGGTCAAAAGACCCACGTGTTTTATGTTTCGTAACCTTGAGCTAAAAGGGTAATTCCAAGAGTGAGATACATTATATAAATTCTAAGGGAAATACACTTTAACTGAAAACGTGTTCGATTAACATATTAAAATTTTAATGCATTAGTGCGAAGGCTAACTTAAAAATAGAATTCCTAGAGTCACTACTAATACATGCCCGATACACGGTTAGTTCTGATTCCAAAGGCTTGTTCGGGGATGACCAAGAGTTAAGTTGGGAAGATTTGATATGACTATAATTTTATGTGTTTCGGAGTCATTTTATGCTCATTTTAAGCACTGATACTTCGTAACTTCCATATTATTACTCCAAATTTATGTTTCAGGGTCAAGAGGTCAAATGGAAGCAGCTCGAGAAATTTCAGCGCGAACCGAGCTGGAGGGGTCGCAGGCCTATGCCACCCTACGCTGCAAAACAGAAGATTTGAGAGTTGGAGAGCGCTTCCAGCACAGCCCAGGACGTATCCCAGGCGCAGGGGGGTGCAGACCTATGCCTGCCCTACGCTGGGTCGGCGCAAAAACGCGTTTTTGACCCTAGAAACCCTAAATGCACCTCCTCTATAAGTAAAGTTCGACGGTGATCATTTGGGGAGGCCCCGAAAGTGTTAAAAATAGTGGCGAAGCCCTGCCGGAGTGGATTCACGATACAAGTACGAAGACTATGGTTCGCAAGCTTACAACTATGTCTCCAATCAACACTATTGAAGAGCATACGATGAGTGGCTAAACATCATAGCCGTTTGTGGAGGATCTACGGCTAAGTTTTACTTTCTTGAATTTTAATTATGTTTTGATGTATTTCGTATTGATTGAATATTGTGTGTAATACAAATGATAAGCATTTGGTTATTATTATGATTATATGTTATTATTGGTAAAAGCAAGATAGTTCATAGTGGTGTTATTATTTGTGCCGAGTCCATTAGATTAGGGATTAAGACAAGTATTAAACGTTGCATGCGCTACGCCGAGATTTATTGATTAAAATATCTATAATTAATTTAACCACGCAATTAATTATGTCTATGTGATTGTTGCACGAAATTCAAGTGGGTAATAACTTATGACGTATTGATTCCGTAAATGGTTATCTTCAATTTGCTTGTTAATTTACTTCGTTAATTGTTTGCCGTTAATTTTAGTCATAATTTAGTCGTAAGTCATTAATCCAAACAAATCATCCAATTCACTCGATTCATAAAAAAAGTGCTTTCAATAAACTCACAAAACTAGCCGATTAACCCTAATTATATACGCACTACCTATGGATTTGAGCCTTACTTCGCTGAGCTAAATAGTTAGATTTAAGGATTATTTCTGCGGGTCACAACGACGGCCCGTCAGTATGTGTTTGGCTAGCGATTGAGAACGCGACTGAGATAGAGCGTGATCACGATGACGTGAACGCGACCGGGACTGTAAGCACGACCACGATGCTTCCCGAGTGCGGGCAGCGATCCGGTGGTTTGGGCCGGGGCTGGTTTTGCGCTTTGAGGTCAGTTTGGGGTCGCTTGTTGGGTCCAGTTCAGTTACAGGGTCTGTGTTGGGTCTGTTGTATTTATCGTCTGGATTTGTATTGATATTCTGGGATCAATTATGTATACAGGGTCGAGCAGACAGCGTATTGGGCCGCGAGAGAAATCAGACGAGTTCGGTTGAGATTGATTATCGGTAATCAGGTGAGTACTCGAGTTCAAAAGCGCGCTTGTTTTACGAGTTGTGTTTGTATATCTTGTGATGTGTTATATGAGACGGAGAAGTGGCGCTTCAGATATGTATCTATCTACCTTTATATACGTGTTATGTGTATATGAGTTGAGATTGGTGCTAGAGTATCCGCGATGGGCGATCGCGCAGGCTGACTGTCCCTTACCAGTCATGAAGTATGAGACTGTATATATACAACAATATTATTGCCAGGTCGCTCCTGTACTTATTGAGTAGCTAACCACTGCTTGTGCGGTTTGTTGGCTGGGGAACGGCGTCCCCTTGAGTTGAGATGTGCACTGAGTTTCCGAGCTATCATCGGAAATCATGAGGCGTACATGAGTTATTGTGTTGAGAACTCTGTGATCATATGTGTTATGTATATGTTATGTGTTTATTTCTACAGAGTCCAACCCTCGCGTACTCACGAGCTTCCCAGGTTACGTTTTCGAGTCTAACGTGTCTCAGGTAGTCGGAAAGTTGAGCAGTCGCAGAAATAGGACTCAGGATTGATCGGGATTGTATACATGTACTATTATATGATGATGTTAGCTTTTGGGAAATATGTTAAACAATACTTGTGTATCTGCTTGCTCAGTATGTATGACAGCTAGCAGCCAGACATTATATGTTAGTTATTTGCTTTATTTTCTGTATCAGACATATGAGATGGTTGTATTAAATTTTTTAATTATCAGTGATTTGTGTAAACCTCAGACATGTGTACTATGAGATAACTGCGATATTGCCACTTATGATATTATATTGATGTGGCTTTTATGTGCGAAGTTAGGGTGTTACAAAAAAAATGTAGCTTATTTGCTTAATAAGTGATTATTTGGTCATTTTACAAGTAAAAATGCAAATGCAAACACTTTAAAACTGATTATTTGATAATTATAATAGCAAACAGCAAAAGTTAAACCAAACACTACATTTTCCGACAACACTTTTTGTTACAACTATTATCTAATTATTAATTTCCATAACGCTACCGCACTTCTTCAAACGCAAATCCAAACACTCTCTTAATATGGTACTCCAGTACTCCAATAAAAGATGGTACTCCTTAGATCTTGAACACACACACACACACACACACATATATATATATATATATATATATATATATATATATATATATATATATATATATATATATATATATATATATATATATATATATATATATATATATATATATATATATATATGTATGTATATATATATGTGTGTGTATATATATATATATATATATATATATATATATATATATATATATATATATATATATATATATATATAAAATAAAGATCCTCAGTGTACCAACAAGAATACCGCGTATCCAACGTACCCATCACATGCTAGGGTATTTTCGTAATAACAATCATCATTCACATTACTTGTAAAATGATCATTCACATAACTTATAAATTCATCATTCACATAACTTATAAAATGATCATTCACGTCACCTAATTGATCATTCACAATACTTAATTGATCATTCACAACACTTATTTGATCATTAACAAGAATTATTTGACTATTTACAATTATTACACTTATTTGATCATTCACAACATTTATTTGATAATTTACAATAATTATTTGACTATTTACACTTCTTCTCTACTTATTTGATCATTCACAATACTTATTTGATCATTCACATTATTTAATTGATCATTCACAGTATTTATTTGATCATTCACAACACTTAATTGATCATTCACATTACTTAATTGACAATTCACATTACTTAATTGACCATTCACATTACTTAAATGATCATTCACAACACTTATTTGATCATTCACGTCACTTATTTGATCATTCACAAGAATTATTTATCTATTTATAATTCTTCTACCCTTATTTGATCAATCACAACACTTATTTGACCATTCACAATTCTTTAACACTTATTTGGTAATTCATAACACTTATTTGATCAATCACAATAATTATTTGACCATTCACAGTATTTATTTGATCATTCACAACAGTTATTTGATCATTCACATGAATTATTTGACCATTCACAGTATTTATTTCATCATTCACACTAATTATTTGACTATTTATACTTCTTCTGCATTTATTTGATCACTCACAACACCTATTTGATCATTCACAAGAATTATTTGACCATTCACACTTTTTCTACACTTATTTGATCATTCACAACACTTATTTGACTATTTACACTTCTTTACACTTATTTCATCATTCACAAGAATTATTTGACCATTCACAACTCTTATTTGATCAATTAAGTGTTGTGAGTGATTATTTTATAAGTATTATGAATGGTCAAATAATTCATGTGAATGCTCAATAAGTGTTGTGAATGATCAAATAAATATTGTGAATGGTTAAATAATTTTTGTGAATGATCGATCAAATAAATGTTAAGTGAATGATCAAATGAGTGTTGAAGAAGTGTAAATACTCAAATTGTGGATGATCAAATAGGTGTTGTGAATGATCAAATAAATACTGTGAATGCTCAAATAATTCTTGTAAATGATAAAATAAATGTTGTGAATGATCAAATAAATATTGTGAATGGTCAAATAATTATTTTGAATGATCAAATAAGTTATGTGAATGATCAAATAAGTTAAGAAAAAGTGTAAATAGTCAAATATATTGTGAATGATGAAATAAATATTGTTAATGGTCAAATAATAAATGTGAATGATCAAATAAGTGTTGTGAATGATCAAATAAATATTGTGAACAGTCAAATAATTCTTGTGAATGATTAAATAAGTGTTGTGAATGATTAAATAAGTGTAGAAGAGTTGTGAATGATCAAATACGTGTAGAAGAAGTGTAAATGGTCAAATAAGTGTTGTGAATGATCAAATAACTACTGTGAATAGTTAAATAATTCTTGTGAATGATCAAATAAGTGTTGTAGAATTGTGAATGATCAAATAAGTGTTGTGAATGATCAAATAAGTGTATAAGAATTGTTAATAGTTAAATAAGTCTTGTGAATGATCAAATATATGGTGTGAATGATCAAATAAGTGTTGTGAATGATCAATTAAGTAATGTGAATGATTAATTGAGTAATATGAATGATCATTTTATAAGTGTTGTGAATGATCACTGTAATTACGAAAATACCATTCCAGCTAAAAAAAGGGTCGCGCATGAAATTTCAATTTTTGATCACAGCCATTGTTTTAGTTAATCTTATGGATTTGGATGGGTACCCTTGGTACACTCAGTTCTCATGGGTACTTTTCTGAACCCATATATATATATATATATATATATATATATATATATATATATATATATATATATATATATATATATATATATATATATATACAAGATCAATGAGGTACCATGTTAGACTAGGGTACCGGGGAACCATTTATAGCCAATCATTTGTCACTAAAATTATTAAAATATACGATAAATTTTGCTTAAAAATCTTTCCCACATTAAGTAATGTTGGGGTTAAAAATGGTATTAAAAAGTTTAAATTAGAATCAAAGATTCTGTGTATCCCATTAAATCTCCATTTCAGTTAATATCATTCCTTACACCTATACTGAACATGTGCAATGATGACACTTCATAAACCACGATTGAACATGTTCAATACCGTCAATATTGGTTTATCACCAAAATGGTTAACAACGACTAAAAACACAATAAACCCCGATTGCACATGTTCAATAACGTGTAAATCAAATTTAACCTTCACGGACGGTTTAAAGAAAATAATAAATACCTTTAGTTGACACAGCTGGTTGAACATGTTCACTAAAACTCATTGTCGAATCCGATTGAACATGTTCACTAAAACCCATTGTCGAATCTGATTGAGCATGTTCACTAAAATACATTGTCGAATCCAATTGAACATGTTTATTAAAAGTCATTTTGAAATTTATTATAGATTTGTTATGGAAGTAAATCACTATAATTAAGGGATCCATTAATTTATTAGTTGTCATATATTATTTAAGATAAACATTTGACTATATTACCCTTTTAAACTAATAACCAAAGATGGATGGACTCCGGTTCCACAGTCTAACATGATACCCCATTGATTCCGACCCTATATATATATATATATATATATATATATATATATATATATATATATATATATATATATATATATATATATATAGGGGTGAGTTCAATGGAAAACCTATATGCATCGGAAAACCCGGGAACCACTTTATAGCCACTGGATCAGGTGATGCATCACGCAGAAAGTCGATGCATCACGCGGAAATTTGGTGCATCACGCGAGAATTTGGTGCATCACGCGGGGAATTTGATGCATCACGCGGAAATTGTGATGCATTTGTGGTGGTGCATGGAGGTTTTCCGATGCATGTTGGTTTTCCATTGAACCTCCCTATATATATATATATATATATATATATATATATATATATATATATATATATATATATATATATATATATATATATATATATATATATATATATATATATATATATATATATATACATATGTAACAACCTAACTTTTTGTCCAACTTGTATTTCAGTAAATTTGAGTTAATATTGTAATTTTATTACATTATATGTTTTGTAATTTAATTAACTATGAAATTATAAATTAAATTATATTTATGTTATGAATTATTAAAGACGATTAAGATTAAAAGAGATATAAGATACAAAAGTTTAGTGGGTTAAATAACAAATATGACCAAATCAATATATAAAAACTAAAATAATGATCATTTATGATCATTAATACTAAAGCACTCTCTCTCTCTCTCTAATCTCTCTCTATCTCACGGTTCAACCAAAGTTTCAACAAGAGGATTGTAAATTTTTGCATTCAATTGATGTATTAAAGCCAAAGGAAGTTACAAACATCATCAAGGATCATCATTTAACAAGAATTCAAGGTAATATTTAAGTTTGATTCGAAATTTAGAAAATTTGTTTCGGTTTTGTTAAAAACCGAAACCAAAGAATTTAAATTATGAAATTGTTGTTGCATGTGTAAATTTCTAGTAGATTATGATGAATCTAAGTAAATAGAACTCATAGAAATAAAAATTAGTGATTAATTCATTTAAATATGTTCAAAATCTGAAATTTTGAGTAAAAATGTATTCTTGGCAAAATATTAATATTTTGGATGATCTTGAACAAATTATGATGTTATTATTAGAGAAAATAGTATAAAAACAACCCAAATATGATAATAAATCAAAATATTAAGTTGCATGTCAATTATAAATGAGTTTAGTAAAAATTGATAAAAATCCGTATGAATACAAGTATGAACATGAAGAACAAAATCTGGAAATTTATGAACATGAAGGATCCGAATTCGGTTAGGTCCGAATTCGGATGAAAGTCAATTCGGATAAAACCGTTTTCGGATGGAGCCCATTTCGGACTCTATATCTCGGATGATCCCAATTCGGTCCTAGCATCTTAATTCGGATGAAATGATAATTCGGACTTGTCCCAATTCGGGTATCTACTTCGGATGATGTCAATTTCGGATGGTTTCTTTTCGATTTTGATCCTAATTCGGTTCAAATGATTCAATTCGGATCCTTGTATTTCGGATATAGCAATTCGGATTCTGAAAAATCCGAATTCGGTGCCATTTCGATTTTTATCCTAATTCGGACTTATGCTCAATTCGGATATCTTGGTCCGAATCCGAATGAACCATTTCGGATGGGTCTGAATCCGGGCTAATCCGAATCCGGGTCCCCAATCCAGATGGATCCGAATCCGGATGGTCCGAAACCCAATTTTATGTATTTTGATATTTCAATTAAATAAATGATTATATGCATATGCTTTTAGTTATATATATATGATATATATATATATATATAGAAAGCTTTTGAGGATTTAATGAAACAGAGAATATAAATAAATGAAAGATTGATAAGATTATCAGTTATCAGAATCAAATAGAATTAAAGATTTTAATGACCAAAAGATGATGAAATTTCATGATAATGACATGATATGAATGATTTGAACAGGTTCAGTATATTCTGAACAAAGATTTAAAGAATAAAGAGATCAAAAGCGGGTCATTGATTTGAAAAGAAATTGCCAGAGATCAGAAAGACAAAAGATTAAAGATAAAATCCTGGGATAACTCAGGTGGCAGATTTTATATCTGTTTGATAAAGACCCAGATCAGTGAGTTATAGATATTCAGATTGAACATGTTTAAATTCCGGTTGAGATATATTGTTGATGATAGATTTATTGACATTCATTTTATCAGCTGGATTGAAACCTGTGCACACCATGGTTCGGTGTTGCCCAGTGGATCATGATAGCTATTTGATTATCATTTCATATTGCATTTAAGACTTCTTCAGACATTGCTTTATGATTCATTGCTATCATGACTTCTATGACTTAATCTTTCATTATTGATCAGACACTTGATAGATTTATTCAGCTTGATTAGCCTTGATGGTCTATTGTTCTAGACCTGGCTATTTCACCAGTTCTTATGAACTTGGTAATGACCTCCGATGTTCCACTATATTGACTTACTGGTATCTAGCCCAGTATGTGGCCGATCCCCACGATTTAAGCGTGAGTGTGGCCTGAACATCATCCAAATCTATGATTCTATGTCTCAATCATGAGGGCTGTAGCGGCAGCCAAGACATATCACGCTAGACTGATGATCCGTTTGACATGCATGTTAATTTGAAAATCTATATACTCACTAAGCATTGCTTACAGTTGCTACTTTATAATTTTACAGGAAAAAGCAAAGGAAAGTCACCTGCTGGACCTAGCTCTTAGGTCTAATAAAGATCAAGACAGAAGTATCATAGACCACTACACAACAAAACCTTTCGGTACTGATTGGAAGACAGTAATTGTTGTGGTTTTTGGGTAGATTTGATATGATTCTATGATGTAATGATTAGATTAGATGGTACCTTTTATAACTTTATTTTGAAATATGTAACTTAAATCCTAATCTGTATGTACATGTAATTTTTAATTCCGCAATTAATTACCCTATCTTAGTATGGTTGATATTATATTGAAATTTGTGGGACCTAGACTCTGAGGACTGCCCCGTAAGGGAAGGTCTTCACAGGATGGTATCAGAGCCCATAGTTTGAGTGAATCAAGTATTACGTGAGTATACTTGGTCTCAAACTGAAGCAATACATATGTATCAATCATTTAGGTGGTTTGAACTGAGATAGGATGTACAGACTGTTAGGATGGGAAAAAGGGTACATAGATCTAAGTCTATAAACTGATAGTTAATTGATTTTAATTTTCAGAAAAGATGTCAGGATCAGGTGACATACCAAACAACATGACCCCACAACAAATGTTCGAAATGATGCAACAACTTTTAGCCCAACATTCCGAACAACAAAATAAGACAATGCAAGAACATTTTCAGGCCAGAGATGAGGCCGAAGCTAAAAGACGTGAAGATAAAAAGAATAAAAGAAAAGCAAGTCCAGACTAATGAATCTGATTCTGATAACTCAAATCCCGAAACTCAAATTGCTCAGCCAAAAGGCTGCAAGTTTAAGGATTTTAAAGCGAGCGGTGCCCTGAACTTTGAGGGTACAGTAAATCCAATTCAGGCGATGGATTGGATCAGCCATACCGAAGAAATCTTCAGGATTTCTGACTGTTTAGATTCAAAGAATGTGAGTTATGCGTCTGCGTTATTTGTTGGAGCTGCCCGTGCATGGTGGAAGACTCAGAGAAGCATATACGGAGAAGAAGTCATCCAAACTCTCGAGTGGGAACAATTCTTGGATATGTTCAATGCAAAGTATTGTCCAGTCGATCAGCGAGGCAAAATGGAAGTCCAATTAATGCAGCTGACCCAGGGAACCAAGACAGTTGACGAATACGAACACGAATTCTCACGATTATGCGGTTATTCCTCGTATCAGGTAGCTACCGAGGAGAGAAAGATGAATAGATTTCGCGTAGGACTCAACCCTAGATATCGACATCCGATGAGCGCGATCAAATACAAAAGTTACTTGGAAATGGTCGAAGCGGCCAGACAGATCGAGAGGGGATATTTAGAGTATGACGAACAGCTCTACGCTCCATCAGCGAATCCGACATGTCCATCTCCTCCGAAGAACAGCGATTTGGCAGATTCTTTAAGCCAAATAAGTCTCAGTCCCAGCAATCTCAGCAGTATAGTTCACAGCCGAAAGCCCAAGTGTATTCACTGACAAACGAGCCACGATTCTGCAAGAGATGCAGAAAATCACACATGGGGCTGTGTAACCCAGATGATGTTACTTGTTTCGCGTGTAACCGAATCGGGCACAGCAGTGAAGAATGCCCACAGCAGGGACGAGGATGTGCAAAGTGCGGGAAAACAGGACACTTTATGTATCAGTGTCGAAGCGGACAACGATTTCAATCGCAGTCGTCAGCGGGAGGATCTACGATGAAGTGTTCAGCTGCTACTCCGACCGCAAGGACTCGAGCTTTTCAGATAATGGCCGAAGAAGCAAAGGAAACCCCTAATGTAGTTACGGGTATGTTTTTACTTAACTCCATTCCTGCCCGAGTATTATTTGATTCTGGCGCTAGTCGTTCCTTCATATCGACTTCTTTTGCATCAAGATTATCTAAGTCCCCATCGAAGCTTTCTGTTGTACTTGATATTGAGACAGCTAGTAACAACTATGTTATGGCTGATTCTGTTTATCGAAACTGCACTCTACTTGTTGATAATATTGTATTCAACCTCGATCTTATACCGATTCCGCTAAAAGAGTTCGACGTCATCATCGGCATGGACTGGTTAATGAACAACGAGGATACAATCATCTGCAACCATCGGATCATTAGAATCAAGTCTTCAGACGGCCGAGTATTGGAGATCAAAGGCGAGAAGCGTAAAGGTGCTCACTGCTTTATTTCTATAGTGAAAGCTCATAAATATGTACCTAAGGGTCATGAATCCTATCTATGCTATGCTCTATCCGAATCCAACTCTGAAAAGAAATCTCTGTCTGATATTCCGATTGTTTGCGAGTTCCCAGACGTCTTTCCTGATGACATTTCCGGAGTGCCACCGGAACGTCAAGTCGAGTTCAGTATTGACTTGCTTCCTGGTGCGGCTCCTATATACTCACTAAGCATTGCTTACAGTTGCTACTTTATAATTTTACAGGAAAAAGCAAAGGAAAGTCACCTGCTGGACCTAGCTCTTAGGTCTAATAAAGATCAAGACAGAAGTATCATAGACCACTACACAACAAAACCTTTCGGTACTGATTGGAAGACAGCAATTGTTGTGGTTTTTGGGTAGATTTGATATGATTCTATGATGTAATGATTAGATTAGATGGTACCTTTTATAACTTTATTTTGAAATATGTAACTTAAATCCTAATCTGTATGTACATGTAATTTTTAATTCCGCAATTAATTACCCTATCTTAGTATGGTTGATATTGTATTGAAATTTGTGGGACCTAGACTCTGAGGACTGCCCCGTAAGGGAAGGTCTTCACAATATATATATATATATATATATATATATATATATATATATATATATATATATATATATATACTAGTATTGTACATGCGCAAAGCAGCGACGGCGATAAATAATAGAAAAAACATAATTTGATCATTCAAAAAGAAATTTTGTGAAACTAATATTACATTTATAAAAAAACATAATTCGATCATCCAACGATATAAAGAACGCTGCAAACGGAGATACAATTGATTTTACATGATGTTAGATATTTTATTTCGATCATAGGGAGTTGTTTTGTAATAATTATTATCTTAGTATTTAGTGTTGTATTTATTTCCTTTGTAATTTATGTTTATGTAATAGTCAAGGGACCAAAAGTGACAATATGTAATACTTAATTAAAGGAGCCTAGAAATAGGCTCCTAGGGTTTCTAAATGAAATACGGTTGACATTTGAGAACAAACATCAGCCGCCACTTTGCATTATTCTCCCAACATTCTCTTTGTCTTTCTTCATCATTACACAATTATTGAGCATTGATTCTTCTTGTGTTTGATAAGAAACATTAAAGGTGCTGAAATATATACGGGAATACATATTACAATTATCCGCAATCAGTACTATTCGTCCTAACTCCAGCCCATCCGTGTCCAGTTTCCACCTTTAAGATCTTCATTTTTAATCAGCACCCATCATAATGTCTCGCGAAGCTCTCGTACTCGGATCTGAGAACAGACCACCAGTTCTCTATCCAGATGAGTATGAACAATGGAAATCCCGGTTCCTTAAGTTCGTTGGAATGCAACCGCTCGGGAATTTGATGCTTCAATCCATATCCGAAGGACCCGTAATCTACTATCGGGAGATAGCAGCCCGACCTGAGGCTGACCCCCCTGTCCAAGCCTCTAAAGTTGAACGCGAACCGGCAAATGACGCCGAGAGAGACCGACAGCATGCTGATAAGAGGGCAGAATATCTGATCTATCAAGCCCTCCCCACTGATATTCTGGTTGGTGTAGACAGCAAAATGTCTGCAAAAGAAATTTGGGACGAGTTGGAAGTCCAAATGCTGGGGGCAGATCTCGATGATCGTGCCAAGATCGAGGAGGCAAAGGCTAAGTTTACGGAATTCCGTGCAAAAGACGGGGAATCTCTGCAAGCCACTTTTACCAGGTTCTGTGCAGTCCTTAATGAGTTGAACAAACTGCACATAAAGAAGGATAGGGATGATATCAACATCCAGTTCTTTGCCGCCTTAGCCCCCGAATGGCAGCTTGCATGTTGGGCCACGAAACGAGTCCTGAACATTCCTGAGGTATCAATCAATGTCGTTTTTAAGGAGCTCAAGAAGTATCAAGGGGATGTGGATCAACAGAAGCTGATGGCAAATCAATTGGCCTCTCTACTGCTATCAGCCAACACCGGGTTGAAACCAAATGATTCTCTCGCCTTGATCACCAACACACAGATTCCGACACCATCCTTTGCTCCAGGTTCTTCGTCGTCGCAGTACAGGTATGCTTCTCCTCCGCGTGAGGTCTATGATGAGGAAGAAGCTTCTATTCAGGAACAGATAGCCTTGTGGACCAACCGTCTCCAACAGCGACGGTTCACCAACAAGACTAACAATCAACTCCGTTATGACACCGGTCCACGGAGGTACTCAGATGACAGAAGGGACGAACGACGCGATGACTACCGTAGGGATGATCGGGATGATCGCAGGTATGACGATAGACGCGACTATCGAGATGATCGCCGTTATGAAAGGCGAGATGATAGGCGTGATGATCGCAGGGACGACAGGCGGGACGATCGAAGGGATGACCGCCGGGATGAGAGGAGAGAGCCCGAACGAAGGGACAGGAGGCGTGATGACAGCCGAGAGCATCGCCGGGCCGATAAGAGGCCGGCGGAAAGAAGAGAGGAACGGCCGAGAGCTGATGAGCCGAAGGCCGCGGATGAACGTCTCTGTTACAAGTGTGGCAAACCGGGCCACTATGCTAGGGAATGTAAAAACAATTTCGACAGAGACGTCGCATACTACGAGAGAAAGCTTGAGGCCGCCAAGAAACGAACGGATGCGTTAGCCCTCGTCGCCCAGGAAGACTACTGGGATGTTGAAGATTCTGAAGACGAGGATGACAAGGGCAAAAATTGCTACATGGTTGATCGTATGGGGTTGGAGAACTGTGCTGTTTCCACTGCTGACAATTCAGATCATGCTGCTGAGGGGGAGACACTGAAAAATCCACCAGCATGTCTGATGGCTACAACCAACGATCCTGAATGCTCCACATCCGGTTCTGAGTCGAATGAGGTATATTCCTGTTACATTCCTGCACATGTAAATAAATTATTTGTAGATAATGAATGTACACTGCACACACATATACTTGATCTACAAGCTAGATTAAATGCTGAAACTGCAAGGTGTGTACAGGCTGAACATCAAGCTCAAACTCTGAAAGAATCATCTGAATTATATCATTCAAAGTGGTTAACTAATCATAATGTTATAAAACAGATGTTAATAGAAAAAGTAGACGTTCAGGATAGGAATATATATCTTGAATCTTGCATGGACACGCTTTCAAAAGAAAAACTCTCTTTAAAAGAAGAAATTTTTGTTCTTACAAAACAATTAGATGTGGTAAATATGGAAAATATAGACAGTTTAGAAAAATACAAAATGATTGAAGAAGAAAGGATAAGTTTGTACTCAAGAATAAAGACCCTTGACGATGCATTTTTAAAAAGGGGTCAAACAGAACAAACTATCCATTTAAATCAGCCCAAAGAAACTAGGTTTTACCATTCTAAACAAGGAATTGGTTTCAAAAATCCTAAATATTTGGAAAAAGCACAAAATGTTTTACCTGTATTTTATGACATGAACTACATGGGAGCCGGTCTTAAATCTTTCTTTTTTGAGTCATCAAAAGAAGTTTTAAACCAAGAAAATGAGAGACGTGTCGCTCGTAAAGATAAAGAAATTTCTTTTCAATATGAAGAACTTAACGAGAGTTATTCTTCTAGAGTACCCACTTTAGAGGAAGATCTCTTGTCAACTTATTCAGAAGCTGAATTGAAAACAGAAACCGAAAAATCAACTCCTCAACTTTATATTCCTGCAAAAGTTCTTCAACAACAAATCACTGTTTTAGAAAAGGAATTGAAGTCGTCTCAAGAGAAAGCACTTGATCTTCAAGATGCTCTTCTTAAGAGCGAAGAAGAATTGGTAAATCAATCTTTTCAACAATATGTGGAAGTTACTGTCTACAGAGAAAATTTTGAAATGGTTTCACAAAAATTGAAAGATCTTTCAAAAGAACAAACACTTTCTCATTCCATAAAAATTCCATGTGTGTCATCAAATAAAGGTAAGGCTAAAGCTGAATCTTCTTCTATCATTTTCAAAGGTGAGTGTTCAAAAGCTTTCAAAAATGAGGTTCCTAAAAAGACTCGGATCAAATCCAAGTCTTTTAAGAAACCAACTCACCACCAAAAAGAAAAGTCTGTCAAGTCTAAATCTTCCATGCTTACTGACTCTAATCGTTTTGTTCCTACAGATCATATAAGGAGAGTCCCAAAAACCACCATGCTGGATTTTACAAGTTTTTTTGTGAAGAAGGCTTTAATGCCAAATGAATTTGTTACTAGAGATAGGATATCTGTAATCTCTAAAGACAATTTAAGTAACAATGTGTGTGACAATGCTTGTAATGTTGTACCGAATTCTGTTGTTCCTTTAAAGTACTCTTTCAGTGATTTATTTAATCTGTGTCCAACTCGATATAGACGACAGGTTCCTGAAATGAATGCTTTCGTGTCATATCCTGTTAAACGTATTCGGAAAAAGAAAACAAAAAATAGTGCATCATCGGCCACAAACAAAATTGAGATTTGTCCGTTGCCAATGCCCAAAACCAAAGCAACGGTCAAAAAGGTCTCAAAAAGAAACCAAAGGCAATTTCAGCGCCTAAGGTTCCAAAACCCAATAAATCCAATCTTCAATGGATTCCAAAGGGTTGTGCATCCGGACCACACACAAATGATAATTGGGATTCTAAAACTGTAAACGTGTCATATACATCTGGAAATCCTAACAAAAAGGGACCCATATTGAGGTGGGTACCCAAGGTTGTGTGATCTTAATGCAGATGGTTCTTGGTTACTTCTGATCAAGACTCGTGCTTCAAAGAAATGGCTTCTAGTTACCTTAGACTAGGACCCGTTCTTTTGCTTGTCGGTTGTGCTTAAACCGACACGTTTGGCTTCTGTGCACACAGCCCAGAACCCAGTCTTAACTCATCATGTTTTCTGAACATCTCGGTTCAGAACACGGTTTGATTGTGAATTAAAAATGGATGTGTTTGAATACATATAGTTTTTCATTATATGAATTTATGTGTTTTTCAGGCTAAGTCCATTTGGTATATGGATTCGGGTTGCTCCAAGCACATGACTGGAAGAAGAGAATTGTTGTCCAACGTTGTTGAACAATATTGCGGAACTATAAAATTCGGGAACAACCATTAGGCTCAAGTTCTGTGGATGAGAACACAATTACGTGATTATGGGTTCTCACTCACCAATATCCCAATTTACTGTGATTCTCGAAGTGCAATTGCCATCTCTTGCAATCCCGTGCAGCACTCTCGAACAAAACACATAGATATCAGGTATCATTTTATTAAAAATCACGTAGAAAAAGGAACCATTGAGTTGTATTTTGTTGGCACGGAATATCAACTTGCGGATATATATTTACTAAAGCTTTAGACGAACCTCGTTTTCAGTTCTTAGTATCTCATATCGGCATGTTGAATCCGCCTTCCAATTAAATATCAGATATTGTCTTAAATAATTCTATTTCAATCTATCATGATTGAAATTCCTTTATTTTAGAAAATATCTGTTATTTAAATTTAAGGATTGTGTCACAAAATTGAAACTCAATATTTCCTTATCTGTGTATATTTTTAATAATTAATGATCCTGACAAATTGCTATGTGAATTGTTCATCACGGAGTGGGATGCAAACAATATCCAGGTTTGTCTGTGTTTGTAAGGCTAAAAAGGGTTGTCAAGTTTAATCTGAAAAAGAAAAGGAAAGGAACAGGTATTTATTTGAGGGGGAGTATAGTTAGGATTTTAAATTTTATAATTCTGTGTTTCTCCATAATTCTTGTAGTTAAATTTTAAAGTTTAGGTTGGTCATATTTTTATTTAATTTTAAGTTTAATTTAATAGGTCAGAAAATCCCAAAAAGATTTTAACTTTCAAATTTATCAAAAAGCCAAAAAATATTTTAGTTTACTTTATTTTATTTTATTTTATTTCAGTTTATTTTTTTTAATTTAAATACTAAAAGAAAAATATCAAAAATATTTTACTTTGTTTTTGCTCATTTTTTTTGTTTCAAGGAAAATCACAAAAAGATGTAATATATTGGGCCAAAAATTTTTTTAATCTTGTTTCATTTTTTTTAAATAGCCCAAAGTTATTTTTTTTTGGTGGTGTGTGTGATGAGTTCATAACCAGCGGCCCATGTTCTTTGTTGGGCGCGGATCCTCTGCTCCGAACCCGACCCGGTCGAGTTTAAATATGAGGGTCAACCGATGAATGTCTTCATCACCAAGATATTTTACTCCTTCTTCTTCCTTGCTCCCGTCGCACACCCACCGCCCACAAACCACCATTTCTACCGATTCAAGCTTTTGGACCACCGTTTTCTTAAGTTTTTCTTGCGTTTTTCATCTACGGCACTACCAGGTAAACCATTTCTATCTTTATTTCAGTGTTTAACATCTTATATTGTGAGTTTGAATTTCAACTTTTAGTTAGTTTTTCTTTTCAGTTTTTCTTACTTTTAGGTACTTTAATGTGTGTTTTTCAGTTAGTAACAGTTAGATAAAATGTTCTTAGGTTGTTTTAGCTTAGGATCTGTAATTTCATGCATTTTTGTCAAAATCACCACTGTTCACGTTGCATGAACTGCATTTAATGAATTGTTGCATTTCGGACCATCCGAATTCGGACCATGCACCGAATTCGGATGTGTCCCTTAGAAAATTTTTCAAATTTTGACAACTGTTTATCCGAATTCGGACACTGTGCATCCGAATTCGGATCTTCAAAAGTATGTTCAACATTGTTCATTATTTTTATAAGTTATCATTTTTCATCCACTGTTCATCCGAATTCGGATGATATCCGAATTCTGGATACCATCCGAAATCAGACCCTTTCCATATCATTGCACACATCCACTTAAGTCCACATCCGAATTCGGATCATGAATCATGAACCATCCGAATTCGGACCACCACCATACATTCCATTCCATGTACTTCGGACCAACATTCGAATTCGGTCCCTATTGTCACCTCATCCGAATTCGGACCCCTTCATACCATTCATGCATCATCCGGAATTCGGCCTGATCCGAATTCGGTGGCACTGTTCATCCGAATTCGGACCATCCGAAATCCAACACTTAGCATTTTTTTCAAATTTTTCAGTTTTCCATTTTTGCATTTTATTTTATATATAAATTCAAAAAATACAAAAATATTTTCCTC
This sequence comes from Centrapalus pauciflorus, assembly GCA_020465985.1. Classification (NCBI taxonomy): domain Eukaryota; kingdom Viridiplantae; phylum Streptophyta; class Magnoliopsida; order Asterales; family Asteraceae; genus Centrapalus; species Centrapalus pauciflorus. The sequence continues at coordinate 94,895 of JAANYP010006343.1, read as the reverse complement.
ACAGTGCACCATTGATTAGAGTTAGGACTAGTGTTTGAGTGAAAAAGTCTGATCTAACATCGGTCTCTTAACGATTGACTTTGGACTTTATTCTACTAATAAAGACTCGATGCTAAACAGATCCGGCAGTTTCTATTTCACACTAATCTAGACTTCACATCAATGCCTTATCAGTTAAGTCTTCTTATTCTAACTCTGATGCACCTTGCAGGATGATGGAACCAACAGTTGTTCTCACCGTACCCCATTCCCCCATCCCAAACAACAACGCCCAACTCCCAAAAGAATCCATCCTCCCCAACGCCGAGTTTGTCGAGTTCATTCTGCATAACTGGCAACTCGACGTTTCCATCCTGACTAAAGAACCCCAAACCCTAGCATTCGACATCCTCACTCGCCATCCCATCTACTACGCCTTATCCACCGCCATAGCTGTTCCCCAGATCTATCTCCAACAATTCTGGAACAGGCTAAAATATATTTCTGACCCCGAACCTCATTTCACATCCACCATAGACTGTGTTCCAGTCAAACTGACTATTTCTGCCATCCGCCACATCCTTCATCTACCAGCTGAATTCTACCTTCCAAGCCGCGAATTTTTTGATCCCAACCCGTCCGTCATTGAAACCCTATCTGAGATTCAAACTCTGGGTTATGATGGCCCTCTTTCTAAACCCTCAGATTTTCGCACAAAAAATCTTCAATCCCACTGGCGAATTCTGTTTGATGTGATTAACAAATGCTTCACCACCAAGCATTCCGGACATGACTCTGCGTCGGCTCAGGTACTAGCCATGTTCACAGACTTTGCCTTTGACCGACATGTGGACTATGCTGCCTTCCTATTCGAGGAGTTACAAAGAGTCCATGTAGAGAGGAGCACAAAGAAAGGAAGAAAATATATTCCTCTACAGCGGTTTCTGCAACTCATAATACAGTACGCAATGGACCATGACGATGATATCCATGAACGTCTGGAGGCAGACGTCTACCCCACCGTGGCGATTCAAAAGCTAACTCTGCCAAAGGGGGCCCCGACAGTGCCGATAATGAAAATACCTCTATCTTTGCTGCTGAGTTCAAGGGGAATGGAGCGGGTTAGGGCATATATTCAGGAGAGTTATCCGGATGAGTCTCAGTCGGAACCGTCTGAGACTAGCCAATCTGAAGGTGAGGCAAGTATGAGTGAGCATGAGGGAGTTCGGGTGGATGTTCAGCAACCTCTGGGTATGGGTGAGGGGGAGCCTGTGTTGGTAAGGGAGGAAGCAAGAGGTGAGACGGTAGAGACGGCGGATTCTCTGTCGTGAGAGCGAGGGAGGTACAATCTGAGGGTGAACTAAGCCCTATAAGCCGGACTCCTCACTATAAGACCGTCCGTCCAACGGTCGAACTAACCACCACCACCCACTTGGTTTCCCCTCAAAGGGAAACCACTTCATTTCACGGGGTTCTAGCACATACTCCATCGCCCTCTCATTCGGAGAGTGGCGGTGTTGAAAGAGGTCACACTCCTCCTCAGGTGACCGCACTTCATTCCATCACGATTCCATCCCCCCAAACACAGGCACCGCACGATGCCTCCGTGGCATCCCCAAGAGCTGCCTTCATGGCAGCTCCTCAAACTTCCGGATCTGCGCATCCTATTCAGGAGCCAGAGATGACGGAAGGAAGACCGGAAGTGGCTCCATCCACGCCATCCACTTCCGGCCATCTCCCAATCAATTTGGAGATGCTAACGGCAGCTTTACGTGCTGCCGGCGTGATTACCCGGGCTGACCTGGACGCCCAAAGGGAAGCTGCCGAGGAGCGTCACACCGCCCTACTTTCACTAATCAAGGGTAAGGGTGTCGCTTCCAAAGCTGGCCCCCCACCAGGTTCCCATTCAGTTCAACATCAGATTTTCGAGCTGTCGGACAAGATAGATGCTCTTAACCGCCTTATTCTGCAAGTCCAGGAACAGCTAAATTCACGAATGGATCACCTTGAGTCGGCAATTATAGAACTCCAGTGCCGCCCTCAAGCAGAGGCTCCAAAGAGAAAACATGACGATCAGGACGACCCTGATCGTCATGAGGGGGAGAAAAGGCGAAAGGTTTAGTATGAGGACCCCATGCTAGGTATAGGGGGAGCAGAGACCGCTGAGGGGTCAGAATTTCAGGGGTCAGGGGAACAGAGACAGGAGGCTCAGGGATACCTATTTATAGAAGACGAGCCCATGGTCGAGGGTCCAGCTCCACTGGATCCGATGACAGCTATGGTAGAATTCGAGGAACCTCATGACAAGGTTGAAATCATATTGGTTTCTGATTCAGATTCCGATATCGACGACAGCGAACCTTTATTAATTCCTAAGCCTGAACATGAATCTCGAACGAAAAAATCTTCATCCTCTTCCTTTGACTTCCTGAACTCACCTCCACCAGCCCATCAAGAAGAAATCCTTTCATCCATCCAAGCTCCCCAGTCACTAAAAGAATCCCATATTGTCCTTAGCCCTCCAAGATCCCCAAGCCCTCCTCCAGTCCAACAAACCGAACTTCCAGGTCCCTCCCAAACCAAAAGGGTCGATTGCTTCGATGAAACTCTGGAAGGCCCTGGTGTTTATAGAAAAGATGATTTATTCTGGGTGGACCATTATACAAAAGGAAAGGTTCAAACACTGCCTCAGGAAGAAAAGGAGAAAATGCGACAAGAACGGCGGGGGACTATCATAAAGCTTCTTGAAGCCAAAAAGGACGAAATCGAAGAACCCCCCGTTCAAGGCCTTAAAGAATTCTTGCAGAAATTTCCCCCGGAGCAGTTTCAGAATCCGTACCTAGAAGAAAGATTCAAGATGGTATTCAGAAAGAAGCCTGGATCCTTCAGCAGACGCCTACTTATGGAACTTACAAATGTTTCCAAAGCTGAACAGGCCGAATACTACCAACTGATGCTCCGGGAAAGAAGGTCAAAGGTGTCAAAATCGAAGATTGAGAAACTCAAAACAATAACCATGTGCAAAAGAGCCAAAGTCTTCTATCCCTCCTACCAAGTAGAAAGAGAAGATGGGACGGGAGATGACATCTTCGAGAATGACCTAGACTTCGTAAGTGCGGATGACGTTGAGTTCCTTCACAACAGTTTGAAAAATCATATTAGAAAACGTCTAACTCACATGACCGCCGTAGGTGCCCTAGTGCGAAGCATGAACCGTCGCTCAATCATTATGTGCCTAAGAGACTTCCAGATGGCTATCGAGAGCGCTATGGTTAAAGTGGGTCTTCGAGCACCAGAACAAGATAGCTTTCTACTAGCCCACCACCCGGCTTACAGAGTTGTACTGTCAGGAGACCCGGGTGTTATTTTTGTCAACTACAAGGGTTATAAGAGATACATGCGCTTTGAGGATCTTCCTTGTTACTCCGATGGTACACTTCGATTGGTTCGAGCTGCTCTTACACAGAAAGTACAGGATTATGATGCTCAACCAGATCCTGAACAAAGACGCTCACCAAAGGAGATACAGGATACACTCAGCGGCATAGACTTCCTGAACGAACGGCTTCATACGAGACAAGTGACCAGACGCTTCGATGTCATCCTTGGACTCCGAGAATCAACGGACCATGCCAGAGTTCCAGGACCTCCTAAATGATCGAAAAGGGGGAGATTGTTAGATATTTTATTTCGATCATAGGGAGTTGTTTTGTAATAATTATTATCTTAGTATTTAGTGTTGTATTTATTTCCTTTGTAATTTATGTTTATGTAATAGTCAAGGGACCAAAAGTGACAATATGTAATACTTAATTAAAGGAGCCTAGAAATAGGCTCCTAGGGTTTCTAAATGAAATACGGTTGACATTTGAGAAAAAACATCAGCCGCCACTTTGCATTATTCTCCCAACATTCTCTTTGTCTTTCTTCATCATTACACAATTATTGAGCATTGATTCTTCTTGTGTTTGATAAGAAACATTAAAGGTGCTGAAATATATACGGGAATACATATTACACATGATTTTTTGAAAACATCATGTTTGTTGTGTCCTTTTATTCGAAAATTACGAGAGTTTTTCGGTAAATGACATCCGATAGGAGATAGTATCATTAAATTAGACCGAGAAATATGCATATCTGAAAATTGTAACATCATGTTTCTATAAAATGAATTATAAAGTAAAGGAAATATATGTAAATTATGAGCTCAAACATACCCGGTTAGGACAAGCTGAATTTTGGCTTGTAGATGGCAAGCCACATTATGCATGGGAGCTAATGGAACAATCAATTAACCACCTAAAAAGTTAGTTAATTTTAATAATTTGAGAAACAACCATAAACGAAACAATGCAAGATGCTAAATAATTATTACAAAATAATTTATTGGCGTGATTTCTTCACCAACAAGGTCTCGATCAAGTCAAAAACTGGCATTGCATAAATCTATGAAGAGTGAAAAAGTTGGTTAGCGTTTTCTAGGAAAGCTTGTAAATGGAGATTGGAGAGTGCATGCATGTATTAATAAGTCTACACATGTTGAGTGACAAAAACTTACAAATGTGCTTTATATGATTTAGATTTTAGATGAGTTGTCTTAATCATCATGTTTCTTTTGAATAAATTTATTTGGCATTAGCATTGAATACCACATAAATAAGGATGTGCATGGTTTAATGGAAACCACATATTTTATTCAAACAAACCATGTAAAAAAAAGGGTAACCCACCACAAAATCATGTATATTAATAATATTTTGAAATTAATAACAGATATTATTTATTAGAATGAGGTGTTAGCGGTTAATTTCAATAGTTTACTTTGAAAGACAGTGCAATTCCCAACCTTCATTTGTTATTGTTTTTTCTTTCTCCTTTGAATTGGTTAGATGTGTTTTTATGTGAAAATTAAGAAAATACATAAATTAAGTCAAATTCCTGATAAATGGTATCGGTTTAGTTGGACATGCTAGGTCCCTGGATTGGTTTGCAAAATTGTCAAACCAAGCTTACCAACATTTTGCATCCTAAAGAAGCAAACCAAATCATGTGCTCCTGAGCATCCCTATATTGAACTATAAATAGATAAAATAATGTGTAGAGGCAAGAATTCTGTTGATTGATACATGATAGCTGCCAATGACATGGATGACCGTAAACATGTTAGCAACAGCAATAAGCCATTTAGGCTTCTCTAGTGGAATCAGAATATTAATTAGCAACCTCATTTCCAAACATATAATACCCTATAAAAGCAAGGCTGCAAAAAATTTGACTATATAAAAGTTTGAAGATTGATAATGAGAAATATGCTAATGACTAAGATTCAGGCATTCAAATCCTGCTACAAATAAAGAGGATGACTCCCAATATACACATCCAAGTCGATCCACATTAGATCTATAAGGAGATCTGAACAACTAAAACAATCTCTCGAAGCTTGATAAGTCTAACAATATTACAAAAACTACAATTTGCCTCTGAAGAACAAGATCGGCTTGCTACACCCCATGACCAGGTGGGAAAACTCTAAGAGTCATAAAAAAAACCTGAAAATGGAAAGGTAAATAATCAATTTGCCAAAAGGCACCACTTGTGATAAACTAACTCACCCAATCTATGCCCAACAATGAAAAAAGCTCAATCTCACGTTCACATCATTTATCGTAGGGCTGCTCAATCTCACATTTACATCATGTATATTGACACCAAAAAATTATAAAACAATATGAAGATAATAGTACCTTAATTCTTGCTTCATCAGGAAGAACTTAATTGTTACAAAATCAACACCGCAAATCCAGATTCCAGAAATGAACGGACAAAAAAACCAATTAGCCATTAATCAAGCTTCCAGATTTGCAGATAATAAATGCATTTTCCTTGTATCTGTGATCTAACAATATAAATCATGATAAAAAAGTGTTTGTGAGGGAGACATATTATTTCAATTTATAACAACTTATACTACATGAATACAGGAAGACCATAATATCAATTAATAAGAGCACGCACATCAACCTGATTACAAAAGCAGAAAAATTACGGAAGCACATTTGCAAGCAGAATGATTCTAAAATAGCAAATTTTTTAAACCATGGAATATATGATTTTACATCTATATCTATATAAATTATGATATATTAAGTATCAACTTGACAAAAGTCCTCAAGGTTTAAGAGGAGCTGACTATCCTGCCAAACAAAAAGCTACTTTTGCACCCAAACCTGATGGTTGCACGCCTGGCTGTCAATGTTTTATCACCTATTTTTAAACCATTTAGTGCAGCACAAGCAAAATCTGTAGTCGCTTGATCCTGAGAACAAGTCAGAAGTCTTATATAAATAATTAAATATATTAGCAACAAGAAATATATAGGCTATCAGATGTTGATGAACTTTGATAATGATTGATAAAACTACATATGAAAAAAATGTATTCGAAAGCAAAACACAAAATCAAAAAGTTCATTGTTCTTCTACAACCAGGTAGAGATGGCAAAATGGTTGGGTAAACAGTCAAAGCAGAACAGGCAGAGTTGACAAGCAAACACATCTATTGCCATTTTTTAGAATTGTATATATCACAAATGTGTAGAATATGGTTTAGAAACTATATCATCACAATCATAACTTGATATGCGTTTTAGAAAGTTCAACGATATGGACACACGTTGGGTTACTTTGCTTGAAATTCAAAAATACAACCCACAAGGGGAGCAAGTAAAAAAGAATAGCAAATGTCCCGATGCTGCAACCGCCATTCCTGATTCCAACAACTCATCTCGAGCAGCCTAAATTAAGTTGGTTGATGAAATTCGTTTAATACACTGGACAACTTGAACGTAGTGCACATAAGTTTACCAGAGATTGCAGTTGTGCTCAAATAATATTTTCCGTGCAGTAAAATCCAAACAATTCAAACAAACAAACTGTATATAGTCAAGATTAGTTTATACAATACGTCAATACTACAGTAGCAGCAACAACAATTTACGGAAATTCTAAGAACATTTAGTCTCAACAAAATTAAGGAATTAAATAATATAAAAATCTACACATACATACACATGAAAGTAGTAGTTAAAGCTTATCAAAAAAAACTAATCATTTCATAATCAAATTTTCATGTGTTTTAAGATCCAAATAACTTCAATAGTTCAATTCATTATCAATCAATAAGTCAAAAACCCGTTGAAACAAAAGAACTACAAATAGTCAACATTAGTTAATCTATTATATAACACTACAATAGCATCAGCAACAATTTATGAAATTTGTGACAACAATCAGCTTTTCAATCAACAGATGCATTAGAATAAAATTAAGGAACACATAATAACGAAGTAATAAGTAACCAACAAACTTGAAGAACAATCTAATTAATTAAACAAAAACAGATCGGAATAATCACAATAAAGTAGTGAAAAATTAAAGACTTACCCATCCTCAAACATGAGGCGTCTCTGAACAGCGCGAATGCCGGAATCGTGAAGGAAAAAGATGGTGAAGATGTGAGATGGACAACGATCAGCGTCTTTGCATTCTTACAGAAGCTTTTAGTGATTGTATTGTATACATAAACATCAAAAAGAAAAAAGAATCATATTGAGATGACATGAGTAAGAGTTAATAGCAAGTTCATTTCTTTCTTTCATTCATGTAATACAATAATACCTCAACAGGCTGCAGAAGATTTTGATAAAAATTATCTTGTCAGGGTAAGTAGCTGTGAATCGCCTAAAAAGTTCTTAATTAAGTATTATATACCAGCCAAACCATTACAAGAAGTTTGTTTGCTTCACCAAATGCAGATGTCATTTTATCTATCACCCCACATGATGCTCCAACCAGATAAATTTCCACCTGTAGCATAAAATTTATTAACTAATGTAGTGTTGACATACACAAGAGAGGGCTAATGCATATTCCTAAAAATATTAACCAACAACTTAGTAAACTATTTTTATCTTTAGGAATCGTAGCATGTTTAATCCTGGGAAGAAACAACAGGGTACATATCAACTCCGCAATAATTTTACATTTTTAAGGCATGCCATTTCAAAAATAATAACTGCATACAAACGTGTATATATCAGATTATTTTAATAGAAAAATGGTTTCTAATTAAAGGTACAAATCAGTAATGGCATTTTGTGACATATATTTGAAAGAAATATATTATATATTTAAGTCCACACAGGTGTTCAAAACTTGCCTTGTAATGAGACTTTTTGATGTATAGTTTCAGATTTGGATGAAAACGAAATCTGCCATTATTGACATAAACAAAAAAAAAAAAAAGCAAGTCCTGAGTGAACATCATGTATATTTTATTTCACGCAGATTCCATTAATTTATACTTCAAACAAATACATCCTAAATTTTCCATTAAAACAAAGAATGGCTAATTGGGTAGTCGAGTCACTCTGCTAGGATATGAATGCTACAATTTTTATATGACATCTGAAATACGAGGAAAATAATCAAATAGGAAAAGAAATCATACCTTCCATCCAAAGGGATAAAGAAACGAGTATCCATCCTTCTTGTCGGTAACAGGTAGAAATCCCTTCACATTTTCTGCAGCAACTGAACCATATCAAAAGTTTACTCTTAGAAAGCCATGGTTATAGACAAATTAATGATATAACACGAATGGAAGATTTTATATAGGCCAAAAGGAATCATAAACTCATATCAAAACACGTAAAAACTTTCCGTGAAATAATGATTAATCATCACTTCAGCAGGGAAGGGTACGTACACACCGTTGATTTCTGGTACGACAAAAGGAACCATGGAGCAATTGTCACCCCGGTGGCAAGCAGCTGGCGCCTCCCAACTTTATCTGTAATTGAAAAACTCTGGTTGTAATATATATTGATTAGCAAACACTGCACTTTATGTAAGAGCGGGAAAAAAAAAAAGATTTATGACCATAAAAAAAGAACATGATTTATGTTAATTTCTATTTTGTGGATCATAAATTCAAAACCAATATTTAAGATATCAAACTTTTAAAACAAACATTTCGGGGTACAAGAAACCTGTAAAATTGAACTTTTGAGACCCTTGAATGTTGGTTTTGAATGACACTGGAATATTTCTTCGATTGAAGCTGCATAAACTATGTAACATGAGCTATAAACCTCTTTCGCTCTTTCCTGATGATAATCTGGATGTTTACCTTGGAGAGTAGTTGATGGTGCCGATATTGCTCTGCTCTGACAAGAAAGGGCAAGCTTATTTGGGACCGGCCATTGGTACACAACCCTAGCTGATGGACAGAGTCAACTTACATAAACGTACGGAATGATATTCACTTGGGTTTCCAATAATCACATACGAGAAACGGGCAAAAAGGATATAAAAGAAAGAAACCTGAGTAGATGCATTTAGCAACCTTGTCTGGTGAATACAAGGTAACTGTTGCAAAGACAACATTCCTTTGATTTGCTCTGCACAAGTGCACCGATTATGCATTTAGCAATCGATTATGTCAAGATCTTTATGCGAAGAACATGTCAGAGTAAAAAGAAGCTCTTTATGAAAATTAAATTAAATTATAAAAAGAAAGTAACATTTTGGTCCCTGAAAGTATGATATGTACATAAATGGTCCCTGAAATTCAAAAGGACGAAAATACCCCTGAAACTAACGGCTTAAGTTAACCACCGTTAGTTTCAGGGACCAAAATGTTACAACTTTTCGATTTTAGGGACTAGTGGTGTAATAAAATTCTTTCAGGGACCAAAACCGTAATTTCATATAAACCACAGGGACCATTTATGTAATTTAGTCTATATATATATATATATATATATATATATATATATATATATATATATATATATATATATAGATGGGATCATTGCAGAACCTAAATTTAGTGTAGAACTGTAGAACCAATATCGTCCATAGATTAGAATAATCTAATGGTGTTGATTAAAATAGTTAAGTTTGGAATTAGTGAAAAAAAGATTGGTAATAGTGATATTTTAATTCTTGGAGGGGTAAAAAAGGAAAAGATTGGAAATAGCAAAAAGATTGACATTAGCAAAATAAATATCATTTTTCTTTAAATTAAAATAACATTAATATTATTAATTTTTAAATCAAAAAAATTATACCATAAAAACGAGAATTTTATACTCTTTAAAACGAGACCGGTCATGATATATTTTTTTCGAAAAAATTTTACGTGTTTATTTTTCGTAAAAAAAAATTACCCAGACCACGATGCAATATATCATGGTGAGATAATGAGATCATTCGATATCGAATGAACACTTTGATATCGTATATTTAACGTCAATGCAACACTGCATATACGCTCATTATTAACAGAGCTAAAATAATAGTCACAATTAGTAGTCAAAGTTGGTGGATTTAACGAGAACGGTTATGATATATATTTTTTATTTTTCGTAAAAAAAATTTTATCCAGACCACGATGCAATATATCATGGTGAGATCATGAGATCATTCGATATCGAATGAACACTTTGATATTGTATATTTAACGTCAATGCAACATTGCATATACGTTCATTACTAACAGAGCCAAAATAATAGTCACAATTAGTAGTCAAAGTTGGTGGATTTAACGAGAACGGTTATGATATATATTTTTTTATTTTTCGTAAAAAAAAATTTATCCAGACCACGATGCAATATATCATGGTGAGATCATGAGATCATTCGATATCGAATGAACACTTTGATACCGTATATTTAACGTCGATGCAACACTGCATATACGTTCATTATTAACAGAGATAAATAATAGTCAAAATTAGTAGTCAAAGTTGGTGGATTTAACGAGAACGGTCATGAATATATTGTTTTGAAAAAAAAAATTACGTGTTTATTTTTCGTAAATTTTTTTTACCCATACGACCATTCAATGTAGAATGAACACTTTGATATCGTATATTTAACGTCGATGCAACACTGCATGTCCATTATATATTAAAATAGTAAAAAAAAAAGTCAAAGTGGACAGTCAAACTTGGTAGGCTGCTATTAATTCAATGTTAATTGTATAATTACCATCTTATCCCTAGTGTTATATTATAATCTAATGGTTTAGATTGGTTCTATGGTTCTGCACTAAATTAAGGTTCTGCAATGATCCCAACCATATATATATATATATATATATATATATATATATATATATATATATATATATAGAGAGAGAGAGAGAGAGAGAGAGAGAGAATATGGTACGTGTGAGTTCCTAAAAAATGCAGAGTATCATGAGTACCTTTGAACACACGGGTTTCGGACGTGAACTTGCTCCGAAAAACAGTTTTTTTTTTTTTTTGTTTTTTTTCATATTCATTTAGATACAAATAAAATAAGGTTATTCGTAAAAAAATTATATACATTCACACTTTCTAGCATCTTAAAAGTCATGTGAACGTGAAAAAATTCATGTGAACATGCTTAGTTGTGAAGTACAGTTCATGTGAACACACGTTTCACATAGTTCTAGTATGTTTTTATGTGTGATTTTTTACAAATAGTCTTGTATTATTAATTTAAACATTATTATGAAAAAAATTTCAAAAAAATGGTTTTAAGCGAGGTACCTCTGGTACTCTGCAAAACTAATGGAACTCATTTGAACATATATATATATATATATATATATATATATATATATATATATATAACCATCATGCACCTGAAAACTTGTGAAAACCGCACTGCACCACCACAAATGAATCAAATTCCCCGCGTGATGCATCAAATTTCCCGCGTGATGCATCAAAATCTCATTTTATTTTTTGCAAGTAGTCTTGTATTATAAATTTAAACATGATTATGAAAATTTTTTTCAAAAAAATGGTTTTAAGCGAGGTACCTCCGGTACTCCGCAAAACTAATGGTACTCATTTGAATATATATATATATATATATATATATATATATATATATATATATATATATATATATATATATATATATATATATAGAAAACCATCATCCACCTGAAAACTTGTGAAAACCGCACTGCACCACCACAGATGCATCAAATTTCCCGCGTGATGCATCAAAATCTCACGTGATGCATCATCTTATTTACGATCATGGCACCGCTTTTTTTCATGAAATGCACCAAATCGGACGGTATGCGTAGGGTTCCATAGTTTTCACGTGCATAGTGGTTTTCCATTGAACTCACCCCATATATATATATATATATATATATATATATATATATATATATATATATATATATATATATATATATATATATATATAGATTTAGGTTCAAGTGAGTACCACCTCTAATGCAGCGCACCAGAAGGTACCACCCTTAAAAGTAATTTTTTTGAAATTTTTTTTCATGAACATGTTCTAATTAACATTACACAGATCATATGTGAATTTCACGCAAATCCGAACACTCTAAGTGTATGAAAACACACATCACATAAATGCATGTTCACATGTCTTCAAAATTATGTAAGTGTGTGTTCACATCATTTTTTAGGAGCTAGGAGATGTGAATGTATGTGAAATTTACATATGATCTTCATAATGTTAATTAAAACATGTTTATGAAAAAAAATTTAAAAAGTTTTTTTAAAGGTGGTACCTTCTGTTGCGCTGCATAATAGGTGGTACTCTCTCGAACCATATATATATATATATATATATATATATATATATATATATATATATATATATATATATATATATATATATATATGTATATATATACGTTCGGGATCCATGAAAAACCATCTTTGAATGGAATACTGGAAAACCGTTGTGTTTGGTTACAAACATAAAAGGGTATTTTAGTCATCAAAATAATTTGAATATTGAATGCTACAACATAGATTAGGAAATCCCTAAATAAATGGGATTGCTGAACAATTTTATTCTCTCATCCCTAAATTAATGGGATCACAATTTTATTCTCTCATCCCTAAATTAATCAAAATTTATTTATCCGCAAAAATCCATCTTTGCGAAAAAAGTCAATGGATTCCATAGACGAAGAATCAGATATCGAGATGAACCACGCATCCACGCGATAATGTACGATTTGGTAATTTTTTGGCTGCTGAAGTTGTGCATTAACTGAATTTACACTGCACATGTACGTCTGAACTTGTGCAGAGTATGAGAACAGTTCAATACATCAAAACGCTGTTGAATAACAATATACGTTTTGGTGATGCTTTGGTTGCTGAACTTGTGCATTTAAAAACCCATTAGAACGCTGTTGAGTCAGACCACATGTACGTCTGAACATGTGCAGACTGCACTGCACATGTTATGAACAAGTTCAAAGGTAAAAAGCCCACGAAAATAGGAAAGAATCATCGATAGGGAAGAAACAGAAGGGAGCAAAATCAGGGATATTATCCTCTAATTGATTGAAATAATTCAATACCCAAATTACCCCTAATTATATTCAAACAAATAATAAATAAATCAGATTTTTTGTTTTTTTAATATATGAATTTAATGCAAATGATTGGCTCAAAATGGTTTTCCAGTATTCCAGTCAAATATGGTTTTTCATGGATCCCGACCCTATATATATATATATATATATATATATATTTAGTGTAGAACTGTGAGACCAATATCGTCCATAGATTAAATTAGTTTAATGGTTTTGATTAAAAGGATTGAGTGTGGAATTAGTGAAAAAAATATTGATATTAGTAATAATTTAATAAATATGAAAAAGATTAGAAATAGCAAAAGATTGATATTAGCAATTTAATTATCTTTTCTCTTTAATATAAAATAACATTAATATGATTAATTTTTAAATAAAAAAAATTATACCATAAAAACGAGAATTTTATACTTTTTAAAACGAGACCGGTCATGATATATTTTTTTCGAAAAAATTTTACGTGTTTATTTTCCGTAAAAAAAATTTATCCAGATCACGATGCAATATAGCATGACGCGAAACGTCGAAGTAGTATTATATATCATATATGCAACACTGCATGTACATTCAATATTAACAAAGTCAAAATAATATCGCATATTCAATGTCGAAGTAATATAATATATCATGTATGCAACACTGCATGTACATTCGATATTAAAAGAGTAAAAAATGGTCAAAGTGTGCACTCAAACTTGGTAGGCTACTATTAATTCAATGTTAATTGCATAATTAACATCTTATCGTTAGTGTTATCTTGTAATCCAATGGTTTAGATTGGTTCTACGGTTCTACACTAAATTTAAGTTCTGCAATGATCCCAACACTATATATATATTTGGGTTCAAATGAGTATCACTAGTTTTGCGGAGTACCGGAGGTACCTCGTTTAAAACCATTTTTTTTTGAAATTTTTTTCACAATCATGTTTAAATTAATAATACAAGACTACTTGCAAAAAATCACACATAAACACACACTAGAACTATGTGAAACGTGTGTGTTCACATGAACTGTACTGTTGTGAATAGAGATGGCAACGGGGACGGGTATTACCGGGGACCCCTTTCCCCGTCCCCGTCCCCGACTTTGAAAACCCGTCCCCATCCCCGACCCCGTCCCCGACGGGTATTTACTATCCCCATCGGGGATCCCCGACGGGTATTCGGGGATTTTTACCCGATAAATTTTACATTATGTATTTTATAATTTATGTTTATGAAAAAGAAAAATTGGACATAAAATATTATATTTATATATTTGATTAATATAACATTAGATTAATAACTCGACACAAAAAAATATTAATTAATCAGTTACCTAATAAATATTGTTACAACGATGCAATATTTCTATATAAAATTAAATCTAATTATAATGTCAAAAAGAAAACATAAAACTCCAGACATTATTAATGTAATAAAGTTCCTACAAAATAATCAAATTAAATAACATTAAATTAATTAGTATATTAATACGACTTTCCAACCTATATTAGATGTATATTATTTGTAAATATAATGAACTGTGAAACTTAACACTTTAATACAAATTTAACTTCAAAAATATACTTAATCTTATTTAGATTATACATTTTTAAAGTTACTCGAAATAAAAAATAATAATGTTGAACAAGAAATGCACGTGTGATGTATCTATATGTGGGTGTGTCTGTGTATGTGTATTCAAACATTTTTAAACACTATGCATATAATATATGATTCATATGTATAATATTTAAGCATTTAACTACTCATATATGTATTTAACTATGATATTCATATGCAATATGATATTCATATGCAATATTTAGGTATTTATATATTATATATTATTTATATTTATATTATGTTTCGGGTACGGGTACCCGAGGGGTAATCCTATCCCCGTCCCCGATTTTAGTATTCGGGTATTACCCGTCCCCGTCCCCGGTCAATTCGGGGATTACGCGGTCAAAACGGGTTCGGATGTCGGGTTCCCCATCGGGTTCGGGGTTTTTTTTGCCATCTCTAGTTGTGAACGTGTGTTCACAACTAAACATGTTCACATGAATTTTTTCACGTTCACATGACTTTTAAGATGCTAGAAAGTGTGAATGTATATAACTTTTTACGAATACTTATTTTATTTGTATCTAAATAAATATGAAAAAAAATTCAAAAAAAAAACATTTTTTCGGAGCAAGTTCATATCCGAAACACGTGTGTTCACAGGTACTCATGGTACTCTGCATTTTTTAGGTATTCACACGAACCATATTCTATATATATATATATATATATATATATATATATATATATATATATATATATATATATATATATATATATATATATATATATGTATATGTGGTTCGCGTGAGTACCTAAAAAATGCAGAGTACCGTGAGTACCTGTGAACACACGGATTTCAGATGTGAACTTGCTCCGAAAATTTTTTTTTTTTGAATTTTTTTCATATTCATTTAGATACAAATAATATAAGGCTATTCGTAAAAAAATTATATACATTTACACTTTCTATCATCTTAAAAATCATGTGAACGTGAAAAAATTCATGTGAACTTGCTTAGTTGTGAACACACGTTCACAACAGTGCAGTTCATGTGAACACACACGTTTCACTAGTGTGTGTTTAGGTGTGATTTTTTGCAAGTAGTCTTATATTATTAATTTAAACATGATTATGAAAAAAATTTTCAAAAAAAATGATTTTAAGCGATGTAACTCCGGTACTCCGCAAAACTAGTGGTACTCATTTGAACCCAAATATATATATATTGAGGTTCTATGGGGCACCACGATGCAATGTGAACCGGGGGAACAAAAAATGCACAATATATTAAATAAGGATGCAATAAGGGCATAATTGGAAGTTTAAACAATTATTTAGTTAGATTAAGATATTTAAAATATTCTATATTCAAATAACCGGATATATTATGGTAATTGCTAAAATTGTGGAGTTTTTAGTTAGGATAGATTGCATTTGTTTTGACTTTCTATCCATGCATGTCTTCATACGGTCATTTAGGGTCATTTAAAATATTTCTTATTAAAATAACCGAATATATATATATATATATGGTAATTGCTTAAAATGTGGAGTCTTTAGTTAGGATAGATTGCATTTTTGTTGACTTTCCATTCAAACATGGATGCATACATTTTTCTACATGCACAATTAAAAAAAAAATGAAATCCTACACATAATATACATGCATTATGCATCCCCAAACTAGGATTTGCTAAAAACCTTCGAGTTAAAACCTTCACAAATATGCATTTGTGAAGTACAAACAACGTACGAACGCTAAGTCCTGAACTCGATGCACAATGAACTTCAACGCAGATGCATACCGTAGCTTCATAAAAACATGCATCATTCGAATAGGTTAATCAACTTACTAACGAAGACAAACATAACTATGGCATAAAAAAAACCCCCCAAATATGAAATACGGAATCACTTTGTAAACAAACACTTCTATGAACATTAAATATGCAACATTCACTTCCATTTACCAAGATAATCGAAGTAGCAAAGGAGAAAAAAAAGTGCTCGGATCTGTGCAGCGACTTTTCCCCTTTTCTTCGAAAACCCTTGAACCGTATGCATTTTATTTGTGTACTTGAAGAACAAAATGTTCATCTACTTGATTATGCACGAGCGATCTCGGGATGTAGATGGATTGAGGGATATTGAGCGAAATCCGGAGCAGAGAGCAAGTATGGAAAGTGGATAAAATCGCGGGACTGATGTGGGGGAGAGGAGAATATTTTCTGAATTCAAACATCTTTCGATTTTGCCCTTCCGCGCGCCAGAGGTTATGCACCCGTGCACTCATTTTCAAGTTAATTACCATTTTGCCACTACAATCTGAGCCATTAAAATTCAAGATCTAACGGTGCATACAAGTTCCCAAAGTGCACAATGCATACAGGTGCCCCATAGAACCTGACCCTATATATATATATATATATATATATATATATATATATATATATATATATATATATATATATATATATATATATATATATATATATATATATATATATATATATAAGATCCAAAGGATCCAATAGTATTAATAGGTTAATAGAAGAGTCCAGTAATATTTTCAACAAGATTCATAAGATTCAGAAGCTATTTTATGGTTGTTCACAATGTTCACAATGAATAAAGTGTTCACAAAAGATCCTTAGTATATATATATATATATATATATATATATATATATATATATATATATATATATATATATATATATATATATATATATATATATATATAATATGGTTCGTGTGAGTACCTTAAAAATGCAGAGTACCGTGAGTACCTGTGAACACACGGGTTTAAGATGTGAACATGCTCCGAAAAAAAGTTTTTTTTTTTAAAATTTTTTTTCATATTCATTTAGATACAAATAATATAAGCATATTTGTAAAAGAAATACACGCATTCACACTTCGTAGCCTCTTAAAAGTCATGTGAACGTGGAAAAATTCATGTGAACATTCTTAGCTGTGAACATACGTTCATAACAGTGCAGTTCATGTGAACTTGCACGTTTCACATAGTTATAGTGTGTGTTTATGTGTGATTTTTTGCAAGTAGTCTTATATTATTAATTTAAACATGATTATGAAAAAAAATTTCAAAAAAAATAATTTTAAGCGAGGTACCTCCGGTACTCCGCAAAACTAGTGGTACTAATTTGAACCCAAATCTATATATATATCCAAACAAAAAGGTTACAGTTGACTGACGGCCTGATAAAATTGTTCCAAGTTTTTTGCTTGTGGTTCCAACCAAATCATACTTCTTAAATCGCTGTTTCAATTCCGAAGATTTGACATCTGATCAATTCCATTTCTTGAAAGAAAGATAGAGAATCATGGTGCTGAAATTATATGTTGATCGAATGTCCCAACCCTCTCGTGCAGTTCTTCTCTTCTGCAAGTAAATTCATCTTCTTCATCTTTAACTGACTAATTTATTAATTATTGAAACCATTTTTTGATTCCCATATGCTTACTGTTTTGCTTGATTGGTTTAAGGGTTTTATTCATCATCACTATTTGAAAGATTATTTCAACTTCTCTGTGTCTTTCTTTCATTAGTTTCAGTAATTTCTGTAAATAATTGTTGTTGTTTGTCTTGGTTTATAGTTTAATTTAATGGAGTTTGTTGCTAATCCAATTAGTTTAAGGTTATGGATTTGATATGCAAGTAAAATTCTACGTGATGTTTGTCTAATTTGTGATTCTCATGGCTTTTTTGGATGCTATTTGTAGGATAAATGGGATAGATTTTGAGGAATTCGTAGTAGATGTATCGAAAAACCAGCAATTCTCCCCTGAATATAAGGGTTTGTAATTTATTTGCTATTGATTTCTTATTGAATTTTGCATATTTAATTGGCTAGTAGTTTAGGGTTATCAAAATCTTATGTTTATTCATACTGTATCAATACTCTTTAGCCAAATAAAAAGAAAAGTACGAAGGATTTGATCATTATATATCTGAATTTGGAAGGATGATATTTGGGGAAAATTTCCTTTCATCCCCATCCTTTTCTGCCCTAAAAATAGGTTGAAGAACACAAAAATCTCTTGGATTTCTTTTTGTTCCTCCGAATTTCTTCTCTGATATTCGCAAACACATCGTTAGGCATACAACATTTCTAAGAAAAAATTCATACAAAATTTTTAATCTTTTATGGATTGAAAAAATAATGGTTTTCTCTGGACTTGTTTTTTGCAGCCATAAATCCCATGTCTCAAGTTCCTGCAATAGTTGATGGACGGTTTAAACTGTTTGAGAGGTTCTTTCTGTTTCGCATTCTATAGTCCTTATTCTGTACGAATTCATATGGGTATAGCTAATGAAGCACCATTTACAGTTTTACACGATTTGATCAATATGTTATGCGTTGCAGTCATTCAATTCTTATCTATCTCTCCTGTGCATTTCCAGGAGTGGCAAGTCACTGGTGAGTCGGTTTTCTTCTCGTTCCATATCTTCATATAATTCATTTACCTCCGTTTTTGTTGTAAGATGGATAGCTTATTATATTCATAGGTATCCCGGTGATCCATCTAAAAGAGCTAAGATCCACTCTGTTTTGGACTGGCATCATTCCAATTTACGCCGTGGTTCAAGTGAGATATAATTTTATTTTTGTTTCAATCATCTCAAAAAATGTTGCATGATTTGGTGAATATCCGACAAAGCATATGTATCTTAAAAGGGATCCTTATAAGCTTCTTTGAATATGATTCACATGGCCATTTGGATATCGACAGATTACAAGAAACTAAAGTGCTTAATGGGCGTTTGGCTAACGGAATGGATTTTGAAGGAATGAGAATTTCTTATAGTGTATCTTGAAATTTGGATTACAAAAACATTGAATAAGAATGTGTTTAAATTCCATCGAATTCTATGGTTGAAAAATCTATTATTCCTAACTATTTGTAAATGAATTTAGATTCCTAACATTTCACACAACCCATGCTTAGGGTGGTGTGTATACTGACCCCTCCCAAATTCCATCTTTCTAGACACCTCACCATCATGCTTAGGGTGGTGTGTATAGTGACCCGTCCCAAATTCCATCTTTCTAGACACCTCACCATCGAATCAGTTTTTTTCTCTCCACCCCTTCCATCTTTCTATCTTAGAAATACCTATCTTTGTATCCCAATAGCCATTTATTATTAAAATGTAGAGAGAGATAGAGTGGGAGAAGTTGGTTCGGTCTCAAGGTGCCGGGGCGGGATGGATTTGCATGGGGCCGGCTAGGTGGGGCGATGTGCCCGCCGGCCTTGGTCCTAGGTGGCAAAGCTGCTCACCATTCGGGGTGAGTATAAGCTAGCCTTAAACACAATTCCATACCTCAACCAATCAACTACTATATACTATAAAATAAATTTCAATTCGTTCAAATTCCATTTCGCGAGCCAAACGACACATAGTTATCTAAAATTTATTAGTAAAATTTGGATCTTGAATTCTTGACTGGTTGATTTCATCATAAGTTGTACGTACGTATTTATACTCTTGCTTTCAGCTGGATTTGTTGTCAACACTGTACTGGCACGTGCAAACGGCCGCACTTCAAATGCTCAAGTAGCCAAGGAATCTGAGAAAATACTCGTGAGATCTTTGTCTAAATTAGAAAACTTTTGGCTAAAAGATGGACGGTTTTTGGTTGGAAGCTCTCAACCATCAATTGCAGATCTCAGCTTAGGATGTGAAATCATGCAACTTGAGGTACATATATAACCATATAAACCCATCAAGATGTTATGTTCAGTTTGATCATGTCGTTATATATTTATTCGTTTTTATGGCTCATCATATCCTTCATGAAAACACAAAATTTTTGTTTTCAGCTTCTGAGTGAGAAGGATCACAATCGGATATTAAGTCCTTACAAGAAAGTTATTCAATGGATTGAAGATACTAAAGCTGCAACCGCACCTCATTTTGACGAAGTTCATGGGATTCTCTTTAAAGCCCAGAAGAAGATTCGAGAGCGGATTGCAACAGAATCTTGGAACAATGAATTGAAGTCGAAGTTGTGAGATCACATGATGGTAAGTTCCATTTTGGTTTCATAATAATCATTTAGCACATAATGTTGTTATATGATCCGTCTTAACTTCTGATAAACCATTTCTATACTATGTAATCATCGTTGCTTTTTAATAAACCACGTTTCACAGATCATACGTCGCACAAACATCATATCATATACACATCTTAAGTATTTTGATGGATCTACTTTTAGTTGACAATCACTATCTTTTTCCATCTGTCCGATGAATTTTGTTTTGGGAAAGGCTGAAATTTATTAATAACCCAAACGTAACATAATTGGCATCGAGCAGAAACCAAAAGGCAGATACAGAAACGACACTCCACCAATAGGATCGTTCCTATCGTTTTTGGGGCCCGGGGCAAAAAATTATAATGGTCCCTCTAAACATGTATGCATATATAACAGTTAAAGATTAAAGGAATCAACCATGTAAATATTTATATAAATATTACAATCAAACAACTAGCAAAACAAGTAAACTACTAGTATTAGTCTAGGTATCAATGATAATTTTTTTTGGGTCCTCTTGGCTATTGGGCCCTGGAAAAGTAGCCCAGGTTGCACACCTCAATGGGCTGACCGTGTCCACCAAAAGACACTATAATACTTTTACTAATCTACCATACTACTAGGATTTAGAATCCAATTACTCCATCTCCAGTAGTACCTCTTGTTACTTCTATTCTCAATCCACAATAGACCAAACTTTTGAATTAGTGGAAAGATGTCTTCATTATTACCTGCTTGAGACCGATCATTTGCTGAGATACGAGTCCTTTTCCTGCAGCCCCAAATCGCCTATATCGTAATGTAACAAATCCCATGTAGCGCCCTTAGTTTTCCTTTAAGACCTGCTCGAGACCTTTGCCATGAACCATTTCTTTCATCAATCACTAAGGCTGTATTGGTACTTTGCACGAGACCTTTGCATGTTCGATAAAAATTGCTACATTCATTCTTGGTGATAATCGATATATTTGTCGAAAATGGTGCTAAGAATATCTCTTGCATATATGATATGTGTTCAAACCAACCTTTTCCATTACCAATAAACCAGTTGCAAACTTGAAAATGATTCAAATTTTGCTACTTTATGATGCAATTTGCAACACTGATCAATAAAGAAATTTTAAACCAACATGATGCTGATCGTTACTTTCACTGCGTGCCTGTGTGACCACTAAGATCGTTTTTGCTCTCCAAAACGATGACACAACCATTAACATGTAATAGTTGTTTAGATTTTTAAACCCGAAGTATATTTTTTCTGTGATTTGATACACTTTGTTTGGTGACTAGTAGTAAAGTGGTCAAGATCACGATGATAGTCTTATGTTTGATGAAAATCTTAAGGGTTAATTATGAAAAAGACATATTTTTACCTTTTTTTGTTTTTTGTCATTCGTGTTATTTTTTCCCAAGAAAGTCCACAAGTTACTTTTTTCCCTGGTTTTGTGAAATTTGGTTATTATAACCCGATTATAATTGGTAAACTGGACTTTTTAAAAACTGAGAAGGTTTCCAATAGACAAATGATACAAGATCAGAAAAGATAAATTAACTTGAGTATTTTTCTGAAAAAAAATAACATGAAGTGATGAAAACATAAATAAATGTGAAAATATTTGGGTTTTTTTCTCATAATTAACATTTTAAATTTGTCTTAAATTTCACAAGTATTAGACTATTTTAAATATTAATTATTGGTAAATATTATGGAAATACCTAAATTATATCGTAGGTGGTGATATAAATGTTTGGTTTAATATTTATTAAAAAATTATTGATAAAACCTAAACATGTAACTAAATGAAAATACATTGATTAATTAATTAGCCATCTAAGTAAGTCATTATTTATTAAAAAATAATGAATATTAAATCATAATATATCAACTTAGTATTTGAAGAATTAAACTTGAAACATAAAGTATCAAAACTAAAAAATAATTAAAATAATAAGAAACCAAACATAAAAGGACATAATACATTAATACGATGCATATAATATTTGAAGTCAATGACTATTCTATAATTTTTTTCAGAACAAACCACATGAACTATATTTATAATTTACTTTAATAATAATGATATTTTAATTAAATAATAGATTATACGGATTTAAAAAATATCTAAAACAGTAAAATCGATCCGATTAATTCTATAACCGAGATTTGCATCGGATTAATTAATATCGAGTTTATGAAAAATTCAACATGTTCTCATGTTTTTTTGTGTTTGCCTCCCTTAATATTTTTTGTTTTCAGAGTGGTTTTCAAGTTATTTTTATTTTTGGTTTAGTGAAATTTGACTATTAGAAGTTAGGACCCTGTTTTTCAGTTTTTAAAGGGGTTTATTATGAAAAAAAAAACTAACACGTTTTAACGTTTTTTTTACGTTTTCGTCACTCTATGTTATTTTTTTTCATAAAAGCCCTCAAGTTAATTTTTTATTTTTGGTTTAGTGAAATTTGGACATTAAATCTCTGTTATAATTAATCAGTAAATCGCTTTTCAAAACTTGAAAAACGGGTTCTAGTGTTCAAATTTCACTAAACCAAAAATAAAAAATTAATTGAGGAACTTTTATGGAAAAAATAACATGAAGGGACAAAAACTTAAAAAATGTGAAAATATATTGGTTTTTTCCATAAAAAACCATTTCTAAAAAACCCGCTTTTTTTCATTTCTAAAACCCGGTTAAGAAATTATAACGGGTTCTAATAGTCAAATTTCACAAAACCAGAAATAAAAAAATAACTTGAGAACTTTTCTGGAAAAATTAGACGAAAACGCAAAAACCAGAAAAACATGTTAGATATTTTTCATAATAAACCCATTAATATTTAATGTAATATTTCCAACTCTTTTGTCCATTTTTGACCAAATAATATAAAAAAAGTCAAAATCTTGTAACACAGTCCAAGTCGGTCTATCCAAATCACAACATTTTTACATCCATCTGTTGAGAAAGAAGAAAAAGAAAGATGGCGCTGAAAGTATACGGCGATCGAATGTCCCAACCATCTCGTGCAGTTCTCATCTTCTGCAAGTAATTCACATATTTTCCATCTGATTTCTAATTTTCTACAAGAATCAAGCAAAACCCAGCTTGATTCTTGTATTTGGTGAACCGAATCGAACAGAACTTGTTTTAAAAGTTCTGTTCTTGATCGGGTCTGGTTAATTTCTAGCTGATTCTTGTCTAATTTGTGTTTTCTTATGGGAAGGATAAATGGGATTGATTTCGAGGAAATCACAGTTCACATAGCCAGAAACCAGCAATTATCCCCTGCGTTTGAAGGTTTGTAACTTTACTACAACCAATCTGCATTGTTTTTGTATTTGATATGAATCTAGCACAAGGTTGTTTGTTGCGAAAAAGTCGAAAAAGGCGATTTCTCTAAAGATGCAACTAATGAAGTTATGGGTGCGGTTGGTACAGTGAAATCGAGATAACAGAATCATATGAAGTTTATAAGTTATTGTTTACGTGACAAATGTCTTGATTCTTAATGAAAACAAATGGAGAATTAAGTTTGGTATAAATTTCAATTTCCTTGTCAACATGGAAAGAATAAAGAAATGGAAAGGGAATAAAAAGTTTTTGAAGTTTTTCTTCACTTCCTATGTCAATTTTTTATTTATGTGTAAATCTTTGGTTAAAGAACTTATAAACTTAAATGATTCTACTGTATCAAACACCCCTAAAAGTTTTTATCATTTGAAAACAATTTACCAAGATTATATATAGAAACGTCTTAGGGTTGTTTGTTTATTTCTTAATGCAATTATTAAGAGGCTTATTCAAAGGTAACTCTACCTCTTACTGATTTCATCAAGAGGTAAACAAACAACCCCAAAGATGTTTAGTTATATGTTTTCAAGCAAATGAATTGTTTTGTTTTTTGATGCTTTTTCTTGGTTTTGCTCAACTTATTTGCATTTATAAATTCCCATGGTTATCTTTAATATTTGAACTCAAAATGCAACTTCTGTGGTGTTTGATGTTCCCAAATGATAAAACAACTCTTTGCTTGTAAATTTTCTTTACCGTTGTTGTTACTTTTTAAAAAGACAAGTAGTACCGAAAGTTATTAACTTAAAACCTTCTTTAAAGATTCATACAATAAGTCCTTATGATGCTGTAATAAATTTTATTTATCAACTGAAGTTGATATGTAGCAAGATAAGTTTGAGTTGAGGATAACACAAAGTAATAATTATAGCAACAAAGACGATAACCTTATTATGGGATTAGTAATTTGCTTACATCGATGGTAGTTGCAATGATTCGTATTATATCTCTTAGTTTTTAGGATAATGTTTGATCTGTTTCAATTGTTTTAGTTTTTCTTATCTGTTTTAATTATTAAACTTTGAGGTATATGCTTTAAACAAGCACATGGAAATTTAAGAAAGGAATAAAATACTCAAAATTGCAATTAAGAGAGTCAAGAAAGTAAAGTAAAGTATGTATCAAATGTTATGAAATCATGTAATTATGATAATCTACTACTCACTGCTGATTAATGCTGATTATGTTGTGTTGTGCTTTATAGCATGCAATGAGTGCGAATTAATGCTGCTTTATGATAACTATGCTTTAAACTACTTTTATCAATCTTTTAGTGCTAGTCGTGTTGATTATTGTTGGATAAAACGTAAGACTTGCATAGGTTCAGGGTAATCAAACTAACAATCTTTATTGAAAACAATCTTTAGAATTTACACAATTACAATGTTTCGATAAGGGTCCTATTTATACTAGTTTAAAAGGTGCAAATGAATGGTTGCAACTCTTCGTGGTACCCTTTCGTGAAAGGTTGTGTCTTTTCGAAAGGACACATCTCTTCGATTTATCTAAATGCTAATCTAGGTCCTTGCACATTCTATAATTACAGACTTAATACAATAACTAAACTATTTACATGATTAGTCCTATGCTAATTCAAGATTAATCTATCAATTATAAGACTGTGCTAGGCTTTACTTTAGCTGTTAAGGGTGGCTGTGTGCTGTGTTTTTTACCTGCTTTATTAATGCAACCAAGGCTAATTAGCTTCTTGCCATTTAATTTGCTCATTTATGCTCTATGAGACCTTTACTGAACTTGTTTTGGCTAATACTGTATAAATTGCTCACTAATCATAATATAATACATGTATAAGCTTTTTATGGAGATTTTTTCAAGAAATAGACGTAAATTCGGACAACACAACTGCATCTTGGATGAAAGGTTACCTAAGATGGATTCATCTTGGATGGGCTTTACCCCAGATGGCTTCATCTCGGTTGAAACTTTAACCGAGTTGGGAATTCTGTTGAGAGTTTTGGATGGAGTTCTATCCGAGATGGGTCCATCTTGGATGAAGTTCTCGGGTGAGACTTATCCAAAACAACCAAGAGCAGCAACCAAGTTACCAATAGTAAAGCCAAAATGAGAATTTAACAGAATTAAGGATCAAATGTGTATAAAACATCAATTCAGCAAATTAAAGCCATTTGGCTTGCCCCATTTGTGACCAATTCGGTCACAAACCAAAGAACCCATACACACACACGCACGCAGATTAACTTAGTTTACCCTAGACTCGAATTTGCAAAGAAACTCAGATTAAAACTCAATGTAGGGCTTGGACTGTTATTCGGCTGGGCAGAGAGAATTCATTCTATTCTGAATATGGGCAGGAGGAGTCTGTAGTTCTTTGGATCCTCTTTGATTTTCTTTCATTATTCCAATTTTGTTAGCATTATGCCTATTAACTCCAACTAATGCCATAACATTACATTAAAACTAAATACTGAATAACCGGATGTTACAAACATCATTGCATAAATCATATTAAAAATTATTTTGTTGTGTCAATTGGTAAACAAAGGAAAACAATATTGCACGTTTTGATGACAAGTTTAAACATTATTGCATAAACTGTGTTAAAAATGATTTTTGTTGTATAAATTGATAAAAAGAAGAAACATTGTTGCATAAATCTATGCTTAATCCTTGACCTTGTTGAGACGGACTAACTTGGTAATTATATGATTACTGGTAACTTGTTTTATTATGTGGACTTTTTTTTTCTAACGTGACTGATTACTTGAAATGTCATGTGTCATTTTATATTAGAACAGATGTTATAAAATAGCTATGTAATTTCTAATTTGTTCCATTTTAATTATTATAGTTTTCCTACACTGTTTTAATAATTAACTTTATGAAACTAACAATAACATTTCCCCTCCCACAAGTATGACAATCAAACAAACACTCTGATTATTAGAAGTAAATCACATGGTTAATAATTCAAACTCTGAAGACAAATCTAAACTTGTGAAGACAAATAAAAATCGATACAAACTTTTTTATTGTTTAAGAAACGGTTAAATGTGTCTAATAGTAACCTACTTTTATCTTTCTTCATAATTTCATAATCTATACTATATTTTATAAGAAAATCATTGTAGTTTCTGAACCATTGGATGGAAAGAAATAAATGGTCCAGATTAATGACAACTCATTATCATTTATGAAATGTCTATTATACCCTTAATTAAAATCAATAATTATACCTATGCCATTGTTTAAATTCATTTTCCAAATTTACTACCTTAACTTAATTACATTAAATTTTGATTTTAATGTTTTCATTAATGAATTAATATTAAATTAATACTTACCTAAAATAAATATGTGTCATTATTATCCTTAATGATCATAGTTAAATTCAAATGTAAAAATTAGGATTTAAATGTAGAAGTGTAGTAAATAAAGTTAAAATTTTAGTTAATTATTTTGGTAACAAGATTTAAAATTTAATTTATAAAACTTCAATTGTGAATATGATATTTGCAAACATATATTATCTGTTTTTAATAATACAATATAATAATATTTTTTATTTAATATCAAACAACTAAGTATTTTTTTTATCTTTAATTTAACTAGCTTTCAGTTTTTTTTATTTTATTCATATATAAATTTTATAATAATTTATTAAAATATAAAAAAATATGTATTTTCTAAATCAAACCATGTAATACATAGGTTGATTAACCTATATATTATAATAAAACAAAACAATTCATGTCATATGTCATTTCTACAATACATGAAAATTTTATTTTTCCACTTTTTTTTTCCAAATTTAACACCTTAACTTAATTGCATTAAATTTTGACTTTATTTTTTTTCATTAATTAATTAGTAAAAAATTAGATTTTGTAACATTTAAAATTAATGTTTACCTAAAATAAATATCTATAATTATTATCCATAATCCAAATATAAAAATTTGAATTAGTTGTGGAAATTATTATTATTATGTATAATAAAGGAAAACATCAAATGTTACGTGTCACCTCTTTGTTCACCAAAAAGATAATTACAACTTATAAAAAATAAAAGATAAATACAATTTAATATTTTTAAAAAAGATAAATATACTCTATTTTTTAATTTGTAATAATAAAAAATAAACACGATTATTATTTTTGTATGTTTTTATTTTTACTCATATACATTTTATATAAATAATTTAAATTAAAAATATCCACGTAATACGTGGGTTATAAACTAGTTTTACTATAAATCTGTAGTAATGTACTTTTAGATTTCATACATAATTAACAGTCTATTTTCAGATTTTTTTAATACATATAACAATATCTTTTGTCAAGTATTTAATCACAATTGATGGTTATAAACATTAATAAGATGAAAGTAGGTTGTAGCTTCAAGAAATTAAAGAATCATACATATCTAAAATATGTAAATATTTTCACTGTTCTTGTTTACCCAGCTATAAATCCCATGAATCAAGTTCCGGCAATAGTTGATGGACCGCTTAAGCTGTTTGAGAGGTTCTTTCTTGTTCTCGTTATCCTGCATCGATTCATTTTATTATAGCTCGTGAATTGTACCATTTACATTATAAATTAACTTTTGGTTATGTTGTGCATTGCAGTCATGCAATTCTTATCTACATTTCTTGTGCATTTCCGGGAGTGGCTAGTCATTGGTGAGTCGGTTTTCTTCTTCATTGATATCTGCATACGGCATACCAAGTCTAAACTTTGTTAATTTAGCACTAAGCTGATTATATTTATCCATAGGTATCCTGCCGATCCATCTAAAAGAGCTAAAATCCACTCTGTTTTAGACTGGCATCATTCGAATCTACGTCGTGGTGCAGGTGATACTGATATTCATTCATACGTAACATATGTCTGTAATACATAGCAAAGTAGGATTGTACATCATGATCATTTAATGCATCATGTAGTGGTGAGTCGAATCACAATGCATCACAAAGAAAACACATATTGTATCACGTGGGGAGAATGGTGCATCATGTTCACTTGAATCATCATGTAGCGGGTCCAGGATTGAGTCGGTCCAGCGGTTCAACCAGTCTGTTCAATTGAAACCGGTCCATGGTTTGTGTGCTTCTCCACGTGATGTATTATATTTTTCCTGGCGATGCATTGTGGTTTTCCAATGCTTTATGATGCATAGAAGCAATCCATTGAACCTACCCCTATATATATATATATATATATATATATATATATATATATAGATTCAAGATCAATGGGATACCATCTTAGATGGGGTACCGGGGAACCATTTATAGCCAATCATTTGTCATTAAAATCCTTAAATATAATATAAATTTTGCTTAAATTTATTTCCCACTTTAATTAATGTTGGGGGTAAAAATGGTATTGAAAAATTTAAATTAGAATCGAAGATTCTGTGTATCCCATGAAAATCTCCATTTCAGTTAATATCATTCCTTACACCCATACTGAACATGTGCAATGAAAACACACCATAAACCACGATTGAACATGTTCAATACCGTCAATATTAGTTTATCGCCAAAATGGTTAGAATGACTAAAAACACAATAAACCTCGATTGCGCATGTTCAATAACGTGTATATGAAATTGAACATTCACGAACGGTTTGATAAAAATAATAAATACCTTTATTTGATACATCCGGTTGAACATGTTCATTAAAACCAATTGTCGAATCCGATTGAACATGTTCACTAAAATCCATTGTCGAATCCGATTGAACATGTTCCCTAAAACACATTTTGAAATTTATTAAAGATATTGTTATGGAAGTAAATCCTATAATTAAGGAATTTATTAATTCATTAGTTGTCATCTATTAATTAAAATAAATCTAATTGACTATGTTACCCTTTTTTACTTATAACCAAACATGAGTGGACTCCGGTTCCCCAGTCTAACATGGTACCCCATTGATCCCGACCCTATATATATATATATATATATATATATATATATATATATATATATATATATATATATATATAGAGAGAGAGAGAGAGAGAGAGAGTCAGGTTCAAAAAAGTACATCTCGAAATCAAGTGCACCCTAAGGTACCAACCTTAAAAAACTTTTTTGACAATTCACAAGATCTATGATGTTGCTTCTTTTGAAAAAAAGTCTTATAATGTTGTCTTATACGTCTATTCAAAAAAAATATATGTGAACGATCATTCACATTAGGGTACGCTGGAATCTTATAGGTACGCTGATGAACCTGATTCTATATTTATATCTATATATATGCTTCTTTTCATATTTTCTGATTTCAGGTTTACTTGTTTTAAACACCATCCTCGCACCAATCAACGGCCTCCCTTTAAAGCCCCAATCAGCGGATGATGGGGAGGAGTTACTCATTAAATCTTTGTATAAATTAGAAAACTTTTGGCTAAAAGACGGACGGTTTTTGGTTGGAAACTCTCAACCGTCGATAGCAGATATCAGCTTAGCATGTGAAATCATGCAACTTGAGGTAAATGGTTACGTTCTTCGTGTTTCGCATCAAAAGATTTAATCATGTTTCGTTATATGTTAGTGTTTTTGGATCATTCTGCATCAAAACACGAACTTTGGTTTCAGCTTCTTAGTGAGAAGGATCGCAATAGGTTTTTAAGCCCTTACAAGAAAGTTCTTCAATGGATTGAAGATACTAAAACTGCAACCACACCTCATTTTGATGAAGTTCATGGGATTCTATTTAAAGCCCAGAAAAGAATTCGAAAGTGGATAGCAATAGAATCTGGGAAGATGGAATTGAAGTCGAAGTTGTGAGATCATGCGATGATGATGATGATGATGATAAGTTCCATTTTCGGTATCGTGATCGCATTAGTCTTATCCATTCAAGTTGGCATATATCATTGCCTATGATCTGTTTTAACTTACGATAAGCTATTTCAATTTGATGTAATCATCGTTGCATCGACAAAAACTGGATTGTAATTCATTATACGCGCACGAGAAATGTATGCTAGTCTTTGAACTAATGACATCAATGAGTACAGAGAACGGAGGTTAAAGTAAATGGGAATCAATGAAGCTCTTTATCAAGACCAGAATGCGCCCAACTTTCATGTCGATGTTCTCACCGTTGGTGCGACCAAAAGATTGCAGGACCCGACTTTACCAGGTTGGTCTTTGAGGATTGGGATTGAACCATTCTTTTGCTTAAAAGTGAGGGACTTAAATTGAGCTTATCTAAGCTAAAGGATGTTATAGAAACGGATCAAACAGGATCCATGATCCAACAATTATAATAACAATTTTTGGTTTAAAAATTTTGAACTCTTAATTTATTAATTTATGGGTTTAGGTGGTACAATAATAACGTAATTTTTCAAATTTATCAATATAATACATGAATTTTTTGCTTACATATATGATGCATCTTACATGTATTTTTTTTTTTTTAGTTTTTCTTTCCAATACGTTACATTTCTACATAGTCGGGTTCTTTGTTATGAAAAATTGGATTCTATGTAGAAATAAACCATATTGAAATGAAAAACTAAATTACATGTATTATGTGTAAAAAAAGTTTATGTACTAAATCAATACATATGAAAAAATTTGATCGGACGACGTAAACCCTTAATTTATCATTTTTTTTTTTTGATGATTGTGTTTACCTTAAGTATAAGTACTTAACTATTGCGAATTATTATTTAGTATTTATTTTAGGTATTTAATTAGTCTTATTAATCATTATTTGTTATGTAGTATTGTCATTATTATCATAATCTGAGTCTATTTAATTAGTCTTATTAATCATTATTTGTTATGTAGTATTGTCATTATTATCATAATCTCAGTCGTATTGCACAAAATAACACAAATCATATAACAATTACTATCATTTATGTAAAAAAAATGCTAACTGAACAAAGAAAATGTCACGTTAGTAATTTTTACTTTTCAGTCCGATATGGTTGTCTTGATTGGCTTGATTTGGAAAGTATGTTTCCTTAAATAGAAAAAAAAAATAAGTATATTACCCAAATTGGAAAAAAAAAGTGATAAAATGTGAAATGAGTTTGAACATCCATAACATCATGGTACACCATAACGACGGATGTTTATTAGGGTTGTGAATGGTGCGGTTTGATACGGTTTTTGTATAAAATCGAGTTTTTTGCAGTTAGATTTTTCCTTTTTTTTCCGGTTTAGTGTGGTTTTCGATTTTTTTAGCTATCTTTGGTTGACAAATCTTTTACAACTTTTAATTTTCAATATAAAAAGTTAAAAATTGTTCTTAAATCAATTTATATATATATATATATATATATATATATATATATATATATATATATATATATATATATATATATATATATATATATATATATATGTATATATATATATACACACACACACACACACACACACAGAGGTTCCATTGAGAACTTTTGTGCATCGAGCTACAAAAGAACCTCCACTGTTCCTTGGATAAAAAGATTGTGTGAGTTAGATCAAATGGCAAAAGGGTAATTAAATAAAAAGTTTTATGCATCAAGTGCACATAATGAAATTCGCGGAGGGGTAAAACAGGAATTGTGCAATCCTTATTTAATTATTACACTTCCAACATTAACAAAAAATAATACAAATTCAAAATACATCAAAATACATGCATATCGTTCATCTCTTCATGCATATCGTTCATCTCTTCCAAAAATAAATCATGCATATCGTTCATCTCTTCCAAAATCAAAATACATCAAAATACAAACATGAATCGTTCATCTCTTCATGCATATCGTTCATCGTTCATCATCAAAATACATGCATATCGTTCATCTCTTTCAAAAATAAATCATGCATATCGTTCATCTCTTCCAAAATCAAAATACATCAAAATACAAACATGAATCGTTCATGTCTTCTTGCATATCGTTCATCATCAAAATACATCCTTTTATCTTTGAAGGTGTCCATCATTCAAAAATGCATCCTTTTATCGCGTTTTTCATTGAATCATCATTTTATATAATATGCATATCGTTCATCTCTTCCAATAATAAATCATGCATATCGTTCATCTCTTCCAAAATCAAAATACATCAAAATACAAACATGAATCATTCATGTCTTCTTGCATATCGTTCATCATCAAATACATGCATATCTTTCATCTCTTCCAAAATCAAATACATTCATATCGTTCATCTCTTCCAAAATCAAGGTGTTCATCATTCAAAAATTTATCATGCATTCAAAAAATGCGGTGATTATTGGCCGTAGAGAGAGAGAGAGATGGCCGGTGGGGAGGAGGACGGTGGTGCAGCGGCCATGAACCAAGATAGGGAAAGGGAGGTGGCGGGTGGTGCGATGGTGTTGCAGTTACGATGGTGTATCGGAAAATAAAGGAGATGACAATGGTATGCATGTTAATATTGAAGACGGTGGAGAAAAGGTGCACGATGGTGGTGGTGGTTGGTGGTTAAAGATTGCTGGTGGTGGTGGCGGTGCTATGGTGGTGTGTGGCCGAGGATGGAAGAAAGCAAGAGAGGGCTAGGAGAGAGAGAGATAGAGAGAGAGAAAGAGGAGTGATTTTAGGAAAGAAGTTAATGGTGATTTTCATACCAAATTTAGCTATGAATTATCTTAAAAACATTTAATTTCAAAAATAATTTTCATACATTTAATATCCCCTAAATGCCCTTTGTGCACCCTTGGTGGAGAGTCCGATGCACAAAAGTTCTCAATCGAACCACAATATATATACATATATATATATATATATATATATATATATATATATATATATATATATATCTTAACTACTAATAAAGCATTTAGATAAAAACAACTTATATTGCAGAAAGTACAAACAATCAATGCAACTTCTTGAATTTTAAGATATACATGTCTAAATGCAAAGGGTACAAACTAGCAATGCAACTTTTGAATTTTGAAAAGCAGTGGAAACGGAAAGGACATTCTCTGACTTTTCAAAAAAAGGCAATCATCAAATTGGGAACATAACATTTCTCTCCCACGCTTCATCTGCAAACCCAGTTAAAGAAGCAAGTGAACCCCAACCCTCTCCCCCACGCTTCATCTGCAATCTTTCCAACCTTCTTCCCCATGCTTCATCTGCAATCTTTATTTCTTGTCAATGAAATGTGGCCAACAAGCAGGCATTCTGCAACCATCGACCAACACTCCCGTCTTCGGTCGACTCCATTATTGCATCGGTTGGTGATCAGTCATCATCTGTCACGAAGCCGGTAAGATCTCGATCTGATTCTTGGTGCTTTCTCTCATCTTACTCTCTCTTCCGATAGAAGGAAAAATGATGTTTCCTTTCATTGATTGGTTTTTTCGTGGGAAATTTGTGCCACTGATATTTGGTGAGTTTTTCCTAGGTTTTCTTTTGTTTGGATGACTCCGATGTGGGTTTTCTTGTCTTCCAGTTGTTTTGATTACTATTCTCTTTCAGATGTTGTAAGTTCTTCTTTAATTTTGATTACTACCAACACGACTTTCACCCAAAAGACACACAAGTATGCTTCGATTTCTAGATTTATATTCTTACATTTTTATTTGCTTTTAGTTCTTTAATTTCTATTTGTTGAGGAACCTGTTTTTTACTCGATCCTTGTAAGTTTTGCAGTACTCGGAGAAATATTTCATTGCAGTGTAGTTCTTGCTTTCGGGTGTTTACCAATACGAGATGATCCAGATTTGTTGCTAAGACAATGGAGGTGTTCTTTTATGTACCGTGGATGCAGGAAGCACTTACAACATCATAGATTTGCCAGTATTTTCTAACTGCATCTCTGAAGTTACATAAGCTAAATCATATTCTGGTCTTGTGTTGGAAGATGAAAAGGTCTTATGTTAATAGCATTAATTGAGTCAAATTGAGTGTGAACTCATTTAAGCGTAATATGAAGGTCAATTTCTTTGCTCTTCTTTTATTAATGTTTTGTTTTATATTGCCTCCTG
This sequence comes from Centrapalus pauciflorus, assembly GCA_020465985.1. Classification (NCBI taxonomy): domain Eukaryota; kingdom Viridiplantae; phylum Streptophyta; class Magnoliopsida; order Asterales; family Asteraceae; genus Centrapalus; species Centrapalus pauciflorus. Next base: position 59,549 of record JAANYP010006343.1, on the reverse strand, counting down.
GGTTATTTGAAAATGGTGATTTAATTTTCATTTACTTGCACTTGCACATTGTAGTTTTTTTTTGGGCATTATGTATATTCATTTTGTAGCTCTATCTTTGAGGAGGAACCAACTCGGTATGTGCAATAATAGCACCAGTTGCATATGCATGTATGTGTGATGTGAGATCAAAATCAACGGTAGGCGACAATAAGGTATGAATGTATGAGTGTTTGATCAATTCTTAGCTTTCAATAAGTGCATATTAGGGTCATGAATTCAATAGAAAATGCATGTTGTGATTACATTTACCTGACCCTGAGAATATATCTTGGGGTGTTCATTAGGAAAACAAAAACAGCAACAGGCCCTGTATTTCAAGTTTTCAATATGTGCAACATGAATGTATATATGTAACGTGTGTGTGCTGTGAATTCCTAGACCCCGAGATTAAATCTCCGGGTGCTCTGTTTGTTAAGAAGAAACAACATACTAGGCATATGTCATTCATTTCAATACAGAATAGTTGCAGCATGTGTTTATGTAGTATAAAGGCATACAAGGGTGTGTCTTTTATTCCCAAGAATACAGATAGTAGCAGGACCTATGTATATGTGTGTGATTCATTTGTATAAAACAACATTTCATTGAGTGTGTGTGTGTATTCTTAGTTATAAAATATAGCAGCAGGTTTGTGTATGAATATGTGTGTGAGAATGTATAAGTATATGCATTTCAATTGTGTTTCATATTGACATCAATAACAACAAAAATATATGTTAGTGTGTGATATGTAGACCCAGAGAATTAGTTTTTGGGTGTTCATTCTGAAATTTGAAACAACATTAGCATATTACGGTGTCTTTGCTGTCAGAACAAAAAACAACATCAACAAGCAGATAACAATTCCTGATTATTTTCCCAAATCTCGAAATGGTAGGTGTGGTTCTTCGATTTCAAAGCAAATTATATTCTTCCCTTCGGCTTTGAAAGATGAAAATACTTATATACGTACTTTGTACTTTGCTGAGTCTTCAATTGCCAGTCATCGTGGTTCTTGAGTTCAAAAACAACTTATATTCTCACCATGCTCTGGTTTGAAAGATGGGAGTTTTAGTAACAATTCACTTCACGAAATGGATTAATAAATATTTAAGCTTTCTCTAATCTGAATTAAAGATAGATTGATCATAATTTTTGAAAATGTCCTGAAAGAACATGGGAATGACTAGAGCTACCTCTTTAGACTATAATGGATCTAAGATATGAAGTATAATATTAACTATTTGACAGATTTTAACAGTTACTTTCACACCAAATGCTTAAGAGGTGTAATGCTATGGCAAAACAATGCAGTAATGTTTTGCTCACAAGGAGTAAGGTTACAATTGGAGCAAAAATTATTTCATTTGGTATGTTTCTAACATATGTTTCATTATTGGATACAGAATGCAGAAAACAAAGAACAAGAAACTGAAATCGAATATGCGTAACATATGTGAATCAAGGACGTGAAGATTACTATCCTTGAGGTATTTAGCTCACTTAGTTTGTTGATGGTTATGGTTAAATTTCTTCCAGGACCTCATTGATATTATGACATCACAGGCAACAATCCTATAACATCTCTCACAAACATAATTGTTTTTGTGAGTTAATATTTATATTCAAATGCTTTTTATCCTGTCTAATTCAATTAGTTTCTGTCAGCCAAAGATTGACTTCCGTTCGTGATTCACCCTGATGCTAAATCGAAAGTCAAAAGAGTTTTTTGTTGCACGTTATGGTTTCGATTTTGTAATGTTTGATTAATTAATATTTCTGCTTTAATGCTACCGTTACGATTGCTCTCTTTAATAATTGGTTGGCATGATATTTATTTTTTCTGTTGTAGGTAGTAGAGATGAAGTGAAAGTGTTGTATATCAAGTGAAGTGAAGATGAGAGCTTGTGGATTAAAGGTTTGTAGCTTGCACAAAGTAACCACCAGCAGATGGTGTTTGGTGGACACTTTTAAGATAAAACATCTTTATTCTTCATTTTCTTAGCAGTACTTGTTTTTTCGTATGTAGATCCCACCAGAACTGCAAGATTCTATTGTAGCAGCAGTTGAAAAAGGAAAGATAAGGACAATGCCCAACAGAAGAATGCCTGCTGCTCCTCACCCAACTCCAGGTGCTTGTTTAATGGGTGATGCATTGTCCGCTATAGTCGTGTTACACAATTTTCTCATGCCTTTAAATGATCTTCCATGACTCATATTATCTCTGCAAGTATCACTGTTAGTTGATATTTTTTTGGATTTCCTTTTGTTTTAGTTCATTGAATTGAAGGACTTCCATTGCTTTCGGTTGTGAAATTTGTCAGTTGAGTTTCCATAGCAGATTTACACAATCTACTAATCAAGAAACAAAAACAAGATAACTACTGATTTTAGTTGATGCAATTTCAGCTTCCCACTTTTCCCAATACCGAAATGTTTAACTTTTGAAAAATTACTTGACAAGGCAGAATTGACTAATTAGGAGTCAACAAAGTCTTAATTCGTTTAAGTTTTAATTGTAGAAAGTTGACTTTATCACTAGGTACGTTAATTTTATCATTTTAGTGTTGTATCTGTTTTCATTTTTACTCAATTTTATGTGGAAATGTTATTGACATCCCCATCTATGTTTTGATGACCTGCATTCTTCTTTATGTGATGTTTTTCTTAATATTTAAATATGTTTTATCTCTACTACTAATAAAGCATTTAGATGCTTACAAGTTTTAATGCATAATGTACAACTATTTAAAGCAGAATCTTGAATTTTAAGACTTACCTATTATAAAGCTTAAGGTACAACCTTTAAAAGCAAAAAAAAATTACTGATATTGATTTTATTGAGAAATGCAACGCATGGGGAATAACAACATGGAAAAAATACAACGCACGCTTCTGTAAAATCTCTTTGGAAACTGAAACGCAGACTTCACACTTCCTCTTCTAAACCCTAAAACGTCTAAGCTGAACCTCAACTCTCTATCTTCACCCTCTGAAATCCTTAGCAGAAGAATCCCCATTTCAAAAAAATAATCATGCAATTCTTGCGTGAGGGAGATAAAAAAAAGGAGACATTGTAGGTTACATTGTGTTTCCCTGGTGCGTCTTTCAGCTGAGACGACTCTTGCGTCTCCCTGCTGAGTCTCCTTTGCTGCTGCTTCAACCCCAAAAGTCGACTACCGCCGCCGCCGCCTTTAATGCCCAAAAGTATGCAACATCAATGAAGGAAGAAAGGTTTTTATATATTTGATCTTTTTTAAGGATTTTAGATTTGTCAGAAAAAGTCTCGTCAAAATCCTATGTTAAATGAAAGTTTGTTGCTATTTTATGCAGAGAATAACAATTTAATAAGTAAAAATGTGAATTAATAGTGATAAATGTAATATTCTATAGAAATGTTGTTAGAAGTTTTTGATGTGTTGTGTAAGTTTCATAAAAAACCGACTTCATTTGAAAGTTCATCGTCATAATATGCAAAAGTTACATAAATGGTTGTGTAGAGAGGCTGAAATTGTCAATTGCAGAAAGTTGACCATTCTTTTTCAAGTCTAATGGTCATTTATGATATTTTTGATAGGTATGGATGTTAAGTTGTCAAATGATTCTAACTTAAAGATGGTTGCTATGATCAGCAATTTTAAATAAAAGGATAAAAATGTTTTTAATTGGATTAACTCTCATTTTCAGCCTAAGACTTCTGTAACTTACGGTTTCTTCTTCTCATCATCACAAACTTTCAATTTAAGAGAAATACGGCAAATTGATGACCAAATAAAGGAAGTTAAAATCAATGAAGAATAATTCTTGAGTTTCTAAGTTAATGAGTTGATATTAAATTTAAATCATGAGTTTCGGTTCATGTTATGACCTAAGTTCATAAATTGGTACTCAATCGTGATAGAGAGATTATTGCTACAGGTTTATATCACTGAATTGAAGGTTGTATTATGGATAAACCTTAGAATTTAAGTGAACTGAACTCAAGATATGAAATTGGTTAAAAGTGTGCTTAGATGGTTCGTACCTTGGATTGTGTACGTAGTAAATAACGATAAAATGGTTTAGTTTTTCCGTAAAGATAAAATGTTTTTCCAAGTATTGAAACTGTTTTGATGCAATCTACAAGTGTTTTGGTTGATTTCGTCGCTGTTCGTGGTAGTTTTAAATCGAGATTCATGCAATTTTCAAACAAAATCACAGCAGCAATATGTTGTTTTCGAAAAATCATATAAAATTGATGGTGTCTCCGTTTTGAGCGTTCTTTATATTGTTTGAAAGCTAGAAAAGTGTATTTTATTTTATTTTTAAACTCTGAAGCTATAATGATGTATAAATTGATCTAAATGCAGTTTTCTAGAGCAGGTTGGACTAAATTTTCAGTTTGCTATTCTATTTTATTTGCCTAAGTCGGTATTCTCCCATGGACAACTTTACGTGGCACTTTCTAGAGGTACATCACGTGGTACTACAAAGGTATTGGTGACCCCTGTCAAGAAATTCATTATCGTCATCTATTAAACGAACAAGTAATCAAAAAAAATATTTGTCGCCGCCGCCGCTTTGCGCGGGTATGTAGCTAGTATATATATATATATATATATATATATATATATATATATATATATATATATATATATATATATATATATATATATATATATATATATATATATATATATATATATATAGGGTCAGGTTCTATGGGGCACCTGTATGCATTGTGCACTTTGGGAACCTGTATGCACCATTAGATCTTGATTTTTAATGGTTCAGATTGTAGTGGCAAAAGAGTAATTAACTTGAAAATGGGTGCACGGGTGCATAACTTCTCGCGCACGGAAGGGCAAAATCGGAAGATGCTTGAATTCAGAAAATATTCTATCCGAATCTAAACAAACATGATGCATCTTCATCCAATTTATTGGATTCATCTTCAAACACGATGCATCTTCATCCAATTCAATTTCAAACATGATGCATTTCGACCATATTCATCATCGTCTTTGTTCCATCATTATGCATCACCAAAATCGTGATGCATTTCGGTCATATTCATCCTCGTCTTTGTTCCATCATTATGCATCACCAAAATCGTGATGCATTTCGACATTTAAACGTGTTAATTTCGTGATGCATCTCTGAAATTTAAACGTGTTCATCAACGTCTTCAATGTGTTCATCATTGTCGTGATGCATTGCTGTTGTGCATCATGTTTGAAACAACCAATACCATATGCTCCAACTATTTCTTGGAAGCAATAACCACCAACATTAATAAAGAATCTTAGAATTCTTTGACTAGCCATAAGCATGATACAGAATCGTAGAATGAACTGTTTGTGAAAAAACTGATACTCAAAAACCATGATCAACAGACGCAAGCAAATTCTCGTCAACATCGATGCACATGTATGGTGCAGAGTTGCATACCGACGGTGGACAGCGATGGTGGTGCTAGGTCTGACGGTAGTAGTAGTGGTTGTCTTGTGAAAACTGGTTGATAGAAAGAGAGATGGAGAGAGGCTAGCCATGAAAGAGAAAGGGAAAAAGAGAGAAAAGGGGATGGATTTATGGAAATGTGGTTGATCATTTTATTTAGTTTCCTAAATAAATGATAAATATTAAATTAAATCTTATAATTTAACAATATATTATTAAACATTCCCAAAATGCCCTTAATGCACCCTTTGTAAACAAGCAATGCATTTTTGGTTCCCATTTGGTTCCCGATGCATATGGTGCCCCATAGAACCTCAATCTATATATATATATATATGTGTGTGTGTGTGTGTGTATATATATATATATATATATATATATATATATATATATATATATATATATATATATATATATATATATATATATATATATATATATATATATATATATATATATAGGGTTCCACAACGTACCATATCGAACCGCGAATTGCGGTCTTTAGAAAACGCAAACCAAACCTAGGGCGGATCTAATCATTTTCGGGACCCCGAGCAAAAAGTTAAAAAGGGTCCTATAAATATGTATGTGTGTATATGTTCAAAATAAGTAAAATTCAAACAAAAATGATAAACTAACAACAAAAAACTTATAATTATATAATATGAAAACTAAAACCTTTACAAGCCAATAACGTTGTTTAATCGTTAATAGACCTCAACATTTAATAAATATTTATAAAATGAGTTTCCATGATAAATGGGTTGAGTGTTTATCCGTATTAATCTTACTGGCCCTGACCAAATCAACAGTTTTAATTTGATTCGATTTATATCAGTTCAGTTTTCGGTGGTTATATATATATATATATATATATATATATATATATATATATATATATATATATATATATATATATATATATATAGAGGTGGGTTCAATGGAGAACCTCCATGCATCGAAGAACCTTGAAGAACCTCCATGCACCACCACAAATGTATCACAATTCCCCCGTAATGCATCATTATTTCCACGTGATGCATCAAATTCCCGCGCGATGCATCGATTTCTACATTATTTCCATGTGATGCATCAAATTCCTGCGTGGTGCATCGATTTCTATGTGATGCATTTCGGTTTTTCTAGCGATGCATTGTGGTTCTTCAAGGTTCTTCGATGCATAAGGTTCTCCATTGAACCCACCCCTATATATATATATATATTTTTTTTTTTCAGTTTTTTAATTTCTTTGTTCACCACGTTCACCCAATCTCCCCTATATCTATTAATAAATGACCCGCCCGGATCCGATAATATAATCCGGCATTCTGCGCACCAAAACCACCACGTGGCCGGCCATAAATGGTGCTGATATTTAGGGGTGTTCAAAAGAAACCGGAAAATCGATCCGGACCGGTCAATCCGAAACCGAAAAAACCGACAAATGACGGACCGGTTACGGTTTTCATTTTTAATAAAATGCGGGTAATCGAACCGAACCGAACATAAACATATCACAAATATTTACATATAAATAGATAACTTACAAGCTAAAATATTATATTTATAGTTTCATTTTAATTAAATATTTGTTTGTTTAAGTAGTTTTATGTAATTTTTAATGTAACTGATGTATTTATTACAAATAAACTTAATTTTAAGGAACAATCAAAGTTTAAAATTTTATATTTCTATACTTTTATTATTTATAAGACTAAATTACATAAATGGTCCCTGTGGTTTATATGAAATTACGGTTTTGGTCCCTGAAAGAATTTTATTACACCACTAGTCCCTAAAATCGAAGATTTGTAACATTTTGGTCCCTGAAACTAACGGCCGTTAACTTGAGCCGTTAGTTTCAGGGGCATTTTCGTCCGTTTGAATTTCAGGGACCATTTATGTACATATCATACTTTCAGGGACCAAAATGTTACTTTCTTTTTATAATTTAATTTAATTTTTCATAGTTTTCATATATATATATATATATATATATATATATATATATATATATATATATATATATATATATATATATATATATATATATATATATATATATATATATATATATATAGTATTTCTTTCTTTTTATAAATTAATTATCCAAATATAACATTTTATTTTTTATTCCTTTTATTTTAATTATTAATTTTTATTTGTATGTTTATTGTTGTTATTAAGGTTAGCTTTTTTTATGTATTACTATAATTATTTATTTAAGATTATATATGATATACATGGTTCATTTTTTCCAATTATTTATTGAGAATCAAAATCTTTATCTATTCTTTTTTTCATTTAAGAAAATAAAAACTAGTTGTAGTTTTTTTCGTTCGGAAAATCTAAAATCGAAATGATTTATTTCTTATATCCATTCAAAAAAGTTCAAAATAAGGACGTGGTAAAGCTTTTTTCGTTTGGAAAAAAAAATATAATCAAAATGGTTCGTAGTTTCTTCATTGCAAATACTTGGTAAAAAATTTAATTTTAAATGGTTTGAAAAATCAAGAATTGAAATGGTTAATCGCTTTTTAGTAAAAAAAATTTAAATTTCGAATGGTTTGTTGTTTTTTATTGAAAAACTTATAGTTTTATTGATTTTTTTATCTACGTTTAATTAAAAAATCCGAATGGTTTTTTGTTTGAAAAAATCAAATATCATAATGATTCATCGTTTTTTGATCAAAAATATAAAATAAAAAAATAACCATTCTTAATTTATTTATTTTTTACTAAAAAGCGATAAACCATTCCAATTCTTGATTTTTTCAAACAAAAAAATCATTCTTATTTTTAATTAAACGTAGATAAAAAATCAATAAAACTTCGATTTTTTAATAAAAAACAACAAATCATTCGGAATTTAATTTTTTTTATTACTAAAAAGCGATTAACCATTCCAATTCTTGATTTTTTTCTAACCATTTAAAATTTAATTTTTTTATCAAGTATTTGCAATGAAAAACTACGAACCATTTTGAGTATATTTTTTTTTTCCAAACGAAAAAAAGTTTCAACACGTCATTATTTTGAACTTTTTTTAATGGATTAAAAAAATAAATCATTTCGATTTTAGATTTTCCGAACGAAAAAAAACTACAACTAGGCTTTATTTTCTTAAATGAAAAAAAGAATAGAGAAAGATTTGGATTCTCAATAAATAATTGAAAAAAATGAACCATGTATATCATATATAATCTTAAATAAATATTTATAGTAATACATAAAAAAAAAGCTAACCTTAATAATAACCATAAAAATACAAATAAAAATTAATGATTAAAATAAAAGGAATAAAAAAATAAAATGTTATATTTGGATAATTAATTTATAAAAAAAATATTTTATATATATATATATATATATATATATATATATATATATATATATATATATATATATATATATATATATATATATATATATATATATATATATATATATATATAGAATCAGGTTCATCAGCGTACCTATGAGATTCCAGCGTACCCAGCGTACCCTAATGTGAATGATCATTCACATATATTTTTTTTTGAATAAACATGTATAAGACAACATTATAAGACATTTTTTCAAAAAGGAGCAACATCATAAATCTTGTGAATGATAAAAAAAGATCATGTGAATGGTCATTCACACCATTCACATTGTGTGAAATGACCATTCACATGGATGACCATTCACATAAATATGCATTGAGCATTCACATAAGTTTTAAGGACACAGAAAGTGTGAATGTATGTGAAATTCATATATCATGTGTATAACATTAATTTAAACATGGTTATGAGAAAAAAAATTTAAAAAAAGTTTTTTAAGGTTGGTACCTTCGGGTGCACTTGATTTCGAGAGGTACTTTTTTGAACCTGACTCTATATATATATATATATATATATATATATATATATATATATATATATATATATATATATATATATATATATATATAAAGTAACATTTTGGTCCCTGAAAGTATGATATGTACATAAATGGTCCCTGAAGTTCAAAAGGAAGAAAATGCCTCTGAAACTAACGGCTCAAGTTAACGGTCGTTAGTTTGAGGGACCAAAATGTTACAACTTTTCGATTTTAGGGACTAGTGGTGTAAAAAAATTCTTTCAGGGACCAAAACCGTAATTTCATATAAACCACAGGGACCATTTATGTAATTTAGTCTATTTATAAATAGATAACAACTATCCGAAACTATCCGCAAACCGAACCGCATATAACCGAAACCATAAAGCGGGTAACCGAAACCGAAAATATGGTTCACACTTTTGCTACTAACCGAACCGAACCGGTCCATGAACAGCCCTACTGATATTATCACATGATTTTCTCCACATTCTACGCATTTGAAAATCTGGATACTGTTCCCGGGTTGCTTTGGTTCTATGGGTAATAAAAATATGGATCGTGTTTTCGGTTTTAACTACCCGTCTATAGACATACTTATAAGAAAACCATTATGAAAAAAGATACCCCAATTAAGGTCATAAAGATCGAGATATTATTTATTGTTATCATTTTAATAAATAAAAAAATTAATTATTTTGAAATAATTTCTTTTTAAAACTAAAGTTATAATATTTATTTCACCATAAATTAGAAAAAATTAAATTAAATTATTTGACAAAACAATTAAAATAAATAAATTCGTTTGGAATTTTATTTTTCAATGTTTTCGAACAAACTAAATTAGAAATAAGAGTTTTTTAGTTATTTTATATGCATCATGTTATGTGTATATCCTAATGCAATTAATTGAGTTGTGGTCAGATTAAACGGATCCATATAATTCTGTCAATTTTGTGTCCATTGACTTAATTATATACGCGTCGTGTTTGAATTGTTACTTTTTTTTTTTTTTTTTTTTTTTTTTTCTCGTATTGGGCTCGTGTCATGTATGGAATTATAAAGAATTGGAATGGAATTATAAAGAACTGGAATTCAGATTTAGTTATTAATATAGTTGATGGTTAAGCCTTTAAGGTAAAATATAGTTTTTAATATTGGTTAGAGATGTCAAATTGGAATCTAATTCATGTATAGATTGAAATTTAATTTATGTACAAGTTGAAAGGAATGTCAAATTCCTATAAACAAGAAAATTTGATGGAAAATACATAAAATTTAACCATTTACATTAGTTCTTAAAAATTCAAAATAAGCTAAATTTTAAATTCCAATTTTATCAAATTCCATTATACGAAACAAATGCACCTAAGTAAATGTCAACACACACGCACTCTATAATGCATTCAAGTACAGAATTTTAGCTTTATACTAATCGAAGTATCTATCATATAAATAGCTCTTTTAATTTGGGTTCGTTAAGGTTTACCAATTAAATTTTCTTTATTCTTTTATCTTGATAACTAGTTTATAACCCACGTTACGTGGCTATTTTTAATTAAATTTAAAATTATATAAAATGTATATAAGTAAAAATAAAAACATACAAAAATAATAATTGTGTTTATCTTTTATTATTTATAGATTAAAAATAAGTATATTTATCTGTTTTAAAAATAATAAATTGTATTTATCTTTTATTTTTTATAATAGTAAATCGTAATTATCTTTTTTGGTGAAACGTAGAGGTGACACGTGGCATTTGATGTTTTCCTTTATTATATTTAATAATAATAATAATTTCCACAACTAATTCAAATTTCTACATTTGGATCTAATTATGATTATTATGGATAATAATGAGAGATATTTATTTTAGGTAAACATTAATTTAATATGTTACAAAATCAAATTTATTACTAATTAATTAATGAAAAAAATAAATCAAAATTTAATGTAATTAAGTTATGGTGTTAAATTTGAAAAAAGATGTGGGAAAATAAAATTTTCTTACATTAGGCAAGTGACATATGACATGAATTGTTTTGATTTATTGTAATACAGGTTTGAGACCCATGTATTACATGGGTTGATGTAGAAAATACATAAATTTATTATATTCTAATAAATTATTATAAAATTTATATATAATTAAAATAAAAAATTGAAAGCTAGTTAAATTATAAATAAAAAATACTTAGTTGCTTGATATTACATAAAAAACCTTATTATATTAAATCATTAAAAACAGATAATGTGAGTTTGCAAAAGAATTTTTCTTTTAATTTTTATTAACTTCAAATATAAAATATCAATGTAAAAACCAAAAAGCTTTCATCACGTGAATTTGTATATATATTCTTGTTAATTGTAAAACCCCGTAGGGAATGCATTGCATTGACTCTCATTATATAAATACAATACTTACACAAAGGTACCCTACACTATACAAATATTAGATATGTATCCTAATTAACACACCCCCGCAGTTGGAGCGTGCGTTTCACTAACGTTCAAACTGGTTCTGAAATCTAAAAATAATTGTGTAGGTAAACCTTTTGTAGAAATATCTGCAAACTGATGAGCGGATGGTACATGTAACACACGAACATGACCACGGGCAACACGTTCCCTAACAAAATGTAAATCTATTTCGACATGTTTGGTACGCTGGTGATGTACGGGTTTAGATGCAAGATACATGGCACTGACATTATCACAAAAGACAACAGTGGCACGGTTTAACGGACAGCGAAGTTCAAGGAGCAGATTACAAATCCAAGCGTCCTCAGCAACGACATTGCCACACCTCTGTATTCAGCTTCAGCACTGAAGCGAGAAACCACAGGTTGACGTTTGGACGACCAAGAGATAAGATTATCACCGAGAAAGACGCAAAACCCAGAAGTGGACCGGCGTGTCTCAGGACAGCTGGCCCAGTCAGCATCGGTGTAAGAGACCAAACGATCAACTACCGAGGGACGAAGTCGAAGACCATAGGATAGAGTACCCTGAACATAGCGAAGAATGCGTTTTAAGGCGTTGAGATGAGGTTCACGAGGATCATGCATGTATAAGCAGATCTGTTGTACCGCATATTTAATATCTGGACGCGTGATCGTGAGATATTGTAAAGCGCCGGCAAGACTTCGATATAGAGTAGGATCCGAGACAGGTTGTCCTGCTGAGGACAATTTGGTCTTAATGTCCGCGGGAGTGGAACAAGGGTTACAAGAAGACATGTCTGCACGATCGATGATTTCGCGAGCAAACACAGTTTGTGATAGAGACAAACCGGAAGAGTCGCGTTTGGCAGCAATGCCAAGGAAGTAGGAGAGAGGGCCAAGATTAGTCATAGCAAACTCAGATGAGAGTCGGGAGATGACTTTAGACACGAGAGAGGGAGATGAAGCAGTCAATATAATATCATCAACATACAGAAGCAGAAAGATGATATCAGAATCACTATGAAATGTGAACAGAGACGGATCAGATTTGCTACTAATGAAGCCTATGGAGGTTATATAAATAGCAAATCGATGATACCAGGCTCGTGGTGCCTGCTTAAGACCATAGAGAGCTTTAAGAAGCCGACAGACATGATTAGGAAACTGAGGATGGACGTAGCCAGGAGGCTGTTTCATATAGACCTCTTCAGTCAGATCACCATTTAGAAACACATTTTTGACATCAAGCTGGTGAATGGGCCACTGACGGGAGATAGCGATACTTAGAACAGTGCGGATGGTGATAGGTTTAACAACAGGGCTAAAGGTTTCATCAAAATCTAGACCTGACTGTTGGGAAAACCCTTGAGCTACAAGACGACCCTTGTACCGATCAAGCTTGCCAGTACTATCAAGTTTGTGTCTGTATAGCCATCGACATCCTACAATGTTAACACCCGAAGGAGGAGGAACAAGAATCCAGGTTTTATTGGATAAAAGAGCTGACATTTCCGCATCCATGGCTGATTTTCAATGTGGATCTCTAATAGCTTGTGTCGTGGATCGAGGAATTGGAGAAATGTCAGAAGTGGCAGATAGATTGAGAATTTGACGTGGTTTCAGGTGACCAGTCTGGGACCTAGTGACCATGGGATGCGATGGTTGGGAAGGGAGAATCCTCCGAGGCTGGGATATTAGGAGCTGAAGGAGAAGAGGCGAGGGATGACTGACTCGATCCAGTAGAAGGTGGTTGAGAGACAGTCGAGTTGGGTTGAGAGGTTAAAGGGGAGAGAGGAATAGGGGTTTCATCAATGAAGGAGCCGAATTCCTCAGACGAATGAGGGGAGTGAAAATCAGCAAACGGAAAGTGTGTCTCGTCAAAGATGACATGACGAGAGGTAATTACAGTTTGTGTAGTCAGGTCGAGACATCGATATCCACGATGATCTGGTGAGGGACCTAGGTAAGCACAGGCAGATGATCGAGGTGAGAGCTTGTGAGGAGCAGTAAAAGATGTGTTGGGGTAGCATAAGCAGCCAAACACACGAAGGTGATTATAGGAAGGGAAGAATCCGAACAGAAGTTCAAATGGGGTTTTGAATTGAAGAGTGGTGGTGGGAAGCAGGTTAAGAGTGTGGACAGCATTGAGTGGAGACTCAACCCAAAAAGAAGTGGGTAGGCGTGCTTCAATCAGAGATGTGCGAATGATGTCATTAATGGTGCAAATAGATCTTTCAGCTTTGCCGTTTTGTTGAGACGTGTTTGGACACGAGAAATGAAATTGAATTCCAGTAGTTTGGAAAAGATGGTGAAAAGCTTTATTATCATATTCACGCCCATTATCACATTGAAAACCTTTTATATCAGTTTTGAATTGATTATTAATGTAAGCTCGAAACTGACAGAAAGTTTTAAAGACATCAGTTTTTGCACGTAGAGGAAAAACCCACAGAAAATGTGAGAAATCATCCACAAACAATATATAATATCTGAAGCCGCTATTACTCAAAACCGGAGCTGTCCACAAATCAGAATGAACTAATTCAAATAACATAGATGTTTTTGAAGAAGAAGAAGAAAAAGGTAAACGACAATGTTTTCCAAGCTGACATGCATGACACATCGGTACATTATTCGTAGAACATGAAATAAAATTACGGTTCTTTAAAAAAGAGAAAACAGACGGGCCCGGATGACCTAGACGTCGGTGCCAGGTGGAAGCGGAAACCGTGGTGACAAAAGCAGAGGCTTGCGAGGAAACAGACGGAAGAATAGGATAAAGATCGCCCACACTATCACATCGCTGGATGACGTGACCTGTTTCAAGATCCTTGACAGAGAAACCAAAAGGGTCAAATTCAACAGAAACCGAGTTATCAGTAGTAAATTGACGAACAGAGATGAGGTTTTTGACCATTTGGTTTGAAATAAGAATATTATTCAACTTGAGTCTATTTTTAGAGAAAGGAAAAAAAAGAGTGTCCAGTAGCATTAACTGGAAGTACAGCACCGTTACCAACCATAATGGATTTAGAGTTACAAGGAGTTAGAGAGTGAATGTTACCTTTGTTGAATGACATGTGTGAGCTTGCACCTGATTCCATGTAGAAGTTCGGGTCTTGAGCTTGCTGAACAGACATTGACTGAAATACTGATGCTAGATCCGTGAACTGTGGTGGCCCAGAGGTAGCATGGCCACCAAATGAGGGTTGCTGGAGACTCAAGGATGGATGATGTTGCTGAAGTTGCTGACCATGTGCATTCGAGCTAGTAGACGATTGTGGTTGGTAGGGAGTTGGAGCTGACTGTGTATACTGCGGTGGATACTGCAGTGGATACTGTGGTGGAGCTAGAGATGAAGACGAATACTGACCAAGTATGGAACCAGAAGTAGGACCGGCATAGTGAGCAGCAGGTATGAATGTCTGAGTACCTGCATGAAACTGTGAGGGTGGTAGCTGAGTTCCTGCAAAAGGGGGATTAGTAGCACCAATTACATTAGAATTACCACCCCCTTTGGGAGCATTACGGCCATTGTTTTTACCCTTGTTTGACTTATTATTCTTTGCTTTACCGGGATTAGAGACATGAGAATTGATGTTGTTGATTTTATACATATTTTTCTTAGCATTTCTTCCTCATTTAAGTGTGTTTTGATAGCTAAACTTTCGAATTCGGTACTGAAATGAAATAAATTTGTTTCCGAAGGTTTGTAGCGGACATTTGCGAATCAAGGAAAACGAATGATGCAATGTCAAGATTTATTGATAAACTATCAAACTATTGGATACAAAGAAGAACAGTCCATGGCCATGGAATTTAGACAAGCCATGGATTTGAAGAGAATGCCCGCTAATACATGAAAGACAATCCATGGCCATGGATTTGAAGATAAAAGCATAAAGGAAAACATGGCCATGGAAATCAGACCTTGAGCGCACACACGAAAAGGGAAGTGGGGGAAGTTTGTAAAGGAAAGGGAAACCCTAGATATTGAAAAGGAGACGGCGGCTAGGAAGAAGGAGGAGAGAAACGAAAAAGGAGAAACACGATTTCAAGCATCATGAGACGCTTTTTGTGAAGAACAATTGAAGAATCTTACGAATCCGACTTCTCCATTCATCATTCTTACATTGGTTTGGTATCTTTCATGGATTCTTTTGTTAGTGTTTTGATTGAGATGATGGTAACCCTAACCATGGGGTGATTTTCTTTTGCATTTACTTAGATGATTGAACCCTAGTTTAGATGATAACGTTATTGGATTGAATCATTCTTTTGATTTCATTGGTTTATTTGATTACATTTGTTTGGTAAAAACTTGGGATTTCATTAATATTCAATAGATAGTCAATTCAATTTGTGGCGAAAGCCTTTTGTTTTGAATATTTATTTCGACTAATTGTTTTACCAGTTAATCGTTTCTTCAAACCGGAACCGGTAAAAAGAAGTTGTTAGGGTTTTTCAAGTTTATGACATTACAAGTGAAGTTACATTGAGATGAACCACCTTGTGTAACTTGGATCATTCTTAATCATATAACTTCAATAATCAAAGTGATTGTGTTTTAATTGCATTTTTTGAGGTGGATATAGTGAAGAACTTCACGTGTCTTTCTAATAAATATAAAGTTAAATAACCTGACCAGGAAGTTTAATTGGCTTGATAATCACGTGAGTTAAATTCAATATCGGGCTTTAAATGCTATCACCGATACTAGGGGGATTGATTCTAAGTGAATGCATTGTTTTGACACTAAACTGTCCACTTCTTTTTTTTTTTTTGTTCTGCTTCATAGTCCAAGTTAGTTCATTTGCTTCATTATATTAGTTATTTAGAATCAACTACTTATTGTCCATGATTAATTAGTAACCAAAGACTTATTATCATCATTCTGCATCGTTTCCCTGAGATCGATATTCGGTTCTTACCTAAACTATTCTACTATACGATAGGTTACACTTGCCTATTGTCTATTAGTTTTAGTTTGGATTAGTCCCATTTTTATTATAAAATATGTGTTTAGTAAAATAGACACCAAGTTTTTGGCGTCGTTGCTGGGGAAACGGTGATTTTGAGAACGGTCTGAAGTTGCTAGATTAATTAACTCCTTTCATTAGATTTTGTTTTAGGAAAGTTGTTTAAATTTTAGTTTTTTTTATAAATTGTTTTCTTTTTTCATTTTTTATCTTATTTTATTTTAGTTAAACAAATTAAGTTTGGGGAATATTTGCATTTGCATCGAATCCTTGGTTGATTTTCTTTTTGGTTTATCATAGTTTATTTTCTCTTTTTGTTTTGCTTTTTTTTTTCTTCTCCTTCTCTTCTGCTTTGTTTCGCTTTTTATTTTTTGTGCAGAATGTATAATGGATTTGAGATGTATGAATATGGCTACGAAACAAGTTATCATCAGGGGGAGATCAATTATGAAGAACATGGTATGTTGTCGTATGGAGATCCTCATCTTGACCCTTGTTTAGGTGCCTACATGCCTGAGACCTCTTATTCCTCCTATGACGATTGTTGTGATTACTTGTTCAATCTACTCTCTTCCAAAAGCCATCATCAGCTCGAATATCAGACCCCACACCAACCTGACATTCAGTATTACCAAAGTCAAGATATTAAATATTCTTACTACACTCATTCCCAAGATGAACCTGAGATAAGTATGAGCTTTACTGAACTAATGATGAATCATATTGCGAGTCAAGAGGCAAGGCAAAGCCAAATTGATGCGTGTCTCCGTGATCAACAATCTACAATTGAGAATCTTGGATGTCAAATGGTACAATTGGTCGAACTGATTGCGGAAGCACCATCAACAAGTAGTTCAGGTATACGAGAGGAGGAGATACAAGCTCATGGGAATACTCACACATATACATACGATGTTAGTGATTCAGATGAAGATGTTGAGTCTGTTTATGATGAGACTCTTCCACTTGTACAACTGATCACCAAAACATCAGGGACAACAACAGGCCAAGTACTTTCATCAAGCTCACATGATACCTCACAAGTCTCTTATTTGAAGATCAACGATATGGTGGAAGACGACTTCAATCCCAAAAAGGATTTAGAAGAGCTTGCAAGACTTTTGGGAGTCAACGAGTCTACCCTTGTTGATGATGAGGGAGTTGATTTTAATTTATTTGATGGAAACTCATATGCTATTGTTAATACTATGAAATCCTCATCTGATTCTGAATGTACTAATCGTTTGGTGGATGTTATGGATATGCAGGTAGAGAATGTTGCAATAATTTGTTCGAATCAACAGAGTGAGGAGGATAACTCGAAGCCACCCATGAAAGGAAAACAATTTAGGCGTACTCGACAGCGAAGGAAAAGACCAAAAGGTCGTGATGTCATTAAAGATGGTAAACGTAATTCAACAAGATTAAAACATGAACATACACACATTAATGGATGCAAGAAGGGTAAGGAGTGCAAACTTAATTCGTCAAAGTCCATTTTTCGTACTTTATCCAAAGGTAAGACTTACATCCTTTTCATTCCTTTGAAAATAAAAATGAGTGGAATAAGGTCAAGCTAGAGACCTTATAAACAAGCGCTTCCGGGAGGCAACCCGTAGATTGAATAGTTATCAATTTTTTATTTGTTTTGTTTGGTTTATTAATTAGGATTTGTAGTTAATTTTGTCTTATTTTCTGTCAATCTCTTGGAGAATGAGAAAGTTGTAAATCCATGGTCATGTTTATTTAGAATCCATGGCCAACTATTAGAAGGATTTATAACAGTGAGTTTTATGGCCATGGATTTCTAAATCCACGGTCTCATCATATATCGTAAAATTCCAGTAAGTTCCATGGCCATGTTTTCTAAAAAATACATGGTCCCTTTTCGGAAGCGTCCTAGGGTTAAATACATGGCCATGGATTCCAAAATCCATGGCTTGTCACGGAAGCGGCGATTAAAAAAAACATGACCATGGATTTGTTTTTCTAAGAGGCCCATGGCTTATTGTTACGGAAGCGAGAAAACGAAATACATGGCCATGGATTTCTGAAATACATGGCCATGGATTTCTTGTTTCTAAGCGGCGACTCTTAGCCCTTCTTCCCTCTTCTCATATCCCACTCTCCACTTGATTTTCACCATTGTTTTCTCTCAATCAGGTGCTAGTGGACATACGAGAGACTTATTGTGCATACTTCTTGGTGCTCATGTCGGTCCACGTTCCATACTTCAGGGGAGTCATTCTGTTCATCTCTTTTGCTTACACTTCCACCACTACACCTTACTATCTTTTGAACATTGAGGACAATGTCCAATTCTAAGTGTGGGGAAGGGGTATGACCATTTAAGCATGTTTTGTTTAAGGGTGAAATTTTTTTTAAATGTGATGTAACTATTCTCAATTTGGCCTAAAAGTCCTATTTTTGTGGCATTCTCTTTACACTTTCGAGAACATTGGTGTTATTGCTTGCCAAAGTACTTCATGAGAATGTAAACTTAATTGAGTAGATTTGCATGATTTAGGAGAGATGCTTTACTTCATGGATTTGGTTCTTGGATATGTTTGCATGACCCTTGCACATTGTAGCCTATATCATTCGTGAGGATTTGAGCCAAGAATAGCATTCACTTTTAATGCTTGTGTTTTCTTTTGTTGAGTGTGCCGTTGGTACTTGTTTACTTCAGAACTTGCTTATGTAATACATTTCGAGACCACATTACTGAGAATGTTGCATATATAATGAAGGCAAATTAGGATTGAGCCATTTAGTTACCGTTTCATTTTTCCCTCCTTCTAAGCATGCAAAATGATGTGTGTGTTTTTTCCCTTAGTTACCCGTTTTGAGCTTAAATCTTTTCGTTTCAGTTATAACCCATGTTGTTAACCTTTTCAATCCGTTTGGCTCTCGTCACCCTTAGTCTTAATCCGATCTCTATTCCAGCTGTGTAGTTAAACTTTTATTTTCTTTCAGTTTTTGAGTTTTATGTATTGATGCTTAGTAGTTCAAATAAAAAAACAAAAAAAAAAGCAAAGAAAAGAGAAAGAAAAGAAAAAAAAAAGAAAAAAGAAAAAAGAAAAAAAAAGTATAGTTTTATCTTTGTTCTCCTTTGTATTTATTCCTTTATTTGGTTAGAGTTCTTTCTATGTAATTGTTCAAGTTGTGATTAAGTTCTTCTTTAGCTAACAGCTCGTGTTCTTAAAGTGTCGGATTTAGGGCTATTTCACACAGTTTATCCTTTGTACCCTACCTTTTACCCCTAGCCCCGTTGCAACCCTTAGAAAGACCTTCATTTTGCCTCATTCTCATATTCAGTGGTGGAGATTTGATTCTCAATCAAGCTTATGATGGTAGCATGTTTCACGACTTGGCTTGAGTGAATTTGTCTTGAAAAGAAACCCTGATACATACTCGAGTGTTTGAGCGAATCCTATTGTGAGGTGCTTTGGTTATGTAGACTAATTCAATAGCGACTTTCATGAATGCTAATTATCTATGATCTAGCCTCATGTGAATTTCTTGTTTGGTTTGCATTCGATTGTTTTACTTACAAAAGTATTAATATCATTCGTTCCAGATAATGTCTCAAGTAATTACTTTTAGAGAGATTTTGCTTGAGGACAAGCAAAGCTTAAGTGTGGGGATATTTGATGTTGTTGATTTTATACATATTTTTCTTAGCATTTCTTCCTCATTTAAGTGTGTTTTGATAGCTAAACTTTCGAATTCGATACTGAAATGAAATAAATTTGTTTCCGAAGGTTTGTAGCGGACATTTGCGAATCAAGGAAAACGAATGATGCAATGTCAAGATTTATTGATAAACTATCAAACTATTGGATACAAAGAAGAACAGTCCATGGCCATGGAATTTAGACAAGCCATGGATTTGAAGAGAATGCCCGCTAATACATGAAAGACAATCCATGGCCATGGATTTGAAGATAAAAGCATAAAGGAAAACATGGCCATGGAAATCAGACCTTGAGCGCACACAAGAAAAGGGAAGTGGGGGAAGTTTGTAAAGGAAAGGGAAACCCTAGATATTGAAAAGGAGACGGCGGCTAGGAAGAAGGAGGAGAGAAACGAAAAAGGAGAAACACGATTTCAAGCATCATGAGACGCTTTTTGTGAAGAACAATTGAAGAATCTTACGAATCCGACTTCTCCATTCATCATTCTTACATTGGTTTGGTATCTTTCATGGATTCTTTTGTTAGTGTTTTGATTGAGATGATGGTAACCCTAACCATGGGGTGATTTTCTTTTGCATTTACTTAGATGATTGAACCCTAGTTTAGATGATAACGTTATTGGATTGAATCATTCTTTTGATTTCATTGGTTTATTTGATTACATTTGTTTGGTAAAAACTTGGGATTTCATTAATATTCAATAGATAGTCAATTCAATTTGTGGCGAAAGCCTTTTGTTTTGAATATTTATTTCGACTAATTGTTTTACCAGTTAATCGTTTCTTCAAACCGGAACCGGTAAAAAGAAGTTGTTAGGGTTTTTCAAGTTTATGACATTACAAGTGAAGTTACATTGAGATGAACCACCTTGTGTAACTTGGATCATTCTTAATCATATAACTTCAATAATCAAAGTGATTGTGTTTTAATTGCATTTTTTGAGGTGGATATAGTGAAGAACTTCACGTGTCTTTCTAATAAATATAAAGTTAAATAACCTGACCAGGAAGTTTAATTGGCTTGATAATCACGTGAGTTAAATTCAATATCGGGCTTTAAATGCTATCACCGATACTAGGGGGATTGATTCTAAGTGAATGCATTGTTTTGACACTAAACTGTCCACTTCTTTTTTTTGTTCTGCTTCATAGTCCAAGTTAGTTCATTTGCTTCATTATATTAGTTATTTAGAATCAACTACTTATTGTCCATGATTAATTAGTAACCAAAGACTTATTATCATCATTCTGCATCGTTTCCCTGAGATCGATATTCGGTTCTTACCTAAACTATTCTACTATACGATAGGTTACACTTGCCTATTGTCTATTAGTTTTAGTTTGGATTAGTTCCATTTTTATTATAAAATATGTGTTTAGTAAAATAGACACCAAGAATATAAGGCAACAGGGGACTGGATAGTCGTATCAAAGTGGGAATCAGCATTAGCTTCACGAGATTCATGTAAGAGAAGCATATTTTTCGCTTTAATGAAATTGGGAAAAGGAGTAGTATTAGTGATGACATCAACAATGCTAGAATAAGACGACGGGAGTTTTTTAAGTATCTGCATTACTAATTCAACTTCACTAATTTGACAATCAACATCAAATAAGGCATCAGCTAGGTTTTTTAGGGTATGACAGAATTCAGTTATGGAAGTGGAGCCTTTAGCGGTGTTGCGAAACTGTTCTTGTAATTGTAACATACGAGACATTTTATTATTAAGAAAGAATTCATTAATTTTGTCCCATAAATCTTTTGCAGTACATTCATCACTCGAAACAATTTGCAACAAGTTAGGATCACAAGTAGAATAAAACCAGGACTTGACACGAGAGTCAATATATTTCCAGTCTTCATCAAGATCATTTGCAGGTTTAGAAGTGCATGTGATGTGTCCTAAGACTTTGGCACCTTTAGACATATCTAAGAAAATGCGACGCCACAATTTATAACGAGAGCCATCAACGGAAAGTTTAAAACTAAATTGGTTGTAAACATTGGTGAGGGCATAAACAAGTTGTGCAGCTGTGGGTGGTGCAGGTAGAGAGGAAGGACCAGACATGAGGACAGATAAAGCAAAAAATAATAATTTCAAGCAATTAAAAAAACAAAGTAGACGAATGCTCAACCGTAGGTAGGTGTAATTTAATATAAACGATACCGTAACCGAAGGTGATGAAGTAGATATAATATTATATCTAAATATCATATATCGTGGAATATATAATAGTAATAGATATAATATATATCTTGCCTTGAAGTTTAATGGGGACTGTGCCTTGTACTTCGTTCCAGCACCAAACCAGAGAACCAACACCAAAACCCAGCAGCAGCGTAAATGGAGAAACCTTAGCCGAAAAAAAAATCAACAGCAGCGGCAGGAGCAACCAGAGAGACAAGAACCAGTAGCAGCAGCAGCGGAGGAAGGATTGGCGGCGCTGGCTGAGGGAGATAAACAACCAACACCGAGCAGCGACGGCAGTCGGCAAAGAAGGAATGCGGCGGCAGCAACTAACCGCAGCGGCAGGGGGCGACGCTGCAGTCACAGAGGAAAGAATGAATAGTAAATCAAGCGACGCTGGTGACTGGCGCTGTTGTAGGTCACAGAGAGGAGCGGCGCCGGTGAGAGGCGGCGGCGGCGGCTGGTTGCAGGGCGCAGAGAAGAAAAGGGCAGCGGAAGAGAGTCCGAAGGTGGGTACACCGTCGGAGTGGGCACGGTAGGGCACAACCACAGAAAAAATTCTAGGTTTGGCTCGATACCATGTTAATTGTAAAACCCCGTAGGGAATGCATTGCATTGGCTCTCATTATATAAATACAATACTTACACAAAGGTACCATACACTATACAAATATTAGATATGTATCCTAATTAACAATTCTGAAAATGATAAAATATAAAAATGGAATATCTGAAAATCAATAATCAAAATTTATCATATTTACAATTGAAGTTTCACCATGTAATTTTTAACTTTTGTTATCTAAGTTAAATTGTAAATTTTGTTAGCAAAACAATTAACACAACGTTTAAATCCAAATTTTTACATTTAAATCAGAATATTTACATTTGAATTTAACTATGATCATTAAGGATAATAATGATATATATTTATTTTAGGTAAGCATTAATTTTATATGTTGCAAATCTAATTCAATATTAATTCATTAGTGAGAAAAAATTAAAATCAAAATTTAATGTAATTATGTTAATGTATTATATTAGGAAACAGAGGCGGAAAAATGGAATTTTCGTGCATTGTGGAAGCGACACGTGGCATAAATTGTTTTGCTTTATTATTATATATAGATATAGATATATAGATTAAATTTAGGAAAAATTACCTAAAAAATAATATAAAATTTGAAATTTGACAATGAAGGTATTGTAAAAAAAATTTGGCCAATAAAGTTAACGTAAAATTTTATTTTGTCCGAAAAGACGAAAAAAGATATGAAATTCAAATTTCAGGCGAAAAAGATAATAAAATATTATTCTTTACCAAAAAAAAGATCATAAAATTAAAATTTTACATTCTTAATTGGTCATCAATACAATTTCTCGATAAAATTTAATTTTATTTAACATTTCTTGGTAATTTGCCTTTGAAATCAACTAAAAAAGTGATTTATATTTAGGGAAAAATCATGTAAAAAACCAACGCACTTTCAGTATTTTTCGAATGAGTCATTGTACTAAAAACGTTTCCATAAAAGTCCCTCAACTTAAGCATGTTTTCGTAAAAATCACTACACATAAAATGTTTCCATAAAAGTCTTTTAACTTAACAAAATCTTATGAAAAATTTCCGAAAAATCCTTAAAAAAATCTCATAAAACAACACAATTCGTAAAAAATTTTAAGTTGAAGAACTTTTACGGAAACGTTTTAAATACAGTGACTTAATCAAAAAATATCACAAGTACATTGGTTTTTCGTATAATTTTCTATTATTTTTGCAACATAAATATCATAAAATATTATTCAATGCGTGACATGTGATTATACTAATCCAATTTTTATATGTTAACTGGTTTATTTTTATAATATGTATTTTTTTAATTCACTCATTTATATCCACTACTACAAAAAGAATAATGGACCCCGGTCAAAATGATAATAAACCCCGGTTGTAGCACCGGGGTTGATAAGGGGAGAGGTCTATTCCGAATGTAAAGGACCCCGGTCGTTCAACCGGGGTATATATGTATATAGACCCCTATTTTATTCAAAATAACCGGGGTTCCAAGGCTTATATGGAACTAAAAAATACAAATAGACCCTGATTGTTATGTAAGGAACCATGTTTCAAATGTTTTTTTTTATTTTTATTTTTTTAACAATTTCCAGCACCTATATATATATATATATATAGTACTGCAGAACTCACACACCCATCTATTGTCCACAATGGGATTCGAACCCTCAACCTTGGGGTCCCCTCTAACACCTTGATACCACTAGGCCAAAGACCTTTTTTTAATGAATTGATTAAGACAATAAGGTATAAATGTTTTAGTTAAAGTAAAGGACCCCGGTCATTTTGTTAAACAACCGGGTAAATGTTGGATTATGTACCCCGGTTTTTTTAAAAACAACCGGGGTGTATAAGAAAAAGTAAAGGACCCCGGTCATTTTGCTAAACAACCGGGTAAATGGTGGATTATGCACCCCGGTTTTTTTAAAAACAATTGGGGTGTATAAGAAAAAATAAATGACCCCGGTCATTTTGTTAAACAACCGGGTAAATGTTGGATTATGTACCCCGGTTTTTATAAAAACAACCGGGGTGTATAAGAAAAAGTAAAGAACCCCAGGGTAAATGTTGGATTATGTACCCCGGTTTTTATAAAAACAACCAGGGTGTATACGAAAAAGTAAAGGACCCCGGTTACCTTGTTAAACAACCGGGGTGTATTAGCTAACACCTTAACGAACTTCAAAAGAACCCTGTTCTTTTAGCTTTTTTTCTATTAATCGGGGTGAATATAGGGGGTCCATTATGTTTTTTGTAGTGGTGATCATTTCAATAATTTATAACATTAGAGGTGTTGGTTCTAGAAGTTTTTTTTGTCAACTCAATATGTAATGCAATAATATATTTATCATATGTTACATGCCCTAAAATCTTGGAATGACATGTTTAATAGGATATATTACCAACTTAACATCATGTTTATATTTTTAGATTAAAATTAACAATTTTTGAAGTTTCATTAATGCCATTTTTAGCATGTAAAAGTGTAAAACTCATGGATTTTAGTGTGTAAACGTAACACGATTCCATTATCTGAATTCCATCATACTAAACGTTTATTTGAATAATTTAATCAAAAAAATTTATAACCTTCAATCGACTGAATAAATTTGTAGTATAATTATTTATAATTTAATGTAACAAATAAAAAACATAGTGAATTAATTATATAAATGCTAAAATTAAATACCCAATAAGTTATAATTATTTATAATTTTGGTTCATTTCACCAAACTCATACCATTATTATTATGCAATCCCAAATTTTATAAAAGTTCAATTAATATTATCGGTTGTTAACCCGACCTGACCAATTTAGTTAATAAAAGTATAAAAATGAAACACAATTCAAATTTGTGTCACCGGCGACTAAAAATCATGGGTCCGCCACTGTACACCCTCCTCTTCTGTCTTTCGATTGTCTTATATATGAATTTATAGTAAGACATTGTTCGTTTACCTCTTAATGGAATCATTAAGAGGTCATTTTACCTTTGAATGACATCTTAATGATTCTATTAAGAAATAAACAAACAACCCCTAAGATGGTAAAAGTATTTTTAACTAAACTTTTCTTTAAACGATATGATATTCAAAATTAAACATGACGTTAATTGGATATACATATGAAGACAACAAATTGTCGAGAATTACCTTCTATTTCTTGTCTTTCGAAAAATGACGTACTACTTCACGAACATGTTACAAATGAAAATTATTTTCCGCTTCTGTCGCCGTCGTTTTGTGCGGGTACACTATATATGTGTGTGTGTGTGTGTGTGTGGTTAGGTTCCGATAATAACCTTATATTCCGTGAGAACCACTGCAAAATACACAAATTTATATACATCAAATTGTAAATTTTTTAAAAATTATTATACAATAGTAACATTATTATTCATGAAAGAGAATTTAAATAATTTTTAGTTTATAACTTAAATGCAAAATTTTAAACATAAAATGCATAAAATTTAAAAATACACAAATTTATACATCAACAACAAAAATTTTCACGTAAAATGCATAAATTTACACAATAAATGTACACAACTACAAATTTCTAGCAGTTCTCATATTCTCATGAAAGTCGGAGTTCTCATCAAAATTATCTGAATTCCATCATACTAAACGTCTCTAAATGAAAATTGCTAAACATAAAACCCGGCTAAAATTTCCATCAACGACCATACCACGACCGCCTCCCATGGGCGGTCTGTGGTTGCCTGGGGTGGCAAATGTCACTGGTCTTTCCGTCAATAACTTTGTTTTGTAATGTAACTTTTTGAGACATTTTGTTTGTGTAACTGATGTTTTTTGAACGTGCAACCGTGATTTTGAAATATTTAAACATTTTATTTGAATAATTTAATCAAAATAATTTATAACCTTCAATCAACTGAATAAATTTGTAGTATAATTATTTATAATTTAATGTAACAAATAAAAAAAATAGTGAATTAATTATATAAATGCTAAAATTAAATACCCAATAAGTTATAATTATTTATAATTTTGGTTCATTTCACCAAACTCATACCATTATTATTATGCAATCCCAAATTTTATAAAAGTTCAATTAATATTATCGGTTGTTAACCCTACCTGACCAATTTAGTTAATAAAAGTATAAAAATGAAACACAATTCAAATTTGTGTCACCGGCGACTAAAAATCATGGGTCCGCCACTGTACATCCTCCTCTTCTGTCCTTCGATTGTCTTATATATGAATTTATAGTAAGACATTGTTCGTTTACCTCTTAATGGAATCATTAAGAGGTCATTTTTTACCTTTGAATGACATCTTAATGATTCTATTAAGAAATAAACAAACAACCCCTAAGATGGTAAAAGTATTTTTAACTAAACTTTTCTTTAAACGATATGATATTCAAAATTAAACATGACGTTAATTGGATATACATATGAAGACAACAAATTGTCGAGAATTACCTTCTATTTCTTGTCTTTCGAAAAATGACGTACTACTTCACGAACATGTTACAAATGAAAATTATTTTCCGCTTCTGTCGCCGTCGTTTTGTGCGGGTACACTATATGTGTGTGTGTGTGGTTAGGTTCCGATAATAACCTTATATTCCGTGAGAACCACTGCAAAATACACAAATTTATATACATCAAAATTGTAAATTTTTTAAAAATTATTATACAATAGTAACATTATTATTCATGAAAGAGAATTTAAATAATTTTTAGTTTATAACTGAAATGCAAAATTTAAAAATACACAAATTTATACATCAACAACAAAAATTTTCACGTAAAATGCATAAATTTACACAATAAATGGACACAACTACAAATTTCTAGTAGTTCTCATATTCTCATGAAAGCCGGAGTTCTCATCAAAATTATCTGAATTCCATCATACTAAACGTCTCTAAATGACAAATTCTAAACATAAAACCCGGCTAAAATTTCCATCAACGACCATACCACGACTGCCTCCCATGGGCGGTCTGTGGTTGCCTAGGGTGGCAAGTGTCACTGGTCTTTCCGTCAATAACTTTGTTTTGTAATGTAACTTTTTGAGACATTTTATTTGTGTAACTGATGTTTTTTGAACGTGCAACCGTGATTTTGAAATATTTAAACATTTTATTTGAATAATTTAATCAAAAAAAATTTATAACCTTCAATCAACTGAATAAATTTGTAGTATAATTATTTATAATTTAATGTAACAAACAAAAAAAATAGTGAATTAATTATATATATGCTAAAATTAAATACCCAATAAGTCATAATTATTTATAATTTTGGTTCTTTTCACCAAACTCATACAATTATTATTATGCAATCCCAAATTTTATAAAAGTTCAATTAATATTATCGGTTGTTAACCCGACCTGACCAATTAGTTAATAAAAGTATAAAATTGAAACACAATTCAAATTTGTGTCAACGGCGACTAGAAATCATGGGTCCGCCACTGTACACCCTCCTCTTCTGTCCTTCGATTGTCTTATATATGAATTTATAGTAAGACATTGTTCGTTTACCTCTTAATGGAATCATTAAGAGATAATTTTTACCTTTGAATGACATCTTAATGAATTATTAAGAAGTAAACAAACAACCCCTAAGATGGTAACAGTATTTTTAACCAAACTTTTCTTTAAACGATATGAGATTCAAAATTAAACATGACGTTAATTGGATATACATATGAAGACAACACATTGTCGACAATTACCTTTCATTTCTTGTCTTTCGAAAAATGACGTACTACTTTCAGGAACATGTTACAAATGAAAATTATTTTTCGCTTCTGTCGCCATCGTTTTGTGCGAGTACACTACATATATGTGTGTGTGGTTAGGTTCCGATAATAACCTTATATTCCGTGAGAACCACTGCAAAATACACAAATTTATATACATCAAAATTGTAAATTTTTTAAAAATTATTATACAATAGTAACATTATTATTCATGAAAGAGAATTTATATAATTTTTAGTTTATAACTTAAATGCAAAATTTTAAACATAAAATGCATAAAATTTTAAAAATACACAAATTTATACATCAACAACAAAAATTTTCACGTAAAATGCATAAATTTACACAATAAATGTACACAACTACAAATTTCTAGTAGTTCTCATATTCCCATGAAAGCCGGAGTTTTCATGTGATACCGAGCAACAAACCCTCCCCCTCCCCCTCCCCCCTCCCCCCCACACACAACACACACACATAATATGATTCGATTAGGATGAAAAAAAAAAAAAAACGAAACCGACGGGGAAAACCGAAAACCGACGTAAACGGGCCGGGTTCGGGGACACTAATCGGGGACGGGGACGGTTTCGGGGAAAACCGCTAGGATTTTAACGGGGATGGTGCCGGGGCCGGTATTAGGTAAATAACCGATTACCCGGCCCGATTAACCGTTTAAGAGGTCCGCTTAAAAAACCGATTATTATATATATATATATATATATATATATATATATATATATATATATATATATATATATATATATGTAGGGGTGGGTTCAATGGAGAACCTTGTGCATCGAAGAACGTTGGAGAACCACAATGCATCGCTAGAAAAACTGAAATGCATCACGTAGAAATCAATGCATCACGTGGGAATTTGATACATCAAGTGGAAATAATGTAAAAATCGATGCATCACTCAAGAATTTGATGCATCACATGGAAATAATAATGCATTACGGGGGAATTGTGATGCATTTGTGGTGGTGCATGGAGGTTCTTCAAGGTTCTTCGATGCATGGAGGTTCTTCATTGAACCCACCTATATATATATATATATATATATATATATATATATATATATATATATATATATATATATATATATATATATATATATATATATATATATAAAAGAAACCCTAAATGTAAAGTCACAAACCCTTCTTCTTCCTCAGCCAGTAAGCCGTTGAAACGACTACGGATCATTTGGAACTTTATTTTCTTTTCATAAACTTTATTTTGTGGTTTGTAACCGTAATGTTGGTTGGAACATTTCGTAGTGTCGTCTTTCGAACATTGTAATCCTAGTTTATGCATCTTTTAATTGTCGCAGTAACAAGATTTAATCGTTCTCATTAAATGGGGATTTTTGCGGTGAAAATTAACTGTTTACATTAAATGGTGAAAACCGAATCCCCGCGGTGAAAACCGAATCCCCGACGTGGATCCCCGTATAAATCCCCGCGGTTTTTCAAACGGGGATGGTATGCGGTTTCTTAAACGGGGACGGGGACGGGGGGACTAATCCCCGGCCCGAAACCGGCCCGTTGCCATCCCTATAGTACCATTCATTATGCAGCGCACCAGAATGTACCATATTTAAGAAAACTTTTTAATTTTATTTTCATAAACATGTTTTAATTAGCATTATAAGTGGTACTCACTTGAACTTATACTACAAGTGGTACTCACTTGAACTTATATATATATATATATATATACACACACACACACACACACACACACACACACATATATATATATATATATATATATATATATATATATATATATATATATATATATATGGTTCGGGAGAGCACCACCCATTATGCAGCGCACCAGAAGGTACCACCTTTAAAAAAATCTTTTTCAAATTTTTTTTTTCATAAACATGTTTTAATAGACATTATGAAGATCATATGTAAATTTGACAAGGATTCACATCTCCTAGCTCCTAAAAAGTGATGTGAACACACACTTACATAATTTTGAATGTATGTGAATATGCATTTATGTGATGCGTTTTTTCATGCACTTAGAGTGTTCGGATTTGCTTGAAATTTATATATGATTTGTGTAACGTTAATTAAAACATATTCATGAAAAAAATTTCAAAAAAATTACTTTTAAAGGTGGTACCTTCTGGTGCGCTGCATAATGGATGGTACTCACTTGAACATATATATATATATATATATATATATATATATATATATATATATATATATATATATATAGTCAGGATCAATGGGTTATCATGTTAGACTGGGGAACCGGAGTTCATTCATGTTTGGTTATAAGTTAAAATGGTAATATAGCCAATTAGGTTTATCTTAAATAATAGATTATAACTAATAAATTAATGGATCCCTTAATTGTAGGGATTTTCATCCATAACAAATCTTTAATAAATTTCAAAATGAGTTTTAATGAACATGTTCAATTGGATACGACAATGAGTTTTAGTGAACATGTTCAATCGGATTCGACAATGGGTTTCAGTGAACATGTTCAACCGGAGATCATGAGGTCAAATAAAAGTATTTATTATTTTTTTCAAACCGTTCGTGAATATCATTTACACGTTGTTGAACATGTGCAATCGAGTCTTATTGTGTTTTTAGTCGTTGTTAAACGTTTTGGTGATAAACCAATATTGACGGTATTGAACATGTTCAATCGTGGTTTATGGAGTATCCTCATTGCATATGTTCAGTATGTGTATAAGGAATTATATTAACTGAAATGGAGATTTTATGGGATATACAGAATCTTTGATTCTAATTTAAACTTTTTAATATCATTTTTACCCCCAACATTAATTAATGTGTGAAATAGTTTTAAGCAAAATTTATATTATATTTTAATGATTTTAATGTTAAATGATTGGCTACAAATGGTTTCCCGGCACCCCAGTCTAACATGGTAACTCATTGATCTTGAATCTATATATATATATATATATATATATATATATATATATATATATATATATATATATATATATATATATATATATATATAATACAAAACAAAAAATATCAAGTAATTTAAATACTTCAAAAAATCAAACTTTAAACTTGAAAAAAGAAATATGGTTTTATTTTCCATATATTATCCCCTTATTATATTAAACGTTTTCCTCGAGTAGTATTAAAAAAAATGGAGGAATTTTGACCAATATAAAAGTCAAAATCCTGAGAGATTTGCATTTACATCAACAGCTCCATTTCCTTTTCCTGAAAGAAACAGAATTCAGAAAGAAAAATGCTGAAATTATATGTTGATCGAATATCCCAACCATCTCGTGCAGTTCTTATCTTCTGCAAGTAAATTAATTCATACATTTTCCCAATTTGACTTTCTGAGTTGACCTTAATTTGTTGTTTTTAGTTCTTGAAAGTATCATGTATATACACATTTCTTGTTCTTTAATCATTCTTATCTAATTTTCGGTTTCTTATTTGAAGGCTAAACGGGATAGATTTCGAGGAAATCTTAGTTCGTATTCCCAAAAGACAACAACTGTCTCCAGAATATGAAGGTTAGTTTGTTTGATCTTTTTAAATACGTCTGAAAAATTTTAATTTCAAGATCTAAACTTTTTTTTAGTTAGTTTGTTTGTTTCGCATTTAGAGTTAAGAGTTAAGGTTGGTGCATGTGAGTTTGGTTTCTTAAATCTACGAGAGAGAGTTGTCTGAATCATGTCTTGATGTCAATTTTTATCAAACGTGGTTTTCAGACTTTTTAACGTTTTATAAAACAAAAATCAACTTAGTTTGCTACCATTATCTGCATTGATTTTGTATTCAATGTTGCATGTTTAGTTGGCAGCTTTTAGGTAGCGATAGCTAGAACGTAATTTTAAAAAAAACGAAATCTTAATTAAAAATGATCTATTAAACAATTTGTTTTTTGAAAAAAGTTTCAATATTATGTTAAAATTTTGTATTTTGGTCGTCAGCCCGTTTAGCCTGTTTGCTTGAATGAGCCGAAATTATCACCTGTATCACAAAGCAGCAGTTGAAGGAACAAACACGATAACTTTATAGGATAGTAACTTGCTTACATCCATGGCATACATACTTATTAACATTGATCTTGTTGTATGCAGAAATAAATCCCATGAAACTAGTTCCAGCAATCGTGGACGGATCGTTTAAGCTGTTTGAGAGGTTCTTTCTCGTTCTCGTTATCGTGCATCGATTCTTTTGATTATAGCTAACGAATTAAGCACGATTCCGAGAGAGGTTTCTGTTAACTTATGAATTAACTTCTCGTTATGTTGTACATTGCCAGTCATGCAATTCTTATCTATCTTTCTTGTGCATTTTCGGGGGTGGCTAGTCACTGGTGAGTCGGTTTTATATCTGCATATATACGAAGTCTAAAGTCTAAACTTCATTAACGCTTCGCTTATATATGCTTAGGTATCCTAATGATGTATCCAAAAGAGCTAAGATCCACTCGGTTTTAGACTGGCATCATTCTAATCTACGTTGTGGTGCAGGTGATAAAAAAACCAACATGTTTTCATGTTTTTTGCGTTTTCATCCCTCCATGTTATATTTTTTTATAAAAGTCCTCAAGTTATTCTTTTCTTTTTGGTTTAGCGAATTTTGGATATTGAAACCCGGTTTTTCAGTTTTTTAAAACCCGGTTCACAAATTATAACCGGGGTCTAATGTCCAAATTTCACTAAACCGAAAAGAAAAGAATAACTTGAGGTTTTTTATAGAAAAAAATAACATGGAGGGACGAAAACGTAAAAACATGTTGGTTTTTTTCATAATATACCCTTGTTTTACTATATGAAATCGATGGGTTCTTTTTAATTTATGCTTTTTTCGGCTTTCAGATATACTTGTTTTTAACACCATCCTTTCGCCGATCAGCGGCCTCCCTTTAAGGCCTCAAGCAGCAAGTTAAGGGGAGGAGTTACTCATGAAATGTTTGTATAAATTAGAAAACTTTTGGCTAAAAGACGGAAGGTTTTTGGTTGGAAACTCTGAACCGTCGATAGCAGATCTTAGCTTAGCATGTGAAATCATGCAACTTGAGGTAAATGATTACGTTCTTCGTGTTTCGCATCAAAAGAATTGATCATGTTTCGTTATATATGTTAGTGTTTTTGGATCATTCTGCATCAAAATACAAACTTTTGTTTCAGCTTCTGAGTGATAAGGATCGCAATCGGATATTAAGCCCTTTCAAGAAAGTTCTTCAATGGATCGAAGATACTAAAGCTGCAACCGCACCTCATTTTGATGAAGTTCATGAGCACCTGTTTGAAACCAAGAAAAGGATTCGAAAGTTTATAGCAGCAGAATCTGGGAAGAACATATTGAATTCGAAGTTGTGATGATGATGATGATGATAAGTTCCATTTTTGATGTCATGATTGCCTTAATCGTTAACATTCAAGAATAAATTTGGCACATAACATTGCCTATGATTTGTTTTAATTTACAATAAGTTGTTTCACATAATGTAATCATCGTTACGTTGTCTAAAACTGGATTATAATTCAGTATACGCCATCATTTTACGATATGCACTTCAAGAATTTTGGGTATTAGGGGCGACAAAAGTCGCCGCTAAAGCTTCAAAAAGTCGTCGCTGGTATGTCGCCGCTATTATGTTGTCGCTATTGGTTAAAATGTCGCCGCTAATAGTGTCGCCGCAATTGCATATACTTTATCATCCCTTTGCCATATGATGTAAGAGTTCAGTTTATAATTGGGATTGTTGTATGATTTTCTCCATTTATTGGATATATTTACTTGTTTTCGAGAGTTTATATATCATCTATTCTTTGCTTTGTCAAAAAATAATATTTGCCATTATTTATTTTGTCACACATTGCTATAATATATGAGTTTTTGTAGTATATATGTGTTTGAACGGTATTTTCCCTTCGCTATATACACATTGAGATATCTTCGAATACGATCATCCATCTTTAGTATAACAATCTGAGAGCCAAAGAAACAAGAAAAGGTCAGTGTGCAACACAGGGGGATGACCCCTGTGAGGCACCTCCGACGCTCAAGTCAGGCATACTCCGGGTAACAATAGATGAGATCTTAAAATAAACGAGAGATTGAGTATATTCAGGGACATTATATATATTTTGTGCTTACCTTTCTTATGGAGAAGGAGAGGATATTTATAGCCTCTCTTGCTTAATTCCCATTGGCTCCTAACACCAAGCAGGGAAATACCTATAACCCGGATAAAAGAGGGCCTTCTGATCTGTTCTATGGACAACTCTGATGACAGGTATTGTCTTCTGGTGCCTCCATTGCTTTGTCACATCCTCAAGTCAACACCTACTTGACTCAGAGGTAAGATTAGGTAGCAGCTTTTCAAAAAGAGTTTCTTGGAATTTTCTTTATATGGATAAATATTTTACCCACATAAACAAGCCCCCGAGTCTGAAGTTCTAGAAGTCTAGAGCTTCGGACTCCGAGTAAGTGGGAAATATTTATTGATGTTATTTTGGATATAAATGGAATAAAAAAGGAAAAAATACTCAGATGCGTCGGGTAGCCTAACTGCTCCTGACGTCATAATCATGATGAGGAGTCCAGATGGCGGCTTCAGGGTCCTACGCGTGTCTCTGTGAGTCATATCCGACGATTTTATTTTAAGCGGGATCCCTTACTATATAGGAATCTTGACCTTTAACCTGCGCTACTCGGAGGGCCGGTCTGCAACCAATCAAATGCCTCCCTCTACTCATGTCAATAAATATCAAGATTCCACTTAGTGGGTGGTTTACCCATACCAACAAGCCCCCTAGTCTGAGTGTTTGGCATGATCAAACAGTTCAAACTGATACATTTTATTTTGGACCACAAAACCCAAGAGTGTGCCATCAAACTCCTAATGGACTTAATAAGTGTGATGAACTAACTCATAGAGAGTGTTCAATAAACAAGGCGGAATAGAATTCCAACGGTAAATATTCGAGAAATGCGATGAATAAATTCCTGATGGAAAATGTTCAATAAGCAGGGTGGAACAAACTCCTGATGGAGGGTGTTTAAAAAGTGCGAGGAACACATTCCTGATGAAAAGTGTTCAATATGCAGGGTGGAACAGACTCCTGATGGAGAGTGTTCAAGAAGTGCGAGGAACACATTCCTGATGAAAAGTGTTCAATATGCAGGGTGGAACAGACTCCTGATGGAGAGTGTTCAAGAAGTGCGAGGAACACATTCCTGATGGAAAGTGTTCAATAAGCAGCTTGGTGTCGACACAATAAGGAACAAGCTCCTACTAGAGGTTTGCTCATAAATGAGGATGATGGATCCCGAAGCCCAAAAGGACATATATATTATCTTAAGAATAAGTTAGCTTTCCGAGATTTACGAGGTGGAATTAGACGTAGGGCATAAGTTGGTCACTCCTTTTCATAAGGGAATCTTCATTTGTAAGAAGTCTTCCTTTAGACATTTGGAGAAACATACACCTTGTCCCATTTCTATCTTGATATGGTGACCAAAGTCGGTATAATTTAGCAAGGGAGCAAACTCGACCTTTAGAAAGAGTGAGTGTAGTCGCCGATTGGAGACTAACACAGAATATGGAAGGAGAGCGGAGCTCATCTTTCCAACGTGGTGCCCTCTGACTGGAAGGTAACACACCGATGGAAAGGAGATCCAACTTCTTCAACGTTACTACTCAATTTTATCTTATGTTTTTGTCTATGTGATTTTTCTTTTGTATAAAACTTGTAATATGTGACAGTCCCCTAGTTCAATGTTACTACACCATTAGTAGTATTGAACTAAAATGACAAGACTTAAATTGATTATATTTTCAAATAGTAATGCTACATGTAATATTATTAACATACATATATAGTATATTGAGTTGAGTATATCGGATATAACATGCGTATATAATGCTAACATGTCCCCAGAGGGTAGGTTGTCTCAAAGGGAGACCATAATGAGATCTAATAAGATGTTCAAATATATGATGGTTTCAAAATAACTCGAAATAGGTAAACTAGAGTTCACACTTGCTGACTGGAGTCCAGAACATTGAAGGTTAGAGTTATCACTTGCAGACTAGAGTTAGAGGCTGAAGGTCAGACTCTAATACTCTTAGCAGAAGGAACACTTAGTAGATTTCTAACGATGATCAAACGAATTCTACCTGAAGGCGAAGGAAACTTACTACTAAAAGTTAGAACATTACTCAAATGGCCCTGATGAGTGACTTTTGGAGATTACTTTTCTTTGTTTTGTTAATGGTAACTATATAAATATAGCAAAACTCTATTTATACATATTCACCCACCTCTTTTTTTTTTTTTTAGAAAACAATAAAAAAAAATGTATATGGTGTATGCTAAATTTGTAAGCATTTTCCTTTTGAAAGTAAACTATCTATTTTGGTGCATGTGTTTATAGATATAGGAATCAAATAATTACCATCGTAACATTTGTATATCCTTGAAAATTTTATTATATTTATATTGTCTCATTGATGAGACACGGCATGTTATGCACTAGGCAGAGGTTGTGACTCAAAATGAGAGGTTTAAGATCAAAGGTACCGGTCCCAAGGTTTAAGTTACCATTATAATGTGGTAAGACTGTAGGGAGAGATTAGGTGTACAACGAATACCTGATATAAGGACCTAAACTAGGATGAATACGGTCGAACAACTACACCTAGGAAGTCACTTGACTGGAGGTTTATTGATCGAATGCCGGAGTGAACCTAGTTGGAGTCTTGAAATCTGAAGTTTAATCGGTGTTCCATGACTAAGGCTTTGATGGTTCCAAAACTTAAGTTGTGTCTATATGCTAGAAGATACTGATTTATAACGTGTCAACTATGTCGTGTCTTATATTCTGTATCCTTATGTATGAATACTTTTTCTTAAAAATGGTTGACAAATAAAATAAAGAAAACGATAACCTACAAAGTATATTTGTAATGTGTGAAATAAAATGCTAAATGTCTTAAAAATCATTGTTCAATGATAAGCACAAGTTGGAGCTCGGCTCAGAACTACATTCCAAGACTAAACATTACTTACAATTTGGCATTCACAAGGCGTCCTGATTGTAAAGTTTCATGACCGTAAGACTAGTGGCTAAGTCTTGTTTATCGACTAGTTATACTTATACTTGACATTGGTGCTCATGAGCATTCCTTGACTCCTCCAACCATTCAGGTATATACATGTAGGCACTTTGTATTACTAACTTCGATTTGTGTCAACTGGAGTTTAACAAACACGTTTACACGAGCAACATAATGTAAGGGTTTTTGTCCCCCCATTTATGCTACTAATATTATTGGTAGTCTTGGACTACAGTAATAAATAGTGGGTTGATATTGTTATTTCAAATTTTTTGCTAGCTCAAAAAGAGTTTCTGGTATTTAACACCAGATATTGTAGTGATTTTGCCACCATAAACAATATGCATTGCTGTAAATGGTAAAAAACAATAAAAAATGATAGTAGATTGCTATTATACATATTTAACCCTTTAAAAAGGAATCATATGCAGCCAAGAAATGTTAGTATAATTTGGAAAAGTTTTGGCTAAAAGAGGGACGGTTTTTGGTTGGAAACTTTCAATCGTCAATAGCAGATCTCAGCTTAGCATGTGAAATCATGCAACTTGAGGTAACCGGTTTACGTTATTCATGTTTCTCATCAAAAGATTTTGATCATGTTTTGGTTGGTCTTTTCGGTTAATTCTGTATAAAACACAAACTTTGGTTTTCAGCTTCTGACTTTCTGAGTGAGAGTTGTAATTGGATATTAGGCCTTTACAAGAAAATGTATCGAGATTGGATTGCAACACAATCTGGAAATAACAAATTGAACTCGAAGTTGTGAGATCACATGATGATAAGTTCTGTTTTAAGATCATAATCGTTCTAGACTAATTTGTACATGACGTTTTAACGAGCTCGAGTTGGGCTCGATCATATTATATGCTTTATTTACAAGATTGATCTAAGTTTAGTTGCCATATGGTATCTCTTTGTCTAATGAAATTGCTAGGTTTATTATAGAAGCAATATGAATAATTTGTCAAACCAAA
This sequence comes from Centrapalus pauciflorus, assembly GCA_020465985.1. Lineage (NCBI taxonomy): Eukaryota > Viridiplantae > Streptophyta > Magnoliopsida > Asterales > Asteraceae > Centrapalus > Centrapalus pauciflorus. The sequence goes on along the minus strand of JAANYP010006343.1, from coordinate 20,503 downwards.
AATTAAATTTTTATTTAACTATATGCATTCACAAAAGACTTGCTACAAATTTTAGATTGATGTGTTATATTTTGATCTTTCAACTATTCAATAGTCACTAAAATTTTGTTGTTTTGATCATTCAACTTTTATTTGACTTTCCATTTTGATCACTATTAACCAGTCAAAACTTTAATGCTAACGTGGACACTTATTAATAATTGTGAATAGCATGTTTATAAAGTTTATGTTTTTTTTTTACCATTCAACGATCCAAATATTTGAAATTGTTTATTTTGGTTATTAAACTATCAAAAATGTATATTTAAGATACTAAGTGAGAGCTTCTTTGGCATATTTCCTGAAATTGGCTAGAATTTGCATTTAAAATCCCTTGTTTTGTTCATAGATTCTATTCATGATTTATTAAAACCATTCATTCATTGTATTTTTAAAAACCTAGCTTCCATCCTAGAATTTTAAATTTTATTTACCCATTATACTTCAGATTATCAAATTACCCTTGAACTATGATATAATTTTTTTGACGAAATCCTGATAAATGAAAATATTACATAATACAAATATTTTGACACAACGTAAATGCTAAGACGAAAATATGTGAACCTAACACCCACTAAACATATTTTTGTCAATTTTTTACCATTCAACTGTCATTTAACGTTTTTTTAGGTAAAACAAGATAAACAGTTGAACATGTTGTTATTATATCGCAACTGATATTAAATCTAACTTTTTGATTAATGCATTCGTAATCAAATAATAAAAAACATATACTACATTCTGTCCTAATTACATAAACCGGAGCTGTGTTATTCAATACTAAATTAGGCATGTAACGTTGCTATCATCGTTACGTTGTAATAAACCGGATCGTAAGTGATTATAATCATGAGTGAGTGAAGCTAAAATTGTAAGCAAATCTTTTGAACTAATAAGACCAATGAATACAGAGAACCAAAGTTAAAAGCAGATGAGAAACAATGAAGCTTCAAGCCAGGCTTTATCAAAACCGGGCTGGGCCAACTTTCGTGTTGGAAAGTTATTCGAGTCCGAGCGTGTCAACGGCCCAACTTCCTTAAAGAGTTCAATTACTCAAGAAAATTTAAAACATAATTAGTGAGCAAAATATATTTAAGAATTGGAAAAAAAATGCATATCTTAAAAAAACACAAATTGAAGTGTTGGATATTTGCTTTTTGGTAATGTTTTTTTTTAAGTTGCAACATAGAGCACTGTACATCTAACAACTACCCAAATTATTTTCTTACACCCAAAAATCATGCCACTTTTGGTATCCTAAAAACCATTTATACTTTGCATACTATTTATAATCAATCACATAGTTGTAATTCCTTGCATTTCCAATGTCTCCAGAATTTTGGGCCTTTTGTAATACTTCAACAAAAGAGAGCAACAGACGACACTTACCGACGAGGCAGCCATGGCAGCTCCGGCAATCCATGGTGGCAGGCGGAATCCGGTGAACGGGAAAAGAATGCCAGCAGCGATTGGAATGCCAAGAAGGTTGTAACCCAAAGCCCAAATGTAGTTGAGACGGATTCGAGTGAATGTTTTTCTTGAGAGATCAATGGCGGTGATCACGTCTTCTAGATTGCTTTTCATAAGGACTATGTCGGCTGCTTCGATAGCTATGTCTGTGCCTGCACCTATAGCCATTCCAACGTCTGCAGCAACTAGTGCTGGCGAGTCGTTGATCCCGTCTCCTACCATTGCCACCACATGTCCAGATGCCTGAATCATATAAAAGACCATGAATCAAGTATTTATGTAATCAAGAAAACATGCTAATATGTAACACCCATCGCCACCAAATGTCCCGATGCCTGAATCATTTAAGATCATACCTGTAGTTCCTTCACTTTCTCTGCTTTGTCCTCCGGTTTAGCTTCGGCAGTGACATCATCAATTCCAACTTCTTTTGCAATGGAGTTTGCAGTTCCCCAATTGTCTCCGGTAACCACCATACTCTTGACATTCATGGACTTGAGTATGGAGATCACTTCACGAGCACCAGGTTTTAACGGATCAGATATGGCAAGAACGCCGGTAAGTTGCCCGTCTATAGACACAAGAATTCCAGTCTGGGCCGACTCTTCAATTTCTGTCAGCATTTCTTCAGCATCAATGGAAATGCCGATGTTTTCCTTTAACATCAAGCTCTTGTTTCCCACTATTATTTCTTTGTTCTGAACAACTGCCTTCACACCATGTCCAGTCATCGATTCAAAGTTTTGTGCTTCTGCCCAAACAGGGTTCTCTTCATCTTCTTGAAATTTCTTGGCATATTCTATAATAGCCTTGGCTAAAGGGTGTTCACTGTTAACCTAGAACATTTTTAAAAAAAAACTCAATCCCAAAATCCAAGTAATGTTCCATGGATAAATTAAGCATAGATTATGAACATTAAACTTTGGAAAATCAATAAATAAGTATTTTATCCCATGGTAGCCTGGTGGTTCATGCACGCATCAATCCCTGCACATGTCTCTTAACTATAGGTTATGTGTGTGGGACTAGTTGGTGGAGCCACCACTAGAAGGTCCATTACCTCTTTTTTCTTTAAAATATTCTAGTCTAAAATAATTTGCATTAGTGCACAACAGGTACGTACCTCAGCTGCAGCAATCAATTCATAGAACTCCCTAAGTACCATGTTCTTCAAGAGTCTCGTGTTTACAACTCGAGGCTTGCCAATTGTAAGAGTCCCGGTCTTATCAAACACGATGCAATCCACCTGTATAAGTTAGTCCAAAACAATTAAACAAACAATTTTTGTGCAGAACCACAGAACGAATCACGAACTGGTTTTTTCCTCTCTTGTTTCAAGGTTGGAAAACAATAATGGTATAAGAAAACGAAAAATTGACCTTATGTGCACTTTCTAGTGCTTGGCCTCCTTTTATAAGAACGCCTTGAGAAGCCCCGACTCCGGTACCAACCATTACAGCAGTTGGAGTAGCCAAGCCTAAAGCACAAGGGCAAGCTATTACCATAACGGAGATTCCAAACTGCAGAGCAAGCTGAAAGCTGTCCATGGAAGAAGGTATCCAAGACTTTGGGTAGCCATCTAACTTTCCAGCAACAAACCATGCAAGCCAAGTGGCAAAAGAAAGAGCAATGACCTGCAGAAATGCATACCATCAGTATATCAGTTTCATGTCATTCATCTTAACGGCATTAATATATAAAATTGTGTGTAGTAAACTAACCAGAGGCACAAAGTATTTTGAAATGCGATCAGCAAGTTTCTGAACCGGAGCTTTAGCCATCTGAGCTGATTCAACAAGCTGAACTATTTGTGAAAGTGCACTTTCTGATCCAACACGTGTTGCCTTGATATGCAAAACCCCATTCTCATTCACCGTACCCCCAATCACAGCATCACCCTTCCTCTTGGCAACTGGCCGAGCTTCTCCTGTGATCATGCTTTCATTTACATGACTTTGTCCCCAAGTAACAAATCCATCTGAAGCTACCTTTGCACCAGGAACGATTTTAAGCACATCGTTCCTTTGAATCAACCTACTATCTATCTCTTCTTCATTTATCACAGTCCCTTCATTGTCAAGTGTCAGCAGTGTAGCTGTATCAGGAGTCAAATCCATAAGCTTTGCAATTGCCTCAGATGTTTTGCCCTTGGCCATAACCTCTAAATACTTTCCAAGAAGAATAAACGAAATGAGCATTGCACTTGTCTCAAAGAAGTCGGTAGCCTCAAAATGTGGTGACGCAGCAGCTCGCAACACAGAGTAGACTGAATAAAAGTATGCTGCATTTGTTCCCAACGCAATTAGAACATCCATATTTGCAGAGCCATGGCGCAATGATTTGTACGAACCAGTGTAGAACCTACGGCCGATAAAAAACTGCACAGGAGTAGATAATATCCACCTTACTAGATGGCCTACATTCATCATGTTGACAATCTTGGTATCCAATCCATGTTTGAGCCCCGGGATATACATAAACACCATGGAGGTCAAAAACACCGGAATGGTGAAGACCAAACTCCACATAAAAGATCTTCGGTACTGATTGATTTCGTCTTGTCTATGAGAATCCCTCCCTCCTCCCTCTGGAAATATCTTTGCCTTGAACCGCTCGGATCCTGTTGATTCAATCACTTGGATGAATTTTCTAGGTCCAGTCAAATCTGCTTTGTATGACAGAGAACACTTTCTGAGATTGGTATCGAATTCGACTTTCTCAACGCCGGGAAGTGCTTGAAGAGATACCTCAATCATCCTAATGGAACCATCACTCCACGGTCCATCGATTTGTAAATGTATTTTGCTCATGTCTTCCCCTGTACTAATCAAAATGGCTTCAAATCCGGTGTTCTCTATGGTCTCCAAGAGTTGATTATGGCTCACGAGTATAGGATCGTAGTGGACTTCAGCTTCTTCGGTTGCTAATGCAACTTGGGCTTTTTGTACACCGTGTACAGCCCTCAAAGCAGACTCAACCGTACTAGAGCAAGTTGTGCAAGTCATTCCCTTGATGAGCATTCGACATACTTGAGTAGATTTTTCATTAGTCTCCTCTGTAATCAGTGTTGCCTCAAACCCAACGTCTTCGATTTTTTCACGAATAGTCTCCTCCTATGAATAACAAACCATAAAAATGACAATAAAGCTTTGGTAAAATGATAAATCAACAAATTGTAATGAACTAATGATAAGTCTTGCAAAGATCATCATGTAGGTACTAAGGATGTGGTTCGCCTGTGGAATACAACTCGTAGAAATTGGAATTTACAGATTTACTATAGTTTGTTTGGGACTTTAGATTACAAAAACAATTATTAAATTTGTTTAAATTCCATCAAAATCTATGGTTTAAAGAATTTGCATTCCTAGGTAATTGAATTAAATTCAAATTCCAACCCTTCGCAAATCACACCCTAAGACAACCCCTTAAACACCATTTCGCACCCATCCCACGCCTAAATAGATCAAAATTTTGTACTCGTTGAATCAGAACTAAATATAAGAGCATGACAGAATTTCTGAATTATTCATTCAAAACACCGACATTATACTGAAATCAATAGCATGAACTAGCGTCTGAGACTCTGAGTTGAAACAAATCAACAATTGACAATGAACAGATACATAATATTGTTTCAAAAATTGAACTGCACCAGCACAAAATAATAACAATTTCTTACAGATATTTAACAACAATAATCCGTAACACAGAAAATCTGGGATAAAAAGGAAAATTCGTAGAAAAATTAACCATAATCATCAGAAAATTAGTAATTAAATCTAAGAAAAATGATAGAAATCCATGACTACTCCGAATTCACAAACTCAAATCAAATCAGGGCACCATCAACAGTCAATCATGCAGCTCAATTGATTTTCACAACAATCAATTACCAAAAAAAAAAAAAAAAGAACCACGAAACTTACATCAACGTAGCTAGGGTAAAACATGACTTGAGCTCGATTATTCAACACATCAACAACAGCCTCCTTGATTCCCGGCAACCGCTTCACCGCCTTCTCCACCGATCCAGCACAAGCCGAACAAGTCATCCCGATGACGGAAAACAAAACCCTAGATTCCGATTCACTCTCCAAATCAGCCGACATCCCCTTCGGATACTTAGGCATCGACGGATAATGCGGTCTCGGCGACAATCCACGAGAGTAGCCGTCACCGGCACCGGCGCCACGTATGCACGCCAGTGTTAACAACTTCGTCGCCATTTTTTTATAGCTTAATCTGTACTAAATTATCAAAAACTTTGATCAACAAGAAATCATGATGATTCCTTTTTTGTGAAAAAGCAAATCGATCGACTTATATAAGTTTAAATTTTATGAAAATGTAGCGGTGGATTGCGTAATCGATGATCATCTTGGTGGCGAACAAACGCGACCATTGTGGGCCCATACAAACTCCATTTTGCATTTTGCGCGCGGGTTTCATATGAATTTGACTTTTTTTAATTTTTAATATTTTATTAATTTTTAGTTACGTATTTTGATTTGTATGTACACACAAAAAAATATTTTTTTACTAATAAGGAAAGTGAAATATCAACTATTAAATGAATGATAATTGTTTGTTTTTAATTTCGTCCACACTTTATAAAAAGTGATACATTGTAGTTACAGGGTCGATTCTCAGTAGTTTCATATCCAGTACGACATAGAAGAAAATGTGTTTTTAAAAATGCAAAATATTATTTTTTTTATATGAGTTTGACCAAGATAGAAAAATAATGTGTATTTAAAAATAGAACATACTATTTTTTAAAGAGTTTTTTCATTTATTGGGCAAAAATTTTTTAAAAAGTACACATATGTATCTAATATATTACTTACCGGACTGAAAAAATAATGTCCCCACATAGTATGATGCCCTGACTCACATGTTACTTGAATAAATTTTAATAAATAATTAGTTACTTCAAATTAAACGAATATAAATATTAATTCTAGTAACAAATATCTAGAAAAGTATAAATATTTATCACGTGTATTATTTATTTAATCTTTTTAAAAATACGTAAATAATAGTTATTTTTTAACATTATTTTAAGTTTTTTGTTTCTAAATTTATACATATATTTAATCGATAAAATTTAAAATATCAATTTTACATAAAACATAATGTTTATATATTTTTTATAATAATAAATAAAATTTTATAAAATATGAATTTATTAATATTGTATTACGTTTACTTTTTAACTATTTAATATTGTTTATATATATTTTATGATTTAGTTCTTTATTGATATTATAATTTTTCCTTTACAAATGTAATCTTATTTATTTAAATATTTTATGTCAAATAATGGATAGAGTTAATTATTATAATTTTTATAGATATAGAAATAACAAATTGTGTTTATATTTTATTTTATTTATTTTAAAACTAATAATATGTATTTATATTTTTAAATGAAATGTGGTGTTGACAAGTGCCAATTTGTGATAGTGTTGATTATTTATTAATGTTTATAGATATAGAAATAATAAATTGTGTTTATATTTTATTTTATTTTAAAAATAATAGAATGTATTTATCTTTAAAATAATGAATTGTATTTATCTTTTATTTTATTTTATTTTAAATATGTATTTATCTTTTTAAATGAAATGAAGTGATGTCGTGATAACAAGTGTTAATTTGGGTTCTCCTTTATTATATACTAGGTTATTACTCATGTAATACATGTATTAATTTTAGAAATTGATATTTTATATATATATGTATTATATAATAGTTATATGAATAATAAAGTTTGCTTAATTTTAGTTAGTTAGTTATAAAATTAATCCATATTAGATTTACATAGATTTGATTTGCTTTAAAATTTAAAAATAAAATCTGTAAATGACGTGACAAAGGAGAGAGCGACATCTGGTAAATTAAATGAGAGCAAGTTATGTGACTTTAGTTACTCTTTTAATAATATAGATAGATAGATGTAGATTTGACTATGTACCCAATGTTATAGTTGTGACCACAACACAAAATATTAAAGAAACGTAAAAACCTTATCCAAAACAAAAAATTTAAAACGTGAATATATTTTTTTTCTAACGCACATACATGGATATGATTGTAACATAAATACTTGAATATTTTTCTACAATGATTTATAAGTAATGTGTGTGTATATATATATATATATATATATATATATATATATATATATATATATATATATATATATATATATAGATTTGGGTTCAAATGAGTACCACTAGTTTTGCGGAGTACCGGAGGTACCTCGCTTAAAACCATTTTTTTTGAAATTTTTTTTCATAATCATGTTTAAATTAATAATATAAGACTACTTGCAAAAAATCACACCTAAACACACACTAGAACTATGTGAAACGTGCAAGTTCACATGAACTGCACTGTTGTGAACGTATGTTCACAGCTAAGCATGTTCACATGAATTTTTTCACGTTCACATGACTTTTAAGAGGCTAGAAAGTGTGAATGTGTGTAATCTTTTACGAATAGGCTTATATTATTTGTATCTAAATTAATATGAAAAAAATTACAAAAAAAAAACTTTTTTTCGGAGCATATTCACATCTTAAACCCGTGTGTTCACAGGTACTCACGGTACTCTGCATTTTTTAGGTACTCACACGAACCATATATATATATATATTTATATATGATAAATATAATTTGTATGTAAAGCTACTTGATTGGAAACAATGAACCTAGACGTTTTATTACACTTTGTTAACTCGATGATTCAAACAATATCATGTACATATAACGATATAAAATCTTTAATGTTTTATACGTAGACTAGATCATATACTCATGTATTACATGGGTTGAATTTATAAAATGTTAAAAATAAATATTTATAAAACACGTGAATAATTATTAAAAAAAATTGAGTTTGTTAGATTTTAGTTAATTATATACAAGTTAAGCAACCCACGTGTTACATGGGTATATTTTATAAAATATAGTTTTTTCTTTTATATATATATATATATATATATATATATATATATATAGATTCAGGTTCAAAAAGGTACCTCTCGAAATCAAGTGCACCCGAAGGTACCAACCTTAAAAAACTTTTTTTAAATTTTTTTCCTTATAACCATGTTTAAATTAATGTTATACACATGATATATGAATTTCACATACATTCACACTTTCTGTGTCCTTAAAAATTATGTGAATGCTCAATGCATATTTATGTGAATGGTCATCCATGTGAATGGTGTGAATGACCATTCACATGATCTTTTTTAACCATTCACAAGATTTATGATGTTGCTCGTTTTGAAAAAAAATCTTATAATATTGTCTTATACATGTCTATTCAAAAAAAATATATGTGAATGATCATTCACATTAGGGTACGCTGGGTACGCTGGAATCTCATAGGTACGCTAATGAACCTGATTATATATATATATATATATATATATATATATATATATATATATATATATATATATATATATATATATATATATATATATAAGACTAAAATATAATTACAAATAGAATAAGGTATTGATACTAAAATAACATAAAAATTATTAAAGTTATATCAAATATGAAATTCAAATTGTTATAAGCTAATTATATCAAACAAATAGTCAAGATAATAAAATGATTGCACTTATAATTAAAGATATTTTTAAATATACAACATTATATTGTATCAATTATATGATCTATTATTATATGTTATATTGTTACAGTCAATATTTAGATATATTTTTATTTTACAGTAATAAATAGTATAAAATCACGCTCTCATATATGAGAAAACTTATACTTATTTTTAAAATTGATTATGTTGGTAACATAATTTTAATTTTAAATCAAAATTAATGAAAATAGATTTTAAAATTTAAGACATTAAGTATATTGACTTTCATCAATATTGGTTAAATTAGATAGTAATTAGTATTAGTTTTCCAAAGTAATAAAAGGAATAAATTGAAAGAGTTATATTAGAAAAATTAGGAGGAAAATTAAAAATTTGATTAGTTGTGAAATTGACATGTATCACTAAACATTTTGCTTTATTAATATACTAGTTTATGAACCCACTTATTACGTGGATAAAATTTAAAAAATAATTGGTTATATATTATGTTTTTAAACATAAAATTAAACCAAATAAATATTGATTATTATAAAAAAAATGTACAAGAAAAGTATAGTCATATGTAAAAAATATTACATATCTATTTTTTTAAATATATGTGAATAATAATTATTTTTTAACATTTTTTAAATTTTTTATTTCTAAATTTGTGTGTGTGTGTATGTGTATATATATAATCAATATTAATATATTTAATTTAGATCGGATAACAAAATCATAAAAATAAAATTATAATTTATTAGAAGAGCGTCATGTGACAATCTTTATTCTACTCTATTTATATATGATAATTCATCTTAAAGTTTATTTTTCGAATTAACATATTTGATACATACTACTTATATATTTATTACAATAAACAAAACACGTTATAATAATGGATAGAGTTAATTATTTATTAATGTTTACAGACATAGAAATAATAATTAGTGTTTATATTTTACTTTAAAATTAATAAAATGTATTTATCTTTGAAATAATGAATTGTACTTATCTATTATTATATTTTATTTTAAAAATAATAATATGTATTTATTTTTTTAAATGAAATGTGGTGATAACAAGTGGCAAATTGTAGTATTCTCCTTTATTTAATATATATATATATATATATATATATATATATATATATATATATATATATATATATATATATTGATTAGACTAGTTAGATTAGATTATAATAGATTGAATTGAATTGAATTTTAATTTATATTTAATTTTAGTAATGACATGTGGCAAATTGAAGTTTTGACTCGTGACGAATTAAATGAGGGATCAACACGTGACAAATTAGTTATTCTACCAAAATGCATACACTTGTTAAAACTTAAATTTATAGACTTTTGATTAAACTTTCCGTAATTTGGTAATATAGAATATATTGAATATAAATGAATCAAATATCATTATTAAAATATTATGTTATAAGTAATCTCTCTCTGTGTGTGTGTGTGTATATATATATATATATATATATATATATATATATATATATATATATATATATATATATATATATATATATATATATATATATGTGAAATCCAGTTTCTACCAATTCAATCAACACAATACAATTAATAAGAACAATCAATGTAATCAAAACTAACCGAATAATTGGATTTAAGATCTTGATGATTACAATACGTTGAAGTGTAAATTCCCTTCGTACAGTAGCTGCTTCTCAAAAGTTAATGCGTACAAAATCTGACAGAGATCTATTTCTAGAAAGTCAACATGACTATTTATATACAATTCCAAACTATAAGGAAATTACATAGTAAGTCCCTAGACTTTAATCTTTCATCAACTAAACATATTCCAACATTCTCCCCCTTTGATGAAAGAAGCAAAGTCTTCATGTTGACAATCCAATCTTCTGTTCAAATCTTCGAACACTTTTTCTATCTGACAGCCTCCATTCAATCTTAGAGATAAATTCAACCATGAGTTTTCTATCGTTAACTGACAGAGCACCTTTCTTTGTCTTCCTCTTCTGATCTGCTGCCAGTTTGCCTTTCAGACCAGTCAACACTTTAATCAATGTTCCGTCAGAAAACTTATTCAGTTCAACACTTCTCATGGCTCTCAATCTTTTATTTCTATCTTTGTACATGACAGCTGGATGTTTCACCATTATAACTTGAAATTCTTTAAGCTCACCAGCAAATTTAATATCTCTGTGAGGCGCAGTCATGTTTATCTTCCTCATCCCTCTCTCAACTCCAATCTGTAAATCTTGCACTGACATTAATACCAGCTTCGTATGCATAAAATGAAACAATGTCTTCAGCGCAAATCTACAATGTTCGTTCCTTTTATTCCTGCACAGTTCGTCAAAAAGATCTTCAATATCAACCAAGTGCATGTTGAACATGTCGGCTTCAGTGAATACATACGTGTTTCCATCGGACCTGGTAACAGTAAACTTCGGATAAAAAATCTTAACAAATCTTTCCTTTTCGATCATTACCAGATCTACTATCCTGAATTCACTCTTCACCTTCTCAACCTCTTGAGTCTTATTTCTTAAGAAACTGGCATAGTTGACCAGATTGGGCATGTTCGGCTCTAAAACTCGGAATAACTTGAGAAATGAACAGGGAGCTTGTTTCTTGCAAAAAATCCTTTTCTCCAAAATATCTTCAATATAAGGCATCTTATTCCTTTTTCTGATGAATTCAGCAGATCTATTCTCTGGAAGCTCTAGCTTTTTCACCTTCTTCTTGCTTATCTCATCTTTATTCAACAAAGTCAACATATCTTGAATTTCTCTCTGCACCACTTGTTGAGCTTCAAATCTGAGTCTATGTTGTTTTTTAGACTCATCGGCAAGCACATACTCGTTGAAGAATCTATCCATTACCTCAACCTCATTCAGTATGACCTTTTCTTGTGCAACACTGCTCTCAACTGGAAACTCTTCAAATTCCTCTTTAACTTGAATAACCACCTCAGGCTTTTCAACCGTTGGTGTCAAATCAGTATCCTTCAAAATCTCTTCAACTAACCCTTCCTCCTCCTCAATTCTTTCAGCTCTGAAATCAATATCAGTTAAGGCAATTATATCATCATCTTCTGATACTTCAATGTACTCCTCCCTCTCTTCTCCTATACCTTGAATACTTAAATCTTGATTTTTCTCTTGATTGTCTTCATCTGAATCAATATATTCGACAAAGTGATAGATATCAGACTGAATGTTCAAAGGAACTGGAACATCTTCATGAAGAATCAATTCCAGCTCTCTTTGTTCACCAGCTGAATCTTTTGAGCCTCCAGCCTCTTTCTCTTGAACTTCCGGTTCCTTTTCTGGATACGTAATCATTAATAACCCAGGCGTTGGTTCATCAAGCTTTCTCCTCTTCTCCCCCTCATGAGGAGCATCATCGGAGTCCTCATCATGCTCATCATGCTTCCTTTTGGATGAGGAAGCTTGAGCCTTACACGACTCTTCTACTGCAGCTACTCTTTCAGACAAATTTCCCAAAGCCGTTACCACTATATTCTCTAAACTGATCATTCGTTCTCTCATCTCATCAAATTGATCAAAAACAAAATCTTTTAACTCTTCCTTCAACTCCTCCATTGCTAGTTTTGATTCATCTCTTTTAACCGACTCCTCCGCAACATCCTTTCCCTTCAAAAACTTCTGAATGTTAGACATTTGAGCCATGACCTCAGCCAGTTGATTAGATACATGCGTGTTGACTCCAGAAACAACGGCATTCAAGGCTGTTGACAGAGTTGATTCGGTCACAAACGGGGATAAACTCACTACTGGGTCACGAAGACTTCCAGTTGACACAACAGTTGAACTGGTAAACAGAACTTCTGTGTGGCCAGTGCTCAGAGTTGGTATTTGCGTTTCTCTGACTGGACTTCCACCCTCTTCAAGTGACGGAGCAACAAATGCTTCCATTACTAAGGGTGTTCCGGTGGGAACACGAAGTTCGGCCACACTGACTTCAACGAATGAAGTCGACTCAAGTGTCCTAATGTGTATAGGATCTAGACTCAGTGAATCAAATGAAGTCGTACACACGGGCAACTGTGTACTGGTTTCAATATCCATCAAGTCCAATTGACTTTCGGATAGATTGTGTGTTTCATCCCGGTGAGCAAATGAAACAATCTCCTGTTGAGAGGAGATTGAGTGGATAGGAGGGTGTGCAGTCGTCAGTGGGATACTGACTTGTTCAATGCTAACTCTCATAGGAGAGCTAACAGTGGATGTGGTTAATTCCCGGCTTTCTGGGCTTAAGGGCACCCTCACACTCTCTACAGCAATGTGCTCAACCTCAACCATCATTCCCCCTCCTTCATGATGATCTCCAGCATCATCACCATCATCATCATCATCACCCTCACCCTCTTCTTCTTGAATATCAGATAGAGTTCTCTCAGAATCAGATTTCTCTTGTTCTTCCTCACCACCCCTCACACTTCCTTCACCCTCACTCTCAGAACGGCTAACCTGAACTTCAGCCCCTTGCTGAGGTTCCGCTATCCTTAAAGCTCCTGGGCTAAGAGAACCCGGTTCTTGGGTCTCTATGGGAGCATGATCTATTCTATATAACCTCACATTTTCACTCTCAGGATCTGCATACTTCAGTAAATATTCAGGAATCGGCATTATATTTGCATTAGGAGAGTCCGGCACTTCATGTAGACTCATCATAACATAGTCTGGGCATCTTTGAGAGTTGGCTCGCTTTGGAATATTTTCATTTGCCCTTAAGATCCCTCGAATAAGGATCTGTATAAATCTCTGAAGTGGCACAAATTTCCTTGCTCGATTTGTTGTTTTTGCAAGCACAACCTCCTTTAGATCCTCCCATATGCACTGAGCAAAGTCATAATGTTTATTGAATGCTATCCCATGAAAGATTCTCAAGCAGTGAATGCTGCATCTGTCAATCCCTGTATGCTTAGATGTCATACACCTATTGATGATCCCAAATAACATATACCATTCGCCATTCAATCCATTTCTGTGAAACTTTGAGCTCTTCGGAAGTGGTTTTGAGTAGCCTAGGCAGATTAAATCATGAACCAGCTCTTCATCAGAAACAAAGTCTTCAAAATCTGCCAACTCAGGGAAATTCACAGTATCTATACGTCTTGGAAGAAACAAGTTATGACGCAGTCTTGCTAGGGTGATTTTCGTTTTGAACTGATCAATTGTTACTTTGAAGTGGTGATTTCCGTCTGCGGGAACAAATTTGACGGTGTGCCAAAATTGTTGTAAGTACACTTGAGGAATAGACGGTTTGTATTGTAATAGATAACCTAGTGGATGACCTTTCAATATGTCCACTATGATAGGATGGCTTACTTTGATGACTTTGGTATCAAGACGATGATTATTGTCACGAAATGGAAGGCAATGTTTTGGTTTTACAAGTTGGTTATCAGGAATAATATGGGTTTGTGAGGAACGGGCTACAGAAGTTGATCGGACTGGGATAGAGACGAGAGTATGGTTTGATGATGATTGAGCATCAGAGGAATTAGAATTTTGGGATTGTACAGGAGATGCCATTTGAATACCTGTAAAAATAAAATTCATGTTAGATTTACCAAGTACACAAAGTACAACCTTCAAAATGTAGAAAAACTTGTAACATTTTATCAGAAATTGCAATAACTTGTGATTTTCTGTTTAAAGCATCGGGATTCCTGACAATAATTGAAAAATTATTGAGAGAATTCCAAAGTCAATCGTTTAGAGACCAATGTTAGAAAAACACAAATTTGTAACAATTTCTTAAAAAATGTGACATTTTTCTTAAAACTTTAAAATTCTATACTTGAAAAAAAATTTCTGATGAATCTCGAATAAACCTATACAATTCTCGAATGACACTGTAATAATCTCGGGTGACACATGATACAACTCGAATAAGACTACACCCAACTCGAATGATGAGACTAGAAAACTCGACTAAGTCTATATACAACTCGAAGGATATGTTCATAAAACTCGACCAAGTCTGTATACAACTCGAATGATGAGACTTCAAACTCGAATAATACACTATAAAACTCGAATGAAGAGTCTAGGAAACTCGAATAATTCTCTGAAAAACTCTAATGAAGTGTGATTCAACTCGAATGAGTCTTGAAGTTTCTCGAATGAAGAAACATGAAACTCGATTAAGTCACAACAAAAACACGAATGTTATATTTATGAAACTCGAATGTAACATGTATTAAACTCGAATAGAAAATGAAATTCAACACCTAACTCGAATGACTAAGTCATTTTCTCGATAAACACAGAGTCTCAACTCGATTATGCTTGAAACACATGTTCTGAAAAATTTTCTAAGTATTACATCCACATATTTCTCGAATGAGTCATGATGCATCTCGAATATGCTTAGATAAAACTCGAAAAACAATGCATCACAACTCGAATGACACTGTCACTCAACTCGAATGACTCTTTTAAAAACTCGAATGTAACTGTTGATCAACTCGAATGAAGCTGTTGATCAACTCGAATGATACGTGAAAGAAACTCGAATGGAACTGTATTCGAGAAATGTCTTTTCATGTTTTTCGACAAGTCTAAAACACACTGAATTTGAGGAATTTAATTTCAAGAAGCATTTTCAGTGTTTTAACACTTGAACCCCCTTCGAAAATGAATTTTAAACACATTTGTTTTACTGAACTTTGAACAAAAACAACTTTAAAGTTGTTAAAAATTCAAATTTCAGAAAAATCAAAAATGCGAAACTGTTCGATTGAAAAATTGATGATTGTGTGTGTGTGAATTGAAAATGACTTATGAAACTACAGATTCATAGTCATATTGTCATTGTGGACATCAACACACACTTAATTTCAGTTTCAAGAATCATTCAGATGATTCACCATTAACGGCCAAGAACTCAAAAATAAAAAGACGAACACATATTCACATTTGAACAAATACTCTGAAAATATGCACAAACAAACTGAAAAAAAATAAAGAAAACCAAACTTTTACTCACAATTTCGATGAAAGAAAAACGTCGGTTGGTGGGTTTTTGAGTTTTCTTCAAAGTTAAGAAATCCTGTTGGAGAAGATGAAGTTGAGTTTCCGAGAAAAAAATGATTTGAATTTGAAAATTCAAATTTATAGTCAAATTGAGCCGGCCCATTTGAATTTTTTTTTTTTTTCAATTTTAAACAACCCGGCCCAAGTGTAAATTTTCTCAATATTAACATTCGGCCCATCTTCTATTTTAAACCACATAGCCCACATACCTATTTTTCAAAAAAAATTGTGACTAAACAAAAATTTGAAAGAAAAAAAATTTTAAAAAAAAAAATCCATCAGCTCAAAAAAAAATTTAAAATGAACTTAAAAAAAATATACTTCAGAGAGAAAAAAAAAATTTCACATACACATCATAAAAAAAATGAAAAACACACACAAAAAAAAATTAAAATTATTAACAAAAAGCGTTTGCTCCCCCTTGAATTTTTGAAATTTGCTCCCCCTCAACTTATGATTGCATTTTGCAGCTCTGCTCCCCCTACAAATTAACAGATAATTTTTATCAGATTTATGTAAAATCAGATAAAGTGTTTTTCTGCTCCCCCTGCACATGACATTCCAGATCTCGTTAAATTCTCAAGTATGTAAACCTTTTATGAATCCTGAATTTAACATCAGATAAAAATCACTTAAAAAATGAAAATTTTAAAATTAAAATTTTGAAACTACTGAATTATTAAATCTTAACGATTCAACATACCCAATTTGTATACCAAAAAATTAAATCGTTTTTCATCTAACGCTTTGGTAAACAAATCAGCTAGTTGATATTCAGTAGGTACAAAATATAATTCTATATTTCCATTTTCTACATGATCTTTAATGAAATGATACCGAATGTCGATGTGTTTTGTTTTAGAATGTTGCACCGGGTTTGATGCAATAGCGATTGCACTCTGAGAATCACAGTATATTGGAATCTTCTTTGGTGTAAACCCGTAGTCACGTAGTTGGCTTTTCATCCACAACACTTGTGAACAGCAAGAAGATACAGCCACGTATTCTGATTCAGCTGTTGACAATGAAACACAGTGTTGTTTCTTGGATGACCAACATACGGGTTTGTCACCTAAGAATTGTACTGCTCCTGACGTACTTTTTCTGTCCATCTTATCACCTGCGTGATCAGCGTCAGAAAAAGCAGTCAGATGAAATGAAGACTCCCTAGGGTACCACAAACCAAGATTTGGTGTACCTTTGAGATATCTTAAAATTCGTTTTGCAGCAGTTAAGTGTGATTCTTTTGGATTTGCCTGATATCTAGCACAAACACATGTAGCAAACATAATATCTGGTCTACTGGCTGTTAAATACATTAATGACCCAATTATACCTCGATAATGGGTTACATCTACAGGTTTCCCTGAGATGTCCGCATCGAGTTTTGATTTTGAATCCGGAGCCATGGGAGTTTTCATAGGAGTACTATTGACCATGTTAAATTTCTTTAACATGTCTTGGATATATTTTGACTGATTGATAAAAATACCATCAGTCAATTGTTTTACTTGTAAACCTAAGAAAAAATTAATTTCCCCCATCATGCTCATTTCAAATTTCTGGGACATTAAAAACGCGAATTTCTTACAAAATTCAGGATTTGTAGACCCAAATATTATATCATCTACATATATTTGTATTACTATAATATCTGGCCCCTGACGTTTTATAAACAGAGTTGTGTCAACTGCACCTTTTGTAAATCCACATTTCAACAGATATGTTGAAAGTGCATCATACCAAGCACGAGGTGCTTGTTTAAGGCCATACAGTGACTTATCCAAAATATATACATGATCAGGTTTCGAAGGATCAGTAAACCCTTCGGGCTGATATGTATATACTTCATCTGTTAGCTCCCCGTTTAAAAACGCAGTTTTGACATCCATTTGATATACTGTAAAATTTTTATGTGCGGCAAAAGCTAAAAACATCCTTATAGCTTCAATGCGTGCAACTGGTGCGAATGTTTCATCATAATCAATTCCCTCTTGTTGACTGTATCCTTTGGCCACGAGACGAGCTTTATTTCGAATAATTACGCCGTGTTCATCTTTCTTGTTCTTGAAGATCCACTTCGTGCCAATTATAGATTTGTCCTTTGGTCGCTCAACAAGTCGCCAGACCTTTAATCGTTCGAACTGGTTGAGTTCCTCTTGCATCGCCACAATCCAATCAGCATCCAGAAGAGCTTCTTTTACATTTTTAGGTTCAATCTTACTTAAAAAATTTGAAAATAAGCATTCATTTAATGTAGCCCTTCTGGTTTGGACTGATGACGATGGATCACCAATGATATTCTCTATTGGGTGATTTCTTGTCCACTTAACTGTATGTGGAAACGGTTCTATTGGGTCTTGGTTGGGATTGGAATCTACATATGGTTCGGGAGTGGTTGCAGATGTTGTAGGTGGAATATCGGAGGTAGGAGCTTCTGACTGTTCTGAGGTAATAGGGGTTTCAGAAGTATGTGGAGGTTCAATTGGTTGTACAGTCTCAGTAGTTGACTACACCTTTGCTGTTGAAGCTTCTCCAGTTTCTTCTGAACTTTGTTGTTGAGATAGATCTGAAACTACGACTGGATCTTCAGTGATCCTGTCAGGCACCAAATTTTGAACATTAGATTTGGGAGTTTCAAAATAATCATCATAAAAGTTCTCAAACAACTTATTTAATTCATTTTGTTCAGCATTTTGTTTATTGTACTCCAAAGAAGTCTGCATGTTAGGTCCGGGTTCTGAACTTGTGTGTTCAGAAGCCATAATCATTCCTTCGTCAAATTTAACATTTACGCTCTCGTTGACTATCTTGGTTCTCTTGTTGTATATTCGGAAAGCAACCGATTCCTTTGAATACCCGATGAAGATTCCTTCATCCGCCTTTTGATTAAACTTTCCCAGATTGTCTTTATCATTCAATATGAAGCATCTGCAACCAAAAACATGGAAAAATTTAACATTAGGTATTCTTTTATTGATCAGCTCATACGGAGTCTTTCCGAATCTTTTATTTATTATTGAACGGTTTTGTGTGAAACATGCTGTTGCAACCGCTTCTGCCCACAAGAACAATGGTAAATTGGAGTAGGCCAACATCGTCCTAGCTGCTTCCACTAGTGTCCGATTTCTTCTTTCAACGATACCGTTCTGTTGTGGAGTCCGAGCAGCTGAGAATTGATGTGTAACTCCAACTGAATTTAAGAACGAGTCCAATGATTTGTTCTTGAACTCTGTTCCATTGTCTGAGCGAATTGTCTGGATGGTGAGTTGCAACTTTACTTGTATTTTTCGGATGAAGTCGATGATAGATTCGGTGGCATCTGATTTGGATTTCAGGAAAAACACCCATGTGTATCGTGAGTAGTCATCAACTATCACCAATACATATCTTTTCTTATTTATACTCTGTACTCGCATTGGTCCACACAAATCCATATGCAGTAACTCTAATGCTCTTGTGGATGAGTGTGCTGTTTTGGATTTGTGTGTGGCTTTTGTCATCTTTCCTTTTTCACATGCCGCGCATAGTTGCTCTTTTTGATATTTAAGCGCCGGCAGCCCTTTAACTAACCCTCCTTTTGCTAGGTTGGTCAGTTCATTGAAATTTAGATGCGAAAGACGACGATGCCAAAGCCATGCTGTTTTGGATGTTGCTTTTGACAATAAGCAGACATCTTTCTTCAGATTGATCGAGGCTAGATCAATAGAGTACAGATTTGTTTTCCTGGTTCCTGCTAGAATTTCTTTTCCTTCTGCTGATTTGATGCTGCACCGATTGGCTTTAAAGTTGACTTCTAATCCCTTATCACACAGTTGTCCAATACTGAATAGATTATGACCAAGACCGTCAACGTAAAAGACCTTTTGGATTGTGATTTTGTCATATTTCAGGCTTCCATATCCCTTGATCGGACAAAACTGATCGTTTCCAAATCTTACCGTCCCACAGAACTTTTCTACAAAGTCCGTGAGTGTGTCTCGTTGTCCGGTCATGTGTTTGGAGCATCCCGAATCAAGATACCATACATGGTTTACCTATAAAACGTAATAGCACATGAGGTACCCACTTGTAGTTGGGCACTTTAGTTTTAGGTACAACATGCATAGTATCTTTTGTTTTTCTAACTGATATGGCTTTAGGTTTATCGTTTGAATTTATTTTAGGTACCCATTTCTGAATTGTTCTTTTGGGTATCCACTTTTGTACAATTCTCGGTGGAATTGTTTTTGAAGTTTTTATCTGTGGATCCTTTTGCTTGTCATACACAGGGTCCTTTTTCTTTGGTTGCCATA